>CM060962.1:182054637-182654637 GCA_030765045.1 Tenodera sinensis | reverse complement strand
GGTTTACCAGGAGAAATACGAACTGGTTTGAGAATTTAATGCCATTCTGGCAGTTTGTCACAATAGCTCAGTGGTTAGAGCGTCCGCCCGGTAAACGGAAGGTCTGTGGTTCAAATCCCAGTTGTGGCATTGAATTTTTAAGTTCCAGTTCTACCTCTCATATATTTTTTGTTTTGATCATGTATGTGAAATTCACACCTGATGTCGGAATTTAGGAAAAATGTTTGTGGGATGTAAAGCAAAGAAGAACCATTTATTTGTACCAATCTTGTATCTTGATATCTTAATATGCAATGTAAGTATTCAAACAAACTATTGTCAAAGCTTGTGTTGCAATACATCTTGTGCATTGCTTTACCCCAGTCCAGTGATAACATATCTGTGTTTTGCTTCTGTTATATCACCAGTTCAATGGGAACCACAGTAACAAGAAACAGTAATTAGTTGTAAGTATTAACATTAATGTTTCAGATAAGATGAACTTCCCTTGGATGGTATCACTCACGGATCTGAGTTGTTATACTTTGCAAAGAGGCACTAGACTTCACTTCCTCAAACCATTATCAGCTACTGCTACAATTGGTATATCTACTAAATATCAGGCTGACCAAATATCTCTGGCATCACTTGGCTTGTGTGTTCATGTTGACACAACTCCCATGAGCATCAAAATGTCAGAGGAGCAGGTATAACTTCTTCCTTTATTACTGCAGGGAATTGAAAATGTTTGCAAATATTGGATGCTATAAAACACATTTTCTTAATATCCACAAGGTTTCATATCTATATATGAGTTCAATGGTGGTGTCTTCTTTCTCAGCAGATGATTGAGGTTTTGATTCACTTAAAAATAAGAAACTGCAGTAAGAGTTATTGTTTAATTACTGTATTTGGCTGAATATAAGACAGCCATAGACTTTTTAAGGATTTTAAGAGTGAAAAGTAAAGCAACTTGCTTTTAAGAATAGTTAAATATTGGGTCATTAAATGAAAACAAGCAACAGCTCAAAACTTCTATTTCTAAGAAGTTGCCTGATTCATATAAATAAAAACAGTTTTTCTCCACTATCTTACTAGCACAGCTCACTCATTGAACTTGGTCATCAGACTGCTGCCTAGATTTAGTTTAAATGTATTGTTGACACACTCAAGATGTTTCCAAGTCAGTGATTAATAAATTCCAAAAGGACTCGTGTAGTTTGATTCATTTTCCTTCTCAACATATTTGTAGTGGATATAAGCAGATTCTCAGAATTATATGTTACTTTTTTTTTTTTTTTTTTTTTTGTGCCAACCAACTTACTGCTGGTGTTTTTAAACATACAAGCCATGTGTGGGCAATATTTGAGAGCTGGAATCAGGACTGAAAAATTTCAATGCCATAGCCAAGATTTGAACCATGGATCTTCCGCTTCATGCACGTGGAACGGCTTTTTATGTGCAGGAGCAGGGAGTTCCTCAATCGCGATGATTCTTTAAATATTGGTCCATTTGCCCCGCGTAAGCATCATTTTGTAGCTATGAAACTCTAATATTTTTATCAACTTTCTCGATGTGTCTCAGGGCATGGTACAGATCAACACTTTACAAGAATTATTAAATTCCGTTTCCTCGTTAAAAACTTATTTATTGTTCCTTTATATCACAAATAAATAACACAAATATTCTGGATTGGCGTCCTTTCTCTAATGCGCTACGGGATTCACACTACTCTAACACGGACAATGTATATTTGTGGGTTCGTAACCTTCTTCTATTTTTACCCCACCTAACAATCTATATGTTTGTTCTCTGCGTTGTTAATTCTGTTATCTTTTACAATACAATTTTCTTCCAATAAAACACTATATGCAGATAAATTTCCAAATTATACGCGGACTTCGCGATTTCCACATGACGCTAATCCAAGCTATTGAAGAAGAAAATTGAATATCAATTTTTGCCAACTATATTCACTATTTATCACTTTAGGAGGCCTTTCCGCTGCCCCTACAATTTTGCATTTAATCACTCCAGGGGACTTATGCAGAAAATATTGCCTCACACAGCTGCTCTAACCACTAAGCTACCATGGCCAACTTGCCAGTATGACATTACACCAGCATTAAGTTGATTGGCCTAAAAAAATAATTACCATCTAAAGGTTACTTACGATTGTTGGTTGCCCTTGGGGTGTTTATCTCTGATGTGAGATTCCCTTGTGGTCTACTGAGAAAGTAGAAATCGGCTGGGGAATTTAATGTTGTACTGGCAAGTTGGCCATGGTAGCTTAGTGATTAGAGCAGCCGTGCATGAAGTAGATGATCTGTGGTTCAAATCCTGGCTATGGCCCTTTTCAGCAACACCATGAATGCTGATGTTTTGTGGTAATCCAATTGAGGTTAATGAATGCTTGTAGTCATGATAATTATTTTGAGACTGAAGGTCGAGAAATAATTATTTAATGACAATAAGTATGACTTTGAAAGCTCAATTGACTTACCTAAGAAAAATTATAAATGAGAAGTGACTTTGGTCACTATATTAATATATAAACAAAACAAAAAAAAATAGATTCACAAAATTATACCTTGCCTTATTAATCATCATTTATACATGAAAACATGGTTCTGTGATAGCCAATTTCTTTAAACAAAATTATGAAAGTTTCTGATGCAACCATATGTTTCCTCTCTGTAAGGGCCCCTTTTCAGTAATACCATGAATGCTGACATTTTGTGGTAATTCAGTTGAGGTAAGCTCACTTGAATTACCTAAGAAAAATTTATAAGTGAGAGGGGGATTGGATAAGATAATTGCAATGCTAGAATGATGCCACTTTTTCTACTTTTAGTATGATCATTGAAGCGATTACGACGTGAGAATAATGCCATCTTTTTGTAGTTTTAGTATAATCACTGAAGTGATCACAGTGCAAGAATAATGCCAATTGTTTTGTACTTGTAGTATAATCACTGAAGGGTTTATAATGCAAGAACGATACCATTGTTTTGTACCTTTAGTATAATCACTGAAGTGACTTATCTGTTTCATCTTTCTGAAGAGATACTAATTTTATTAGCTTTTATTCCAAGCAGAACCATTAATGAAATAAAATACAACAGAAGAGTACATGTTGTAATGTAAACTTTTGGGAGGCAATGAGATAATTGAATCGAAGCAGAGGTGATAAAATGCATTTGGTACAAAACTCCAAAAACTGATTCCGTACCACCTATTTGTTTCTTTTGATAATGTGCAGTATTAGAAGTTGTACTGCTTGTTGTATCTTTTGAATTTGCAGATGACCAAATCTTGCCATTTTTACAGTTTGTACCAACTACCAATTGTGAACAGGAAAATGAATGAGCATAGGCTTCCTAGGTCCCAAGTTAAGTTGAAGCAGAGATTATAGGAATAAAAAATGAATGTCTGAAAGAAAAACTATCAGTTTTTAATTTTTGAGCCATGCTTTAAGACTATTACGCTTGATTGCAATTGGTGAATAAGGCATAAATGGGACTGTAAGTTGGCTCATAGTCACTTGCATGTGTTTATTATTATAATTCCTACTTCATCTCATATATTGGGTTTTGAATATAAGATGATTATGGTTATGCAGCAGTTAACAAAAGTATTGATGAGTCAAGTTTTGACTGACTTTGGTTCAGTAAATTTAATAACTAAATTCAGTAAGCTCTTTCAAGCACATAAAATAAAATTGACATCAATGAATTCAATCTCGGGAACATATTCAATCATCCCCTAAGAAGCACAAGTGGTGATGGTGGCTGTGGCTGTGGCTGTGGCGGTGGCGGTGACGGTAACAATGACAATGATTTGATGATGATTGATAGCCTTTAACCCCTAGGGCAACAACCTCTCCTAAGAAAAGGGTAGCTTAGACTGCTGTCCCCACATTTAAGCTATGAATGTAGGATTCCCCATGTCTTTGTTTTTGATAGTTTAAATATCTGAACCTAAATTTGTTTAAACTTATTTTCAATTTCACTCCTCTGTCCTCTGGGCTTGAGTGTCACTCTTTTGGCACTTGACACTAGTTCTCACTTTTCTGACATTTATCACTTTGTTTCACTGTTACTGTCATAATCAGATATGTAAAGTGAACTGTAAATAATGAGTTTATCAGATCAATTCACAAGACTGCCCTGTATGTTGGTAAAGCCAAAGCTAAAGCAAAGAGAGAAAAAGAAACACCTTCCAAACAAGACTGAATCTGAAATTTACCAAGATAGACAAATCAATAGTAGCCCAACATTTCTTACCAAGCCAACACAAACACAACAGCAAGAAATAAGAATGCTAAAATGCTAGGTGTTTTGCCAATTCTTTTCCTTTCGTAAAAGAGTGGAAAATATGCAACCAATTGTGAAGATGAAATTGGTGTCATGTATCGCTCCAAAATTTATTTCTATGGTTACATCAATGCAAAAATGTAATTATTCTTTCTGATTCTAAAGCTAGACTCCAAGCTACTGGTTCTACTACCCAGCCCAAAATGATAAAGATTAAAGTAATACATGATGTGATCAAACAAATACAGAACCTAAGTAAAGGTACAGTCTTATGTGGATCCCAGCACACTGCAATGCTTTTGGAAATGAAATATGGATATTTTATGAAAAAGAGGAACTAAAAACAAAACTTTTCACATGAGTCAATTAAACAAACCACAAAAAGAAAAATCATCTCTAATTATAATCATTGGATAGCATTTCAAAATGAGCAGTCAAAATGGAAGAAGATTTTGAATTATCCATCAATAGTTCCTGATTTACCAAGAACATCTTGTATTGCTACGTTTCAACTTATAGGATATGATTAAATAAACATCTTTATAAAACTGGAATAATAACATCTTCAAACTATTAACTGTATTCCAAGGAAGAGGAAATGGACATGAAACATCTTAAAAATTGTGACTCTCTTGAGGCTTTTGAAAATGAACACAAATACACATGCATACAAACAAGGAAAAGTTCAAAATGCATGGTTGTACAAGTGTGTCTTAAAGTAAATGGTATTGTCTCATATTTATACCAATTTGATAACTCCTTAATTTCCTATTAGCTACTATTTCTTTCAGAATATTAAAAGACCCCAAAAGAAAATCGTTTATGTGAATATTTGTTAAGAGTGTAATTTGTTTTTGATGTTGGTATGAGTTGGTTAAAATGACGAAAACGTGTTACTAATGTTCATTGTTACAAACAATTAAGTTTGTTTAAAGACGTCATAAATATTTCCATATTTAATTTTAATATATATGTATAAATAAAAGAATTATATGTGTTCAATATTGAAAGCGAAGGGAAAATGGCTAAGGATCGCTTCCCTAACAATGCGGGAACTATTTGATGAACGCATGTGCGGATGTACACGTGGCAGTCGGAATGCTAGACTCGCAACTAAAAGAATTGGGATTAGCGTCTATGTGTTTGGAGTAGATGGACGTATTTTTATGTGTGGCCGTCATAAAATAGTGAAAGTAAATTTACTAAGTGTTTAAAGACCGCTAATTTGTGTAAAATAAGTAAGACATTAGCTAACTTTAATAAGTTAGTTAATATGAAGTGTGCGAGTAAATAAAAGGACGTAAAATAGACAAAGTGTAAAGTAATAGAAAACACTTTTAGCGAAATATCGCTAAATTTTCAGGCATTAAATCCCGGCGATGCTAGGGAAGTCGATCCACTGAAATAAAAGACTTACTACTGTAATACGATTTAAATACTGTGAACAAGAAGGTGCGAATAAAATATTTCACCAAAGTTAAATCCAAGTGTATGTTCATTCCATCCAGTACCACGACCCGAGATAACAAAAGAGTCTAAAGCTCATCACCATCACAACATCGTAATACATTAAAACAGCACCAAAGTCAATAAACAAAATGAGTGCAATGGTTTCTCAGGACCTATATTTATATTATGTGATCAGTTATGTTTATACCAACTCTGAATATCTTGTTTGAGATTTCGGTTAAGATTGAGTATGTGCTACCCATGTTCTAAAGCCTTCAGGTTATCCATGTATGGTGATTGTTTAGTCCCAAAATAAATTAAATTTGAGTTAGATACAGGAAGTTATTTGCTTCATTGATTGTTTTAATAACTTGGAAAACAATCCATATCACTCATTGAAATTTTGCTTTGAATTGCTATAATTATTACATCTCAAACTGTGGACCAAATATCAATATTTTCAGCTGAAAATTGTGGACTTAAAGATTTTAATAATGCAATGCTTCTTTTCCTTTTGTTTTCAAGATTTATGGACACAACTTACATTATATCATTATATCTATTTGTTTCTGGTATAGATGCAGCTAATGGCAAGCATTCTAGTTGGGTTATTGGAGTTTGTGGCTAGCCTTCAAATGCTTAACACTTCAGAAACAACAGATGGAAATGCACCAAATATAACAGATTTACCCACCCCATCAAGTCCAACACTTTTCCCAGAGAGCAGCGGTAGCCAGGAATCTCCAGGAACTCCATGTGACACCAATGATTCAAGCGATCAGCGTAAGTACAGGAGGAGAATAATATCATAAAATACAGTGTGGCAGGGAACTTGCTCTACATGCTGGAGAGTGTACTAGCACAGCAATTATTTGGCAGCATGAGCTACTGCTTGTATCAAACAAAAAATGTTACATATGCAATCACATTCAATCGTAACAGATGCTGGAAGTGTTGTCCTTAGTGTTGAAGGCAGGTTTCAACTCATTTACATACATTGTCATAGACTTTCACCAAAGCTTCTTCGATAATTGATTGTGCATAATTCATTATATTTATTTTAAGCTCAGCAATCTTTTCAGGATTGGTTCTATACACCACAGATTTTGTGGTAGAAATAAAAAATTTGGTGGATTCAAACCAGGAGGCTGATGGCCAGAAAGCTTTTGTAATGTGGTTAAAAGTTCAAGCAACTGTTTTGATGCATGTGCTATAACATTGTTCTGTTGAAAGAACCAGCAATATATACAAGATTTGATCATAGGCTTGCCTGTTCTCAAAGCATTTTGAAATGAGCTGATCACACAAAATTTATCAAATTTCATATAGTATTCCAATTTAGACACTTGGAATTAGTAAAACATGCAAGAAATTTTAGTTTTACTTAAACCAGTTGCCCACGTGGAAATTTCTATCGAAAATGTTTTCTTCTATACCAAACATACTTTTGCATAGTTAAAATATTCTGTCTGAAAGCATGAACACCATTATACGCTGACTATCCCAAAACAAACCAATACACTACCCTTCAGTTTACCGTTATCCATTAAAGAATGTGCCAACGACCTGGCTGCTGTCTTCTGTCAACTTAAATATTACTTTTAGCAGCAGGCGAGAGCTCAGCTTGGTGCAGAGAAAGCTTCCTGTCCTGTAAGTTGTTCCTTCACACTAGTTGTTTGCAAGGTTAAAATAATTGCACTGCAAAATGTGTACTTGTAAGAAAATAAATTGAATTGTTAAAACTTAAAATGTTGTTGTTGTTGTTAGCTAATGCTCGATTTCTGACAATGAATTCATTAATCCTCTTGCTCTCCAATATTTTTCACAATGATATTGAAGAGAGCAATAGCAGTAATAGTAACCGTTTTTTAGAGAGCACCATATTTTTATGTTTTGGCGAAACTTAAAATGTTGTTGTTAGCTAATGTTTGATTTCTGACAGTGAGTTCATTAATCCTCTTGCTCTCCAATATTTTTCACTGATGGATGGGGCAGTAGAAGTGCCTGGGCATATTTGAAGGTGGTCTTGGTCCATTTCCTCTTGCAGATCACATAGAGGACAGAGTGGTGAACAATATATCCCAATTCTGTTTAAATGTTTTGCCAGACAATCATGTCCCGTAATCAACCTGAAGGTTGCAACTGCCGTTTTTCGAGGATACTCAGGAATTACTGTTTGAATGTTTGGTAGTTCCCATCTTTTATTTTTTGATTTTTCATAGTAATATTTTGCAATAATTTTTTTTAATTCAGAGTTGACTGATCTGTTAGCTGCATAAAATGTGGATTGCTACATTTTGCAGGCACAACAGCTTCAACTTCAGAGCAAGTAAAAATCACTGTCTGGATGCAATCTACACTTGCTCGGCTTAACATTGCGTTGTATACAGTTGACACAGGTGAAGACAGCACTAAAAATGAACTGAAGCTAACATTTGACATGGAGGATATAATGACATCATTAGATCTGCAGCAAATTTATCTTAAATTAAAGTGTAAAGTGGCATATGCAAGCATTCAACATTATATACGGTATGTACATTTTATTGACGTACTTAACAATTCCTAAAAGTTAAATAATAGTAATTATTTGAATATATAGATTTATTATTGCTGGATGAGAAAATGGTGGTTAGTGTCACTATTTGCTCATCCAGCAATAATAAATCTATATATTCTTGGAGATAGTAGATATAAATAAACTGAAGCTGATAGTGTAAGTGTAAATTGAAATGTGTATGGGAAAGGGAGGAATATTTATTCTTAAAGACATTCTATTGAATGCTCATAGTGCAGTTAATTCATTGGTTCCTAAAATGCCTTGCTTTTTAGAGTATAAGCCATTTTGTGAGCAGAGAAAATGAACAGGTGTCAAGAGGATATTGTTTTAGTACATCTTTCAGAAAGGATAAATAAATTCAAACCATCATCATTGTAGTCAAATCATTCCAGTTAAAGAATTATGGGAAATGATCTTTTATGTAATATTGTTGAGAATTAATTTCTATTAGTAGGGTAGTAGGGTATTAATTAGGGGCTTAGCTTCAGGGTTATGAGAGATGTATTACATGTCCTGTAATTCTCCTTAAAGTGACTGCAAAATTGGTGTTCATTATAATTTTGTGGTACATAATCAGTTTAATATCATTAAAAATCAAGCTTTCCTAAACATCATGTCATGAACTTAAGCCAAACTGCAATAATTTGGACACAGTTTTTTTTAAAACAAGGCTTGGGTCAACATCATCTGCTGTCAGCTAGAGGAAATTGGTGTTGTGCATTTGCTTCACCCATGACATATAGTGAGTTGTAGCACAACTTATGTTAAGAATGATGTTCATATTATTGCATTTATAGTCATGGATGCCAGAACATTTCAACCACTATTTGCATAGCTACAGGAATGAATTTGACAAACTTGGGGAGGAAATGAATGGTAGTAGCAATGAAGTTCAAGCGCAGCTGTGATAAATCCAATCACAGGCAATTGTTTTTTTGAAAATGTTGATACTGTAGGTCAAAGCATATGTCAGAGACTGAATGACATTTCAAAGCTACACTTCCTCTGTCTTCTTGACCATGCATAGTTCTCTAATTGCAAACAAAAGTACCCATAGGAGACCTCTGGGACTTTGAAAAGAAATTGTGCTGTAGAGCTTCACTAATATATAAAGACAATGGAACTTTCTACAGTATTCCCTGAAACTTGCTAACTAACGACTTTGATCCTTACCATACCAACTACTAGTGCTTGGGCAGAAAGATCCTTTTTCTTTCTTAAAAGAATAAAAAATTATCTTTTCAACTCTCAGCATGAAGAAAGACAAAAGCTCTTGGTCTGATGAACACCAAAAGCAAGGTTCAACAAGATCTATGTTCACGACCTTCATTTGAGGATGAACGTAATTGATGTTTTTGCTGAAAAAAAAATGGGAGGATCCAGCAGATTTACAAGTAGCGTTCTGCCCAATTGAAGGGCTGAGAACCATAGTGGGGCCTGCCTCTGTAATGTGGTGGTAGCGTGTCTGCTTCATGTCCAAGAGGTTGCAAGTTCAAATCTTACTTAGGTTGAGTTACCCGGATAAGGATTTTTCTGAGGTTTTCCCTTATCCTGAGAAACTTAAAGCTCTATGGACCTCGGGCTCATTTGGGCATCATTTCACCCATTTCATTCATTCACTGTCTGATATGACACTACCTTGGTTGTCACAGTAGCTTAATGGTTAGAGCACCTGCCTAGTAAGCGGAGGGTCTGTGGTGCAAATCCCAGCTGTGGCATTGAATTTTTAGGTTCCAGTTCTACCTCTCAAACATTGCCCACACATGGCTTGTGTGTTTAAAAACACCAACAGTAAGTTTGTTGGCATAAATAAATAATAATTACCATCTGAAGGTTATTTAATACCGGGACATAAAGTACTTGCAATAGTAAGCCAACATTGGGGTAATTGTCTCTAATGTGAGACTGCCTTTGTGGTTTACCGGGAAAAATATGAACTGGTTTGAGAATTCAATGTAATTCTGGCAAGTTGTCACAGTAGCTTAATGGTTAGAGCACCTGCCAGGTAAGCGGAGGGTCTGTGGTTCAAATCCCAGCTGTGGCATTGAATTTTTAAGTTCCTGTTCTACCTCTAAATATGATAGTTATTACAATGCTTCTTTTATAGTTTAGTACCTGAGCGGCCGAGCTTTGCTCGGTGGTTTTTCCCCCTTTTTTGTGAAATCTTGTTTTTTTGGGAGAAGATACCTATGTAGATAAACCTGAAAATCAAAAGCTTAACTGAATAAAAAATGTTATCGCAATTGTTAAGAGTCATTTCCGAGATACAAGAGATATGGAGATACATATAAATATTTCATAAGCATCATAATTTCAGCCATAAAACGTCCACTGCTGAACGCAGGCTTCCCCCATAGATATTGACCTAGTTTGAGATTTTCGTCGAGCATTTGTTCCACTATGAAGTTCAGTTATGGGTGCTGCGGTCGATCCTATCTTCCAGCGCTAACACATTGGCCAAGGTCTTTCATCTTTCCGCTGAGTTCTTCCATGACTTCCTTAACCCCGATCAGTCACCCGTTAGTATTCTTCAATAGCTCTATCTGCATGTCAGACATTCCCATTTACATCTTTTCCACTCCAGAGTTTACATTTTTCAATTCGACTTCCATTTTTGTTTCCATATTTTCCATTCTGTAGTTTAAATTTTTCAATTCGGCTTCCATATTTGTTTCCACCTGCGGCATTCCAGAATTCATTTCATTTCCCATTCATCTTGGCTAACATTTGTTTCATCAACTGTTTCATAGCAAAAGCACTGTTGAACCATAACAAATACTATAGGAGGAAAAGCTGGTAGATGAAGCTGTATGAATGGAATACAATTTTTGTTTGAATCATATGGAAAAGTGTATGAATTGTTTGTCGAAGAGGGAGTAGTGAAAGCGGGCGGACGGACAGATTTATTCATCTATATGTTTTGTTTACACAGGACATATCGTCAGAAGAACTCTGTAAACATGCATCACAATGTATAATAGTATGAATGTAATACATTGCATTTCTATTTCAAATATAGAAAATTGAAGGGTGCGTAGAGAAGGATATATGTGTTAAGTAAAAGAAAAGCAAGTAAAATACTATGTGAAGGTAATATATTGTGTAGTAAAATGGTTACCATAAAAACTTTCTCTGTGAAAAAATAGATATGCGTGCCGAATTTCATGGTGATTGGTCAAGTGGTTTTTGAGAGTAACAGTTACATATATACAAACTCCATTTTGTATATATAGACGATATGACCTGTTAGTAGAGGAGTAGTGAAAGAGATGTGAACATCTTACTGAAAAGTGAGTGGAGAAAACAGTGTGAATGTAATAGGATTTCTATTTCAGACATACAGAAAATGGTGTGACTTATTTTAAAAGAAAGGATAAAAACGTTTTTCTGTTTTTGTAAAATTATGTATTTTATAGAAAATTGCAGGGCCAGAGAGAGAGAGAGAGATCACTGTGTTTTTTTAGCAGGAAAATTGTTCATAGAAGAGTGATTAGAGAAAGAGATCTGAATATGTATCATGAAAGTGAGTAGAGAAAACAGTGTGAATGTAATACAGAGGATTTCTATTTCAGATATACAGAAAATTGTATAAATTATTTATAGAAGGGGAAATAAAGACATGTTTGTTTTACAAAATCACATTTTTTTCAGCACAGATACCAATATAGATAAACTTAAGAAACAAAACCTTATCTGATTACAAAATTTGATCAAAATGTATAGAACCATTTCTGAGATACACGAAATATTTGCAAAATTTCTCCGTATAAAAGGGAATGAAAATGTTATTTTTTGTGCAAAATCACATTTTTTTCCAGGAAAAACATCTGTATGGGTAAACTTAAAATGCAAAATCTTATATGTATACAAAATTTGAACTAAATCTTTAGAGCCATGTCTGAGATACGGGGAATATATGTACAAGAATTGCTCTGTAGAAGAGGGAATAAAAAATGTGATTTGTTGTGTAAAATTGCGTTTTCCCAGGAAAGACCTATATAGCTTATCTGAATACAAAATTTGATCCAAATTGTTAGAGCCATTTACAAGATGCCTGGAACATGTATACAAGAATTGCTCATTTAAAGATATTAGATTCTACCAAACAGTAATATGCTGTACACAAAAGCATGTGGTGCGCAGAATGGTGTGCAAATGCATCAGGCAGGCACAGTTCTCTCTCAATGAATCGTGCCACGCTTGATAATTGCAGAACATGCACACAAAGACATAGGCACAAAGAAGTTGCTTCTTGCAGTAGTCCAGTAGGAGGTTTTTCTGCTCGTGAAGCTGCAGCTTGTATTGGAGTCCCTGCATCTACAGCACAGGGGCAGGTGAGATTATGCAGGGTTCAGGAAGAAGATGCATGTCAACTCCAGAAACGGATGCAGCTTTAATTGTAGAAGCAGAGGGGAACCCTTTCCAAGCTGCTTCTGAAATGAAGGCAAATTCGGATTTCCCTGGATCAAGATTTAAAGATTCATTCATCCATATGTTTCGATGATACATTTCTCAGTATTTTATGTGTGAATAAAGTCATTTTTTGGATAATTTTCTTGTAAGATATGCTTTATCGTCTCATAGATGGATAAACATGGAACAGTCAAAATACCAAATTATATGAAAGATTCAAGATGAAGCTGAAACAATATCTTCAGGAACATTCATTGTATGCAATCAATGATAATACCTAAGTAATTAATACTTTAAGTCTGTAAATAATATTGTAAATACTGTATAAACATATTGAAATGTTCCACATCCGGTTGTCAATGACAAAAAATTGTAGGAGCTATGGAACGCAAATAAGTGCATGTATTAACTGAAGTCATAAAAAGAAACTGAGAGATGAGATGCAGCTGGCTATAGGGATGGTAGTGCACAGATCATTAAAATTATATTAATTACAATCTAAGAAATGACGATTGCACAGGATATATCATGAGTTCAGAAGAACTTATATTCATAATATTTACACATACAATTTATTTACAATTGTTCATCTAAGTCCCATGGTCGAATTCCTCTAGACTATAAAAGACATTTTCTACTAGATAGTTCTTTATTGCTTTCATCTTTAGATCTGCATTTTTTATAAATTTAATTTTTTCCAGTAGCCGATATTTTTTGTACAGCATCAGCTTAATGTACCCCAGTACTATTCTGTAAAAATCATTAAAATTATATTAATTATTTTGTGGTGATTAAGAAATATGAAGAGAGCCTGGGAAAAATGAGCTCTATATTCTTGTGCATATCCCATTAAACATACAAAAGAGAAATAGCAGATTATATTACAAAAATATTTATTCATTCAAACAAACAAGAAAAGCTGCTGTATTATTATTTTCATTTAAGTGTTGCAGAAAATGCAATGGAAGGTTCTGGAGGGTGGGCTCTTACTGTGGTTTTGTAATGCAAGGTCATGACCAGCATCTGAATTCATCACTCCACACATTATATTGAGATATAGACAAAGCTGGAGAACAAACAACCAAGAAAAGCTGCTATATTATTATTTTCATTTAAATGTTGCAGAAAATACAATGAGAAGTCCTGGAGGGTAGGCCCTTACTGTGGTTTGGTAATGCAAGGTCATGAGGATCTGAGTTCTTCACCACACACGTTATCTCGAGATATAGATGAAGCTGGAGGTTTCTTCAGCATGACCTTTACTCGGGCAAGATGTCGCAATGTTCATAGCCGCTGGGGAACAAGGAAGCAAGCCTCACTACTTGCTAATACACGTCAGTGTGATAACAGGTTAGTGCTTTATATGCTGGGAGTTTTGCCTTTTTAAATACAATAGTTACTTATTTTAAAGGAGGGACTTTAGGTGAAGCTATTAAAGTAGGTGTAATATAGCTGGTAACATATATTCTGTTATGGCCAGCTGGTGTGCTATTATGCATTACATTTTTGGTTTGCTGGAATAGGAAGGAATGTTTGGCTTTTAGTTCCGTTGGCCAATGTCTTATTTTTATGTTGCTTGTATATTCTTAGGTTACTATAGAACTTTGTTAACCAATTAAGGGCTTTTTCAGGCAACTTCACACTTCTTGATTAATTTTTTTGGTGAAACTATTTGGTTCACAAAATCATGCATTTTCTTGTATTTATTGCTTTCTCCTCCTGTTACTGAAGGTACAACAATTATGAGATTCAAACCAAAACCTCAGTATCACAATTTCTTTAAAAATACACATTCTGAGAACTCCTACATCTCTTAAAAAGTGTTTTTAGAAAAAGCCCTGTGAGCATATGTGCATGCATGCAAGTTTGTCCTTTTTAAGTCTTCATGGTAAAGATATTCATGGAATTCTCCCAATCTCAGGTACAGGAAGTATGATTTTCCAATAAAATGATGATAGTGAGATATTAGAAATCTCTCTCTCTCTCTGTCTCTCTCTCTCTCTGTATGTATGCATGCATGAGAGAGAGGGAGAGGGGGAGTGAGAGGGAGGGAGAGAGAGATATTAAAAAAATTGAGAATTCAGTTGCAAGGGGAATTCTTTTCATGAAATGATCCCCCATCTCAAACAACTCTTAAATATAAAAATGTCCATAATTATGTTGTAGGTCTTGACATGAAAAATATAATGTATATTGAATGTTTATGCATAGTCTATGGAGTCCTCTTCATTCTTATTGAATATAACATGCAGCTTTATTTTATTAGTACCTGGGCGACCGAACTTCACTTGGCTTTTCTTTTCTTTTCCTTTTTTTTTTAACTGTGTTTTTTTGGGAGAAGATACTTATTTAGATAAACTTGAAAAGCAAAATGTTAAGTAAATATAAATTTTCATCCTAATTGCTGGAGCCATTTCCGTGATGAGACCTTTAATATTCTGGCTTGTTTGTTGAAATTAGCCCATTAACAGAGAAATTATGGCCAAAATAAGGTTTCAACTAATTGTGACTGTTACACATAGACTAATATAGCTAAATCAACTTTCTGTAGGTTTTCTGAAAGCTCTTAACGATACCTTTTGTATCCTGGCTTGTTTGTTGAAATCGGCCCATTAACATAGACATTATGGCCAAAATAAGGTTTTGACTAATTGTGACTATTACACATAGACTAAGATAGCTAAGTCAACTTTCTTTAGGTTTTCTGAAAGCTCTTAATGATACCTTTAACATCCTGGCTTGTTTGTTGAAATTAGCCCATTAACCTCTTCAGGGATATGGACGTGAAATCACGTCCATTTAAAATGACGGACGAGCGATATGGACGTGTATACACGTCCTGTGCGTTTGTGCATTTAACCCTTATTTATCCACTATCTAACTCAACTTATTTTAATTTTCCCCCGTTATGAAACATTTAATTAAATTCTATATGCTTTACTGGCTTACCTTTATATGTTCCTTCTGCAGTGATATGCCTCAAAACAGGGATAAACACACAAGGGCACATCTCCACATTCGCCACAGATCATCCCAGTTTCCTTACGGATTCCCTTCTTGCGGCACACGAAACACCTTCGAGATGGGCGGGACTTCTTTGCTGTTGACGGTATCCCTTTAGGATAATGTTTTCCTTGAAGTCTGAGGGGTGCAGGGGTTTTGGATTTTCTACCCCCAGTATGAAGAGGCCTCTCAACCTGGTATTGTTCAATTAGGCTGCGAGCTATTGATAGTCGAAAGTCCAGGTAGGTCATTGTCTTGTGTGGGTTTAGAGCTCTCCAAATTACCAAACAATTGTATATGGTTATATCCAGCTGGTGCAAAAATACCTTTTTATACCATTTCACTGTTTTTCGTAAAGAGGGATATGCTTGCAATACCTGATCTACTAGATCGACACCGCCCATGTGCATATTGTATTCCTGGATAACGTCAGGCTTGAAAATGCACATTTTGGTATGGGCATCTGTTTTTCCAGTGTCAATCATCAAAATCTTAGAGCTGCAATTGGATAGTGCCGTAACTACCCTCCTGTCCTGCCAGGCAAGGTAGGTCAAAGGTGGGAGCTGACGCACCTCCATTTCCCCTCTCCTTAGAGCCTTCGTATTCACATCTTTTGGCAAACCAATACGATTTGAACGTACTGTTCCAATTGCATTAGTCTTTCTTTTGTGTAAGGCCATGAATAATTTAGGAGAGCTGTACCAGTTATCTAAGTACACAGTCCTACCCTGATCAAGCACAGGTTCCATTAGGTGCATTACTATGGAGCCAGATAAGCCCAAATCTTTGTTTCCAGTATTGTCAGTCCCTTGACCAGTGTAAATGCAGCTATTGTAAAGATATCCCGTTTTACTTTCACAAACATCAAAACTCTTTATGCCAAATCTAGCCCTTTTTGTTTTGATGTATTGCTTCCAACCTAAGCGGCCCTTCCAAAGCATTAGGCTTTCATCAACAGTGACCTTTTCACCAGGCACATAATTTTCTTTAAATTTTGAAATAATATAATCGAAAACAGGCCTAATTTTGTGGAGTTTGTCATTTACATTCTCTGTGCAGGTGAAATGAAGGAACCGCAAAATTGACGTAAACCTGTTATTTGACATGCATTTTCCAAAAAAAGGAGTAGCTAGCATGTCATGTGTGGACCAATACATGTATAATGCAGGTTTACGAATAACACCCATAAGTATAATTAGACTAATTAGCCTGTAAATCTCATTGAGTGTTACTTCTGTCCACCTTTGAATTCTGCTCTTAGGCCCTAATTTACCTTTAGAGAGCAGGTCTTCCTTCACCTTACACGCATATACATTTGTTTCCGAAACAATGAGAGACACTAAGTCGGTAGTAAAAAATTTTGTAAAAATGTCAATTGGTTGGCTGTCAGAAGTCAGCTGAGCCTGGGATTGAACACCAGACCCTGTGCTCGTGAAGATGTGCCTGTTTGTATTGGAATTGTTTTCAGCACTCCACAATGCTGACTCTTCACGAACACCTGAAGGAAGTTGGTCACGTTCTTCCTCACTGCTACTTGTACCTATATCCTCCACACCCCCCTCAAATTCGGAAAATTCGCCATCGATATCCAAATCGCTGTCACACAGCAAGAAGTCCTCCACATTATCGTATGTAATTTCAGAAGCCCTTACACTTCCACCACTCGCTAACCTTTGTGCAACACTGCTTGTTGATGCCATGTTTTAGCTCTGAGATGTAACACTCAATAGCTTCTCACTTCAGCTACAAGCAGGAAAGTATACGTATGCATTTCAAGAAAGAAACAAACGGAGCCTGTAAGCTATATCCAAGTTACGAAACACGTGTAAGGAAAAATTGCAAACCTGCTTTATTCTGATGACTCATAAACCACGCATACAGTAGTGTTCTATTTCACATTGTGCTGTGATTTGCTGATGCATAGCTAAGACATACAATTGGTCCACTACTGTTTCTTTCCGAGATGCGTTCGACAAAGCAAAGTTAACTTTTTACCACAGTGAAACAAATAGTGCCATTTCAACGATTTGTAAATGCAACTCAACATTGCTGATGATGTACATGTATACTGCATATAATGAGTTTTATACCAGTTTTTGTTTCATTAAAATAACTTAAAATTTACGCAAAATACAGCTGTGTATTTAGGAAGCACTTTTAGCGCATTTAACAATTTAAATGCCCTGCGCTGGATATTGGGTATCCGTTCTCGGCCTGCAGAGCTTTTAAATGGCTGTCGCTCAAGAGGTTAACAGAGAAATTATGGCCAAAATAAGGTTGAGAGTAATTGTGACTGTTACGCCTAAAATCATGTTTTTTCAGGAATGGCACCTATATAGATAAACTTAATAAGCACAACTCTGTCTGAATACAAAATTTGATCCAAATCGTTAGGGCCGTTTCCAAGTTGTGCGGAATATCTTTATACAAGAATTGCTTAGTTAAATATATAAGACTTTTGAAGAGTCACATTTTTCTGAAAAATTTTGTTGCTGTACATTTTAGTTTTTCTAGATATTTAGTTCAGTGTCTTGAAATGGTGTAGATTTTTTAATTTCTTAAAAATTCTTGGTTATCAACATCTTTCTATATTTATCTGGAACTGAGCTTTGGAGGAAACAGTGGATAAATGGGAAATGGTTGAAAATGGACAGAAAGATAGGTTTAATTAAACTCTTTAGCAAGGATAGCAAAAAGGTAGGCGAGTATTTGGCAAAAGTAAAACAGAAATGGACATGGTCAGTAAAAAGACAAGGGGAAGAAACACAAAACTTTAGGCTATTTTAACAAATGTGGACTGTGATTGTTGCACACTTTTATTATTATTATTATTATTATTATTATTATTATTATTATTATTATTATTATTATTATTATTATTATTATTATTATTGTTGTTGTTGTTGTTGTTGTTGTTGTTATTGTTATTGTTATTATTATTGTTATTATTATTGTTATTATTATTGTTATTGTTGTTATTATTGTTATTATTATTATTATTATTATTATTAGTAGTAGTAGTAGTAGTAGTAGTAGTAGTAGTAGTATTGTTATTATTGTTGTTATTGTTGTTATTATTGTTATTATTGTTATTATTGTTGCTATTATTGTTGTTATTATTGTTGTTATTATTGTTGTTATTATTGTTGTTATTGTTATTTTGTTGTTATTATTGTTGTTATTATTGTTGTTATGATGATGATGATGATCTTTATTATTTCTATTTGTTACTATGATTAGTGCACATGCTATATTATAAGTAAGGGTTGTTTTGGAATATGGTAAGATAACAGCCTGGGCTGATGTAAGCCATATTCCTTGTATTGGTGCTTAGTACAAATAAATAAATAAATAAATGGATGAACGAACAAATGAACAAACGAATGAATGAATAAATAAATATCTGTTGTCTATGCCTTTTGCTTGTTTCATGTAAAATTCCTGTGAAGTAGAATTGGATGCAGAAAGTCGCTTAACATCTTTGCACCATGTTTACATTGTTTACCCCACTTTTATTATAATCAATATGAAAGCATTCTAAATGGAGACAAAATTGTTGGTCCATAAATCCTCATTTTTGAAAATTATAAATCAAGTAATTTAGCATTTAATATATTTTGGTATTGATGTGTTTATTGTAATTGTTCATATTTTGACAAAATAAATTTCATAATTTTCATACTTTGGCAAAACTTTCTGCTCTTTTTTATTTTAGATCAGTTCCAGAATCATTGTCAGCACGATACATAAGTGAGATTGTTGTAAAACTGCAAGCTGTGGACTTCATTTTCTCAGCTGCTACCTTGGACAGTTTTACTAGGGTGATATCACCAATGCTTGCTCTGGCAATGCAGTCAAATGTTCCTGGTCCCACAGAAATCAAAGGTGTGAACTGGCCAATGAGAATCAACAATAGCTCTCTGCCATTGCTCTATTTGGACACAAGATGCACACGCTTCATACTTCCTGCCAAAGATCTGGGCATTATGCAACATGATGTCTGTTTGCTGCAGCTGGATTCTATTTGTTTAACACCTCAGGCAAGAAATATAAATTTAATTTGCTAATTAAATTCGTAGTTAATACTGGGAAATTATGTTTGTAATTAACAATATATATAGCAAATTAAGCTACAGGAGTGTTTTGTACTGAATTACACTCCTCACACATCATGCCACCACACACCCCCTCACACATCATGCCCCACCAAATACATCATGCCCCAGCAAACACATCATGCCACCACACACCCCACCTCACACATTATGCCATCTCACACATAACGCCATCACACCCCACATCACACATTATGCCACCAAACATCCCACCTCATATAATGCCTCCACACACCCGACCTCACACATTACGCCACCACACAACCCACCTCACACATTACGCCATCTAACACATTAGGCCATCACACCCTACATCACACATTACGCCACCACACACCCCACCTCACACATCACGCCACCACACATCCAAAGTCACTACACCACCACACCCTACCTCACATTACGCCACCACACACCCCACCTCACATTACACCACCACACACCCCACCTCACAGATGCCACCATACACCCCACCTCACACATTACACCACCACACACCCCACCTCACACATTACGCCACCACACACCCCACCTCACATTACGCCACCACACAACCCAATTCACACTTTACGTCACCACACAACCCAATTCACACTTTACGTCACCACACAACCCAATTCACATGTTATGCCACCACACTCCCCACCTCACACTTTATGCCACCACATCATATTAGTTCACCACTCAAGACACCAAACACCCCATCACACATACCACCACAAACCCCACCTCATCACACAGCACCACACTCCAACACTCACATGCCACCACACCCCATACATCACTCCACCACTCTCACCAAGCCAACACACCAATCCACAATCACCCACCACACATCATGCCACCACACCATACCACACCCTACTACACAATCATGCCACCACACACCCTACCTCACATAACATGCCATTACACCCTGCCACAAAAACCTTGCCACCACATCCAAGCACACTCCACACATCATGCCACTGCACACCCCATCTCACACACCACCCCACTGCACACCCCACCACACACTGCCGTCACACCCCTCCTCACACACCACCACACACCATAACACCACACATCACAATACCACACACCACAACGCCACACACCCCACCTTACGCATGACTCCACACACCTCACACACCATGCCACCATTCTACCACATCCAACCACACTCCACACACACCATGCCACTGCACACCCCACCTCACACACTGCCCTACTGCATACCCCACCACACTATGCTGTCACACCCCACTACACACCACACCACCACCCACATCATGCCACCACACACCTCACCACACCCATTGAGCCACCACACACCCCATGCCACCTCCATCATGCCACCACACCCCACCAAATGCACCATGCCACCACACACCATGCCATACTATGCCACCACACCCCACCCAGGCAGGTGCTCAAGCAGAGGGTCTGTTGGTCAAATCCGAGCTTGTTGCAATATAACACTGAAAGTGAACAACAATAATATGGGAGAAGTGAACACAGACATTTTTAGGTATTGTAGAGGACTCAGGGGTCTCCGTCTAGGGGATATGCGAATGGCGATCACAAGGTACCCAAGCTGAGCAGAACATTACTTCCACTTACTGGTGTTTTGCTCCTCACTGTAACTTTTCTATCTGACCTTACCTTGGTCATCTCTTGTTCTCTTCCGACCCCGATGCTATTAGGGTTCCCGAGGGCTAGGGAGTCTTTATTTTTCCAACCTCTCCATTTCTCTAATTTCTCTATAAAATATTAACCCCTAACATGCTGACCTGTCATGGCATGTAATACGTCCTCTGATTGTCCTCCAGACATTCTGGGGGTTGTGAGAGAGTGATGTGACCACCAAAACATAAAAATATGGTGCTCTCTAAAAAGCAGTTACTATTACTGCTATTGCTCTCTTCAATATCAAATTATGAAATATGACTCGAGGAGCAAAATGTTCCGGAGTTAAAATAGTCCCCCATTCAGATCTCCGGGTGGGGACTACTCCTCGAGAACCAAAACATTATATTATTAGAAGATCTAACATCAGACTTCTACAATGGAAAGCGGGTGGTCTCACCCAAACAAAAAGAGTAGAACTCAATAAAATTGTATTTGTCTATAACATAGATATATTTTTCATACAAGAAGCAAATCTAACAAATGATCAACTTAAATACCTCAATTTTACTGGTTTTCTAATATGCCTACTTCCCAAAAATAGAGAGATAAGTAGTGGAATATTAGTTGGAGTCAAAAAGGATATTAAATCCTCCTTTGAAATTGTTAAAGAAATGGATAACACAGATAAAAGTGAATTAATTAATTAATAAAGCTAAATTTTTGGGATAACAAAACACATCTACATGTCTACAGTATTTACAATCCTCCCAGGAATGAACCAGATCTCTCACTTATTGACCCATTAAATAAAACAATTGTAATTGGGGATTTCAATGCCCATTCCAAAAGATGGGGTTGTGAAAAAGTGGATTCTACAGGGAAGATAGTGGAGGAATTTTTGAATACCACAACTTTTGAACTGATTTATAGTAAAGAAGATCCCACAACCTTCATACATTACTCTGGAGCAGGCAGTAACCCAGACCTCTTGTTAGCTACAACAGATATTGTTTCAAAAATTAAAAAACAAGTTATAGAAGATCCAAGTTCTGGTCACAGAGCAGTAATTGCTGATATAAAACTAGATAATACAAATAACAGTCAACATCACACGAATCTGTATTGAAACTTCAAAAAAGCAAATTTGAACAAATATAAAACTCAACTGGAACATAAATTTAAAGAACAAACAAACTTACAGCTGCATGACCAACAAGATCATATGAACAAAAATTTCTGTAAAGTCATCCTAGAAACTGCAATAAAGCATATTCCTCGTGGAAGAATTAAAAATTTCAAACCCTCTTGGTACCCCCAGTTAGAAGAACTGAAAAAGCAAAGGGATATAGCTAGAAATACAGCTGAACAAGCAAAAAACATATCTGATACACAAATATGGCGGGAGAAATGGGCGTTGCTAAAAAAAGAAATTAATACAGCTAAAAAGTATCACTTTAACAATTTCTTAGAAAAAATGGATTATAGTACAGATGGTAACAAAGCCCATAAGTTCATAAAAAATGTCAAGGACAGGAAAGAAAACAACAGCACACCTATCATACACAACAATAAAATATTAGTAAATGATGCAGTCATAGCCGAAACATTCAATAAATATTATGCTAATTCACATAAAGTAACAAGAAATAATAAAAAGGAACGTAAAGAATTTAAGAAAGATTTGAAACAAGAAAGAGAGTGTGATCCTAACACTCAGTGCAATATCTTTTTTCAAAATTTTAATATGCAAGAACTGAACATTGCAATAAATAATCTAAAAAACAAAAAGTCTCCTGGACCAGATCACATACATCCAGAGTTCATAAAAAACCTTGGAAAAACAGCAAAACAACAACTACTGAAACTCTACAATCTATCCTGGAAAACCACTGTACCTGCTGAATGGCGAAAAGCAATAATTGTCCCACTCTTGAAGAA
Organism: Tenodera sinensis; assembly: GCA_030765045.1. NCBI lineage: Eukaryota > Metazoa > Arthropoda > Insecta > Mantodea > Mantidae > Tenodera > Tenodera sinensis. Next base: position 182,631,253 of record CM060962.1, on the reverse strand, counting down.
AGACAAAACAGCATCAGAAATAAAAAATTATAGACCAATAGCTCTTACTAGCATAATAGCAAAAGTGATGGAAAGAATGGTGTCAAACAGGTTAAATTGGTTTCTAGAATCACAAAATTTAATATCCCCATGTCAAGCTGGATTCAGAGAGTTCCACTCTACAAATGAACAAGTCTTACTTCTCAGTCAAGAAATCAAAGACTCCTTCAATAGAAAAGAAGATAATTTATCAGTTTTTATTGATTTCCAAAGTGCATATGATTCTATATGCAGAACAAAACTACTAAAGAAAGTAAAAAAAATAGGGATACAAGGTCCAATGTTTTCATGGCTATGTCATTTCCTAACACAACACTTTATTGCAACCAGATATGGAAGAAACATATCTAAATACAAACAAGTACACTGTGGCTTACCACAAAGCGCAGTGCTCAGCACAACACTTTTTAATATGTTTATTAACAATCTGCCACAACGAATACAAGAATCAGGTGTGAAGTGTGCACTATTTGCTGATGACTTAGTAATGTGGACTTCAAAACCAAAAAGCAAAAGTACAGAACTAGAAAAAAATCATGCAACAATCCTTAACCAACCTACAAAAGTGGACCACAGAAAATTTAATGACTGTTAATACAACAAAATCAAACTACCAAATCTTTTCACTAAGAGAAAAACCACTAAAAATAAAACTAAATTTTGAGGGTCAACAATTACCAGAAACAAGTGAAGTTAGGATTTACATTTGATACCAAATTTACATGGACCAAACAAATAGAAAATGTAATACAAAGAGCAGAAAGGCGCCTTACACTGTTAAAACATCTGAACAGGAATGAAGTGGGGATGTTCCAGAGCAACTCTTCATTCAATACGTGGAACAAGAGAAATTTTACACATACACTAAAGACTGAGGAGAGCTTTCTTTCCAAAATTCAAGACATCAAGGAGAATGTATACCTTCCTAATTCAAAGGAAAACTTCATATCTAAAGTCAATCCGACACAAACATTAGACATCACATATTATTTACACCTGACAAGAAGTTAAGAAACGTGATACTCCAACTAGTGTTCTAAAATTATTGGCATTAGAGACAATCCATACTAGATTCCCGGAGCACGAATGGCTCCATATTTATACTGATGGATCATTGATATCAAACCGAGATGGAGCAGGGGCTGGAGTCACGTGTCACCTCTTTTCCTATTACAAATCTTTAAGTTATGGAACTACTAACTTTGATGGAGAAATTGAAGCAATTCGAATGGCCCTACAAAATCTTTTGTACAGAATTTCACATTTTCAGCAAGCAGTTATTCTGTCAGATTCCAGGGCAGCAATTATAGCAATTACTTCCAAGTTGTCACCAAAAAACCAAACAATTATAGAATGTTGAAAAATCCTTACCCATCTAACAGGACTTCAAAAACACCTAGTCTTCCAATGGATACCAGCTCACTGTGGACTGAGTGGTAATGAGAAAGCTGATTTTCTTGCAAAAAAGGGTACCAGCAGTGTAGAAAAATCTATAGTTAATCTACCATTTTATGCAGCTAAAAGATTAGTCAACTGTGAATTCAAAAAAATTATTGCACACTATTAGTATGAAAAATCAAAAAATAAAAGATGGGAACTACCAAACATTCAATCAGTAATTCCTGAGTATCCTCAAAAAACAGCAGTTGCAACCTTCAGGTTGATTACAGGACATGATTGTCTGGCAAAACATTTAAACAGAATTGGGATATATTCTTCACCACTCTGTCCTCTAGGTGATCTGCAAAAGGAAATGGATGGAGACCACCTTCAAATATGCCCGGCCACTTCTAGTGCCCCATCCCTCAGTGAAAAATATTGGAGAGCAAGAGGATTAATGACCTCATTGTCAGAAATCCAGCATTAGCTAACAACACTCCTCTTTTTCTGCCATTCATGATGTTCTATTACGTGAGCTAATGACAGTCACGGTGGCTGGTACTGTGACTAGTTCCTGATGAAAGAAAGGATTGCATCATATTTCTTGAAGCATTGTTAGTGTATGGGTAAAGTTTGATCAAAGGCAAAATCTCTGGAAAAAAAAGCGTGAATCGCACAGTGATTGCTAGGCAATTGGTGGCAATGTTTGGGTAGCATTGATCATCACAGGAAAGCACATGTAACTTTATGTACCCACACATCAACTGAGGAGACCAATTCCCCTAAGCAGAATGATGACATTACAGAAATACAGTTTTAGGTGCTGCCAAGTGCTGTATATTTCCAGCTTGCTCTTACCTGAGTACTGAAGGAGCTCTGCAAGGTACCCTTGCAAGGTGTTTTGCTGTGGTTGAAAACCTGGAAGCTGTTTTGTAGTTTCACTGTTTATATCACTTTGTACATGTTAAGTGGAATGACTGGGAGCTGCTGTACAATAACAGGTATGGAACGTTTATAAGCAAATAAATCTAGCAGGCCTGCAGAGTATGTAGCATAGGTGCGTATAACTCAGTGGGTATAGTATTGAGAGATGAAATTTTCTTGCATCTGAAATGTAAATCAACACATTAAGCCCTCATAATAACTGTGAAATAAGTTCTACAAGAATATAACCTTTATAAATTAGTAATTATAACACTTTCGCTTATTTTTTTAATGATAAATAAATTAAGGATATATTTTGCTGGTCATTATTATTTATGCCAACAAACTTACTGTTGGTGTGTATAAACACACAAGCCATGTGTGGACAATGTTTAAGAGGTAGAATAATTGGAACTGAAAAATTCAATGCCGTAGCTGGGATTTGAACCACAGACCCTCCACTTACCAGGCAGGTGCTCTAACTGTTAAGCTACTGTGACAACCTGCCAGAATGCCATTGAATTCTCCAACCAATTCTTATTTCTCCCAGTCAACCACAAAGGAGTCTCACATCAGAGACAATTAACCAAATGGTGACTTACTATTTTAAGCATATGTCCTGGGATTAAGTAACCTTCAGATGCTAATTATTATTTATTTATGCCAACAAATGTACTGTTGGTGTTTTTGAACACACAAGCCGTGTGTGGGCAATGTTTGAGAAGTAGAATTGGAAGTGAAAAATTCAGCTGTGGCATTGAATTTTTCAGTTCCAATTCTACCTCTCACATATTTTGATATTTATCAGTTGCATCATCAACTCCTCCCCGCTCTTGGTTTATTTTCTGCTCATTTGATTCATATTGTGACAAATGACCAGTCCAGTAGTTTTTTATTTCACTTTATTTCTTCTAAAACTGAACCATAATTCACAATTTGTGACCTTGCAACTCACAAGTCTTCTATTGTATCGTAACCTTGACACAAGCTTCACAAACACTACTCAACTATTCACTTCTTCTTCTTCTTCTTCTTCTTCTTCTTCTTCTTCTTCTTCTTCTTCTTCTTCTTCTTCTTCTTCTTCTTCTTCTTCTTCTCCTCCTCCTCCTCCTCCTCCTCCTCCTCCTCCTTCTCCTCCTTCTCCTTCTCCTCCTTCTCCTCCTCCTTCATCTCCTTCTTCGGTTTCGGCTTCTTCGGCTTCCTCTGCTTCCGCTTCTTCTTCTTCTTCCTATTCCGTTTCCTCTTCTACTTTTTCATCTTCTTCTTCTTCCTATTCCTTTTCCTCTTCCTCTTCTTCTGCTTCTTCTTCCTATTCCTCTTCTTCTACTTCTTCATCTTCTTCCTATTCCTCTTCCTCTTCTTGCACTTCCGTTTCCGCTTCCGCTCCTTCTGCTTCCGCTTCTTCTTCTTCTGCTTCTTCTTCTTCCTATTCCTTTTCCTCTTCTTCTACTTCATCTTCTTCTACTTCATCTTCTTCTTCCTATTCCTTTTCCTCTTCCTCTTCTTCTGCTTCTTCTTCCTATTCCTTTTCCTCTTCCTCTTCTACTTCTTCATCTTCTTCTTCTTCCTATTCCTTTTCCTCTTCCTCTACTTCTTCATCTGATTACCCTCCCGTTATGTAGGACTTATAAGCCAGTGCCTAGGGTCAGATGCCTGTTGGGGGGCTGAGAAACCTATGGACAGGACAGAGTGAAGACCTGGAAGCAGGTGGTCAGCCCAGCACCAGGTTTGAGAGTGAGAAAGGGGATGATATGAAATACAGGTGAGATGGATAAATGGAAAGGTGATTATGGAGCAGTTGGTGGAATGAATGGCAGGGGGAAACCAGAGAACCCGGAGAAAACCTGCCCAGATGCCACTTTGTCCACCATGAATACTACATGTGGGTCCCTGGGATTGAACCCGGGCTGCCTAGGTGGCTAGTGAACAGTCTAACTGCGCGGCCACGTCGTCACCCCTATTCGCAACTCACTCTGACAGTTGACTAACTCCTCACAAGCCAGTCTGCTTATATAGTCTCTGAATTAGCAGCAGCTTTTCTGGAAATAGAAGTTTCTTGGTTTCTGTCATAAACAAGTCCTGCACTTTAATAGCTTCTAGAAACGCATGCAACAGTGTTTGTTCTGACCTGCCCATTGTCATGTGTTTTACGGTGGTGATTACAAAGGCCATGGTGTGAGGTGTCTTAACACTTAAGATCTCTCTAGATGTAGCCGCTGTGACAATATCTCTAAGTGACCATACTACCTGACAATTTGTTGGCAATACTAGTACAATCTACTGGTAATAAAGCAAATTTATTTATTCAATAAACTGGGAATATTTGTAAGTCCATTACACCATCTTAATTCTTTATATTTTTTCTTCTAAATCATTAGTTCTGTAGATCCATTTAACTGTTTTAATAAATGAACTTCATGGTTTGTTTCAGGATTAGCTAATCAAAAATGATCTATTGTAATGTATTTATCAGTTTTTTCTGTTTTTATTTCTCAGAATATATATTTATTTTTCAGGCTGACAATCCCTTAGGACGCATTGTGGTACGTCATGATATCTACCATATGGCCCAACAGATGCGTATGCTTGGTGTACCAGGCTCAGAAGTCGAGGATCGGCAGTACCAACTGGATATCACAGGATTCAGTGTGAACACAGGCACATGGACTAACTTGGAACAGTGCCTCAGGTAATGGCCAAAATATTTGAGTGGTTGTTAAGGTCCTCACAAAATTAATAAGTAAAAAATTTAAGGTAGTAGCAGTGAAGTAACTATACAAATATACTATAAATTACTTATAAATACCATGTGACAGTGCTTCATTTATCTTTCTTAAAATACAAATTCAGTAGGACATATTTCATAAATGCATGATTACATTGCAGGCTTCCTCTTTGTACTCATTTATTTACATCAGTAAGGTTACTGCTGCTATGTGATGGGTTCTTCACAATAGTATTGCCATCTACTGGTAGAAAAACAAATTTGTTTACAGAATTAATTAGCAGTGTTTCAAAATCTATTATGCTATCTCTATTCTTAAAAGATTTTCTCCAAAATCATTAAATCTATGTCCATTTAAATACTTAAATAGTTTAACTTCTGGATTTATTTGATGATTAAATGACCAAAAATAACCTGCTGTGGCTGATTTATCATTTTCTTTGTATTTGACATTTCTAAAATGTTCCTTTACTCTGGTTTCCAAATTATGTTTAGTCTCTCTAATGTTGTTGTTGTTTGTTAATGCTGGATTTCTGACAATTAAGTCATTAATCCTCTTTCCCTCCAATATTTTTCACTGATGGTTGGGGCGCTAGAAGTGGCTGGGTATATTTGAAGGTCGTCTTGGTCCGTTTCCTCTTGCAGATCACATAGAGGACAGAGTGGTGAAGAATATATACCAATCTAAAGTAAGAACAAAATTAGAAACTAAAAACTTCACTTATCGTAGTAATATTGCAAGTTCTTTGGTGCAAAGCTGACAATGTTTCGAGTTGACTCCAACTCATTCTCAAAGCTATATATAGCTTTGTATACTGTTTGAATGTTTGGTAGTTCCCATCTTTTATTTTTTGATTTTTCATAGTAATATGTTGCAATAATTTTTTGTGAATTCAGAGTTGACTAATCCTTAAGCTGCATAAAATGGTAGATTAACTATAGATTTCTGTACACTGCTGGTACCCAATGTAAATTCGGTTACAGTCTAAGCAGTTTAAAACATAAAATTAAAACAAACAGAAAAGTCTGCTGTGACACACCACTTTTGGAATGAAAACCACAACATTGGCCTCAATATAAAATTGTTAAAATCTCTAAATTCACCAATAGAACTGCACATTTGGGAATGGATGTACAGATCTGCACATCTTCGTCGATGGTACTGTGAATGCCCAGAGGTACAGAGATGAAGTACAGGAACCACATGTGCGAACTTTTAGAGGTGCACTTGGTCTGGAATTCATCCTCATGGACAATAATGCATGTCTGCAAAGAGCCCACCTGGCGGACGACTGTCTTGAGAGGAAAGATATCCAGCACATGGGCTGGCCAGCGATGTCTCTGGATATGAACCCTATAGAGTATGCCTGGAATGCATTAGGAAGAGGAGTTGCAGCCTGCCTGCCTCCACCGAGGACACTTCCACACCTGCAAAATGGACTTTGTGAGGAATGGAGACAGCTTCCTGCAGAGCTCTTGATCCACCATACGAAGAGCATGCCATGGTGCTGTGAGGCCTATGTAGCCGTGAAAGGTCACCACACCCCTTATTAACAGCTCAGCCTCAGCATCATCATTGTCATTGTGGAGGTGATTGTCAGAATTTGCACCTGCGTAAAATGCGTCTCGAGGCCAAATTTCTCTGCTGTTTGTCACTATTGCATTCCAGATCATGTGTGATGCATTATTAACAACATATTGTATTATGGTTAACTATGGTACACTTGGTAATAAAACACTGTATTATGCTTAGCTTTGGGACACTAGTGTAGATGTATATACTGCAGCATTTCAGTTAATTTTTGGTAATTATTAATAGAAGGTACTGAAATTTAATTATAAATTGTATAGGAAAAGTAAATTAAAAGTTCACTTGTGTTGTTTCTGAAGTTCAACAAAGTCAAGTTTTATTTTAATTTAGAGTATAAAATTACAATTACATTGTACATGCTACATTTTTTTCTAATAAAAGATTGTTCTTCAGCTTAGGAAGGAAACAGAGGACTGGCCTTCATACTATGAGTGAAAATCCTGCCTTGGAATGGAACAATTTGACTCGAGGAGCAGAAAGTATAACACCTCACATGGCACTTCTACCAGTCATTGGTAGGCTAAATATGTGTATTGTTGCTGCTCCAGCTATTGTATTCAGAGGAGATATACTTGTGTGTGGACATTCTGTGGAATTCAATGCAATTACTGATATTGAGGTACCTAACATATTTTCAGTAATACCTGAGGCTCTCAAATTACTAAGATAGTGAAAAATTTAAATACTTGAAAAATTGTGGAAGCCATGATTTTTAAGTACTTGTGACATGTTTACCTTGAGTTTGAAACATGTAGTCATTATGATGTCAGGCAGATAGTTAATCGTATACTTACCTTCTGCACCATTTGTTTCTGTATCTTGTTGAGAGATGGCTTTAGCTGTATAGTTGCTTTCTTATGTTACTGTTTTATTTCTGTTTCTTTTACTCAGTCAGTAGAAGTGAAGTTTGTGGTATTGAAATAAACATTTCATCCTTTACCTAGTAAGTGAGGAGAAACTGTGAAAATGAACTCTTAGATGCTATTGCTACAGCCCTCATTCTCTACATTTAGTAAAGTCGATCTATCATTCCTGAAATGATAATTTTCCTATATTTGAGTTTATATGCAAACAGACATCTATATTACATATCCTATATATCGAGAAAAATGGCAATAAAGGTGATTGTTGTCTGCAGGACTGGACTAAGAAGTTATGGGTAACATGAACTTTGGGTATGTAAACCAACTCTTATAAGTGCATGCACTTACTTGCATATAATGGATGCATGCAACAGAGTATTTTGTTGTTCTTCTTCACCTGATTACCCTCCCCTTATCTAGGACTTACACCCCCTAGGACTGAACAAGTCAGTGCTTAGGGTCAGACGCCTGTCGAGGAGCAGAGGAATCTATGGACTGGACAGAGTGACGACCTCAAAGCAGGTGGTCAGCCAAGAACCAGATGTGATACTGAGGAAGAGGATGATAGGAAATGCAAGCAAAATCAATGAATGGAATGGTGATGGTGGAGCAATTGGTGGAATGAGTGGTTGGGAAAATCAGAGAACATGGAGAAATCCTGCCCAGACATCACTTTTTCCACCACAAATACTACAAGTGGGTATGTAGGATCGAACCCGGGCCGCCTAGGTGGCAGGCAACAGTCTAACTGCTTGGCCATGGCGCCACCTCTGTATTTTGTTATTATAGAGTTAATTTGGTCCACAAGAAGCTAAATAAACGTAACAATATACAGCTTAACCTCTTGAGCGATGGCCATTTAAAACGTCCGCGAGCCGAGAACTGCTACCCAATATCCAGCGCAGGGCATTTAAAGTGCTTCGTATATACACAGCTGTATTTTGTGTAAACATTAAGTATTTTAATGAAACAAAAACTGGTATAAAACTCGTTATATGCAGTATAAATGTACATCATCAGCAAAGTTGAGTTGTATTTACAAAATGTTGAAATGGCACTATTTTGTTTCACTGTGGTGAAAAGTCAACTTTGCTCTGTCAAACGCATCTAATATAAGTTCTCTGAAAGAAACAGTAGTCGACCCATTGTATGTGTGGCTTATGCGTCAGCATACTGTGTAATAAAGCACTACTGCATGCATGGTCTCTTGAGTCATCAGAATACAGCAACATTGCAACTTTTGCTTATGCGAGTTTCGTAACTTAGTAGACTCCGTTTCTTTCTTTGTTGAAATACATACATATACTTTCCTGCTTGTAGCTGAAGGGAGAAGTGGTATAAAATGGTATTTTTGCACCAACTGGATGTAACCATATACAATTGTTTGGTAATTTGGAGAGCTCTAAACCCACACAGGACAATGACGTACCTTGACTTCTGACTCGCAGCCTAATTGAACAATACCACGTTGGGGGTTGAAAATCCAAAACCCCTGCACCCCTCAGACTTCAAGGAAAACATTATCCTAAAAGGATACCACCAACAGCAAAGAAGTCCCGCCCATCTCAAAAGTGTTTCGTGTGCCGCAAGAAGGGAATTCGCGAATGTGGAGATGTACCCTTGTGTGTTTATCACTGTTTTGAGGTAAATCACTGCAGAACTAACGTATTAAGGTAAGCCAGTAAAGTATATAGACTTTACTAAAATGTTTCATAAAGGGAAAATTAAAATAAGTTGAGTTAGATAAGGGATAAATAAAGGTTAATTGCTTAAACGCACAGGACGTGTATATGCGCCCATATCGCTCATCCGTCATTTTAAATGGACGTGATTTCACGCCCATATCGCTGAAGAGGTTAAAACAACGTAACCAAACAATTGGAATATGATCATAAATTGTATTTAATTTGAAAGATAGTTGCCTTGCTTATAATTTAACATACACTTTTGTTCCATTATTTGAAAGTGAATTTCAATTCACAATTTCTGATATACTGAAGCTATCTGTTGAGATGTTCAAACTACCTGCAAATACAAATCCAGGACACATCATAGGTGTTTGTACCATGAATGCCTCAAGCTTCTAAAAATGTAACATGGATGTTTCTTTGTTCATACACTTACTTATTGTTCCAGTTATGAAGTACCAAAACCGTTTCCATTATAACACATATTAATAAAATCTGCATTTATTGTTTTACAAAATATCATATGCCTGAATCATTCATTCAGAAATTTTACTCCTAACAAAATCCTGTCCTCATACATTTTAAAACTGTAATAGTTCAAAAATAAATTGCATTCATAATCATATATATAATATTACAACATACCAATCTATATGTAGGACAAAACATATAAATGAAACTAGGTTTGTAAATGTCTGTGCTTAATTTCACTGAGGCTTTTCCTCTTTCTTTTTTTTTTTTTTTTTTTTCTTGTCAGGTATCGGTTAGCATGGAGCAGCTTGTTTTGGCTTCAGCACTGCTGAAAGAAATTTTGCAGTTCCTGAAACCGTTAATTCTCCAGCCAGTACATAATCAGCAAAACATATCAGCAAAGGAGAAGCAGCATCCGATGTCTTATTCTGCAACATCGGTTAAAACTCTTTCTGATAAGGAAGCTCTGGGTGTAGATCACAACAGGTATGCTTTTGCACCAATTAAGATAAAGTGTGCACTCTCTCTCTCTCTCTCTCTCTCTCTCTCTCTCTCTCTCTCTCTCTCTCTCTCTCTCTCTCTCTCTCTCTCATATGAAGTAGTTAGAATTTATATCCTAATTTGCAAAATAAACATACCTTATTTAAAACATATTCTGCTCCAACATGTAATAATATTTCAAATAGTACTAGTTTCAATTTATTAATACGTTGCACTGTTTTAAACTCTTCTGTGTCATCAGTTTTATACCTTATTTACTCACACTTTTTTTACTGAAAATAAATGTCAGGAATTGGAGTGCATGGTTTATATGGGGATTGTGTGGCAAAAAGTTTTGCAAAAAACTGTGCTTTTATTACCCATGCATATAATGTGCATTCATGCCCTATTGCTGTTCATAGTACCTACTGTAGAACCAAAAAGGCGAATGACATACTAATTGGTGTAACAGTCCATCTCCTGCTGTCCATTCAGTGTAGAACTTGTAAGTCCAGCAGAGATTGCCACCAGATCTCTATTACTAATGTCTTCAAAGCATTTCGTTGTTCCTTCCATAAATGTCCATGGAAACTGCCCAAACACCAACAAATTTGGATGTCAGCATTATTAGAAATTTTAATTAGAGTGTGGGTTTTATGAATTGCTTTAGTTATATATGTGGCAGGAATTATATGCAACTTATATCACAGACAATGCAGAAGAAACTAAAAATGTAAGTAAAGGAAGTACAGTAGATCATATAGATAAAGAAATAAATGTAACAGGAACTAAAATGATAGGAAAACAGCAAACGACAATATTGTATAATATATGTATAACCAAGAAACCAACTCGTATGTGAAATCTAGAAAGAAGCTATGTTATGTAAAAACGAAATGCGTAACAGTAAATGAAACAGGACAGTTAAACGGAGAATTCAATGAGTAAAGAAGTAGTTGCAATAGAAAATGAAATTTACGAGACATGTAATTTTAGCAAAAATAATGGTTGATAAGATTGTAAGCCCTGAAGCACACATACATAAAACACAACGCAATTGTGATGCAAACAAGCTCAAAGCCAAACACAGAATGCACACACACAACAACTTTAAAAGATGCAGATTGAAAGATGGGAGTTGGGGGCCCAATACCCCTAGTTTTGGAACTTTAAGATAAAGAAAAGGAAATATGGCTTTTGGAATGCGTAATTGCATGCATAAATAAGAGTTGTAAAACATATTTATAAGAGTTGAGTTATTGATTTAAGTACTTGATTTATTAATTTAATTTGTTAGTTTAATTTTGTTTAAGAAACATGGGTAATTATTTAAAAACATGTTATTTGATGCTGTTTGCAGAGTTTTAAGTAAATACCAATTAAAATTTTGAAATATTTATATGAAATACAAGTCACCAACCATACAATTCACAATCACATAGACACACTATAAAGGGACAGAATTTAAACTGATAAGCTAAAAAATTGTAAAATCATACTATATGAACTTGTACAAGAGGTATGATAATCATGTTGCCTTTGAATTGAGGATGGTAACAAAAATGAAATACAAATCACACAAACATAACATGATTATGGGGCATATATGGCAGGAATTATATGTCCAAATGAACTAATGAGAGAATTCACATTAATATTTCATATGTCAAGTTGAATCACCTAATATATGTAAAATTCCTGTATAATATGAATATCAAGGTTATATTCTGTAAATACCAGTATCGAACTCGAAGCTATTCGAGTAAAGGGAGACGTAGCCATTGTCGATTGTAATCTCTTACAATTGATACATAACAAAACAGAAGGTATGGTTGCTAGCCATGTATCTAGGATGAGTAAATAAAATACCTTATAGGCACTATTGACTGAAACATCATATAAGATACGACCACCTCTGTAGCGCAGTTGGTAGCGCGCTTGCCTCTGGCGTGGAGGACCCGGGTTCGATCCCCGGTACCAGCATGGGGATTTTATCCCTTCTGGGAGGTCTGGCACGGGGTGCACTCAGCCTCGTTAGGTCCCAGGGGACCAATTGAGGAGCTACTTGATAGAGAAGTAGCGGCCCCAGGTCTAGAAGACCGCATAACTGCCCGGGAGGGCTCGGGGCGCTGACCACGTCCCACCCTCCAGTACTGCACCTCACCAATGACGCCTGTAGTGGGCAGAGGTGGGATGCAGCGGCTGGGCGGTAGGCCTTGGCCCCTCGTGGGCTGTCGCGCCAGGGTTTAGTTTATCATATAAGATACATGTATATTGGAGTGATAAAGTATAACAAACTACAAATCGGCAATCAGCAATAGTGGATTGCATTGCCAAGAGATACTCGATGAAGGATCGTGCAATATTATTTGCTTCATGGGATTGTAGCTAAAACATAAATAATATTCATGGGATATGCTGTCTGGAATTTAGCATATCCAAGAACCACAAAGATATTGAACCGAATAGCTTCAAAAACTTATTACAGCCGTGTTTGTGAAAAGTAAAGTTATTTATTATAATATTGCTACTTCATTAATAAAGATAATTTTGGCGGAAATCTGAATATTTCTTGATAATACATAAATCATTGCCATCTTCTATCCACTTACACCCATTAATGCCCTGAAGATAAGAGCCCCATCGCTGCACCGCCCATTAATAAAAATCTGATGTGTTGCACTCACATGACTTTCTCTACTCTTATACTAACCATTCTTACAAACTCTTATTCTTCTATCTTCTTCATGTTAGTTGAGATAAACATTTGCAGAAATTATCTTATTTCTTGTTTTCTTGCACGTGCAACGGGAATATGGGAATATAGTAGGTTTTGAGTGATAGTCAAATCTTTTAAAGCATTCAAATTCCATTCTCTATGCACGGTTAACATATAAAAACATGTACAGCGATGTTCCATTTGACAGAAGTATAAGATCTCAAAAATTTACACAAATAATGAGGAATATCTCTGAAATGGTTCACTCTACAAAAAAATTTATTTGGATGTAAATTGTGTTTTAATAAGCTCTACATTTTTCATACAGTAAGATTTGTTCTATCTCCTACGGTTTACCAGTTATGCAAAAGTCATGCAGAGTAAATAGGACTTCATGGGCTATAGCCAGAAAATTCAAGATATACGTTTCATTTGTCATAAAAATATCTCAAACATATGACATTTTAATTAAAATCGTTAGTCATTTTCAAGAAAGCCAAAATGTTCAAACAATTTTCCATGTAAAGGGTAGTTTAAAGTGGAGCAGTTTTCTTCATCTTCGTGCCATGTCCTTGAAAGACATTAAACTTAAGTACCAAATTTGGATGAGGGGTAGAACTGGAACTTAAAAATTCAATGCCACAGCTGGGATTTGAACCACAGACCTTCCGCTTACCAGGTGGGTGCTCTAACAATTAAGATACTGTGACAACCTGCCAGAATGACATTGAATTCTCAAACCAGTTCGTATTTTTCTCAGTAAACCACAAAGGCAGTCTCACATCAGAGACAATTACCCCAATTGTGACTTACTATTGCAAGTACTTTATGTCCTGGGATTAAATAACCTTCAGATGGTAATTATTATTTATTTATGCCAACAAACTTACTGTTGGTGTTTTTAAACACACAAACTGTGTGTGGGCAATGTTTGAAAGGTAGAACTGGAACTTAAAAATTCAATGCCACACACGGTTTGTGTGTTTAAAAACACCAACAGTAAGTTTGTTGGCATAAATAAATAATAATTACCATCTGAAGGTTATTTAATCCCAGGACATAAAGTACTTGCAATAGTAAGTCACCATTGGGGTAATTGTTTCTGATGTGAGACTGCCTTTGTGGTTTACTGGGAAAAATACAAACTGGTTTGAGAATTCAATGTCATTCTGGCAGGTTGTCAGAGTAGCTTAATGGTTAGAGCACCCGCCTGGTAAGCGGTTCAAATCCCAGCTGTGGCATTGAATTTTTAAGTTCCAGTTCTACCTCTCAAACATTGCCCACACACGGTTTGTGTGTTTAAAAACACCAACAGTAAGTTTGTTAAATAAATAATAATTACCAAATTTGTATTTTAACTGACTTTTCGTTTTTGAGTTATGCTGTCCACAGACTGACAGACACACACACACACACACACACACACACACACACACACACACACACACACACACACACACACACACAGATCTTTCTCTAAAAATGCTTTTTTTGGATTCAGGGTGCCTCAAAACATATATTTCCAGTGAAATCTGGACATTGAATTTTTGAGTGGAATACAATACTTCCCCTACTATACATCGTAGAGAAAGTAAAAGACCGCCACATTTCTATCATATTTCTGTTTTTCATACTTTCCACAGTTATTAATTTATGAGGATTGCATATTATCCTAGTAACAAATTTATATTTTGATCTCACCCCAATTAAAAAAATTTAATGATAACAAAAAATTAATTTTTAACTCTGAAAAGCTTTTATTAAATGAAAGTAAGCAGTAGATAGCTCTACTGATATTAGGTTAAAGATAAAAATAAAGGAAATTAGGACTCAAATAGTACATCAAGCTGGTTTGGCCACATGTTGGTGAGCCAATTTTGAGGCTGGCTCTTGTATGGCTACATTGCTATGCCTATTGGTGACGTCAGTGTTTGAGATTATACCGTGTTGTAGTGTGAGGCCCCTTCAAGATGTTGGTTAGCTGTACCCACAAGTTTTTCATCTACATTTGTGGTTGCAGGTTAAGGGCAAAATCCCCCAGAGATGACCAGCTGACAGTACCCCCTTTTAATGCTCCGTGAGGTGAGGCCCACCGGTGAAATTCAGTTCACGGTACCCTCTTGCTTTTTTTGTTGTCAATTTTGTAATTTTCTATATTGTTTCTGGCTAGCATGCATGAAACTTATCTCAAGGATCATAGCAAGCATGTGAAAGGATAAGGAAGGCATGGAATTCAGTGGGTTTGGGGAGGATATAAAATGTTACGC
This sequence comes from Tenodera sinensis, assembly GCA_030765045.1. Classification (NCBI taxonomy): domain Eukaryota; kingdom Metazoa; phylum Arthropoda; class Insecta; order Mantodea; family Mantidae; genus Tenodera; species Tenodera sinensis. Next base: position 182,616,106 of record CM060962.1, on the reverse strand, counting down.
AGTATGCTCTTTGATATTACTATATTAACACTGTTTGATATGTTACACACTTCACAAATACACTTTGTACAACTTTGTAATGATTATTATACTTTTCTAATAACTTTTTAACACAATAATAACAAATTTTTATATCTAAATTATTTGTAGGTCTGCACGTGGTAGAAGCTGGATCTAGAATGAATGGCTTGGCTTCCTTTTGGTTACTTGCTTGTGCAAGCCCATTCCTGACAGGCTGATGGCTCTTTTAAGTTTTCAATTGCCTGTTGGTAGGGACCTGCATTTTTTGCATTTGTGATAAAATTGAGTTTTGAAAAATATTCCATAAAACACTTGGAAAATAGTTAAATAGCTTAATCTACCTAAGAACTCAAAAAATTTATTTCATGAAATAGAACAAAATAGAACAATAATGCAAATTTATCAAGTTTATCATGTACTAATGCAAATTCATGGTGTCTGTACGTAACAAGTATGGTTTTGGTATTTGCACCTTCAGAAAAGGGGCATAATATTAATTATTTCTAACTTCTTTTATAACTGCTGGTAATTTGCCACAAAAGTAGATTGTTAAGAGAAAAGTATGTACCAGTACTGAGATGACATAAATCTACAAGTGAAGGCAGCAGTCTGTGACCAGAAGCTAAGTTACTATGTGACAAAATGATAGATTGTATGGCTTAGTGTGTATTTGTTGTATTAATTTGTTCTCTTGAGCAAAAACTGAGCTGGAGTTATATGTTGCTGATGTGCATTCTCTGGAAGTAACTAATAAAATATTGTGTACCAGGGCAATACTTGATTCAGTACAGAAGTACTCTATTAATTATGACAATATCTTGGGACTGATGACAGTGCAAAATACATGTCAAAGTGCTCCAGTTCCCTGATGGTATTTTTTGGGGAGAAAGCAGTTCATATTCATTGTTGGCTACACCAACTAAATTTGGTGTGATGCATTTTCAACAAAGATGTTTTGAATCTTGATGCAGTAGTGACAAATGTTGTTGTTGTTTTCTAGTGCCTTACATCTGGCAATGAAGCCATTAGCATTTGTGCTTTCCAATACTTTTGAACTGTAGTTTCTTCTGATCTTAATGCTTCACAGGTCTTCAAGTGGTCTTCATTCATTTCTGCTGGATTGTTACACAGGGCACATATTGGTGAAGCTGAGATACCTATTCTGTAGAGGTGACTTGCTAAACAGTCGTGATTTGTCAATAGTCTGAAAGCTGCAACCGCTGCTTTCCTAGGTCTCTGGGGAATTATATCTGGGTTGGAAAGTAGTGTAATCCATTTTTTTACCTTTGGCATTTGTTTCTATTTCTTGTAGGTATGAATGAGAAAATTTTTTAATGATCAAGCATTTTATTGAGGAATATGAGAAATTGAATTTAGATTTTTGTTTTATTGTTGTGCCTTTCTTTGCAAGTGAGTCTGCAGTTTCATTCCCCATGACTCCACAATGTCATTGTCCGGTTGATAATGGAGGAAAGTTAACCTCCGAAACACGTTCTGGAAAATTATAAATGTAAGTGTTGTTTAGTGTTATTAATTTACTCACCTTTTAAATTAAATTGATTATAACAACACTGTTTTCAAACTTCTAAGAAAGGAAGATAGTTCGGTGAGCCTTTGATGTTGATGAGCCTTTGAATTCTAATGATTTTTCTTTTGTAATGTTTCTTGTCTAAGGTTCCTTTCCATTCTGAAGCTCCATATAAAATTGGTGGCAGTGTTTCTCTTTTATATATAATTTTCAGTGCTTCCTGCTTTAATCCCCATGCTATACTGGTTTCAGCGAAAGAATTGGTTGTGCTATAAACAATGCCTAAAAATGTTGTTGTTAGCTAATGCTGGATTTCTGACAATGAAGTCATTAATTCTCTTGCTCTCCAATATTTTTCACCGGTGGATGGGGTGCTAGAATTGGCCGGACATATTTGAAGGTGGTCTCAATCCATTTCCTCTTGCAGATCACATAGAGGACAGAGTGGTGAATATATCCCAATATGCCTAAAAATGTATCCTACCGCTTTCTTGCTCTGATTGGAGCAGTAACAGCACTACTTTCGTAACCATGTGTTGCTAAGAGAGAAAAACCACGTGGAGCCTGGAACTATCATCGCCTGCCTTTGACCCACCAATCCTTCACACAGTAGTTTAAAATACACTACTGATTAGATAATCACGTGTAGCACTCTGAACTAAAAACATAATAACAGATATAAATTTAAAACCACTATAGAAAAGAAAGCTTTAACATGCCTAATCTTAATGAGGTTGTATTCCATCTAGATCAGATTTCTACTCCTCCCCTCTCCCTTTATCCTTGGTATACCCAGTGGCTGTTAATTAGCCTAAAATTATAAATAAAACGAATGCTAACTTAACCTCCCGTGAATTAGAGATGTAAGCTTATATAAATAGCAGATTATAAGCATATAACGAACAAATGCTCACGTGATTTGGTTTGACCAGTGGTAAACTCAGAATCTTAACGGCTATAGGCGTGGCTAACTTCCCTGTTTTTAACCTTTCACTGCACGCAGAATTTATGCTTAATGCAGATATACCTTTAAACTCTGCTGTAAGGTTAACAATATCTGTGATAGCTAAAGTGGGATATTTCTCGTATATTCTGTGGAACACATTGAGAATTATAACTTTCACACCACTCGTTTGAGGCTTCCCTCTGCAATGTTTTATAAACTGCACTTGTTCGGCCATGATGGTTCACCAACACTCTCACCTTCCCGCTTCCATAGCTGACCAGCAGAAGGTAGTCTGCACATGTTCTTTGCTAATTTTCTAATTAAGTGCAATTAATTACTTTAGATTACTTTTGTTGCAGTTCTACATGGTACAATAACACGTTAAACATACCATTGTTACTGAATACAGAGAAGATCCAGTAGTTTTTGTTACAATTGAGTGAACTACTTTGTAGCCGATGTACCTTGTAATATGCGGCATCAGCCAATGAATGTACACTTGAATTCTATTTGTACACGTGCTTCTGTTTACATCACGACTAATTCTTTCGGTGAAACCAGTATAGTTTGGCTGATTTTGATAATGTGAATATTAACTTTGTACACATTTAGGAAATAGGGGTGAAGTGGCCTCTGAAGGATAGTTTATCGTCATATACAAGATATTAAATGACACTTGATCTATAAGTTCGTAAGTTCAGTAAATCTTTATATCCTTTCTTTCTCTATGGTTTCTTCTGGAGATTATTATTACCTTAGATTTATTTTTGTTGAACTTTATTGTTTTTACCCCATGTTGTCACTTTGCTCATTTCTATGTTCATGTAGTTTTCAGCTACTGCAGTGTTCTCCTTTGGTCAAAATTAATAGGTCATCTGCAAAGGCTGTTTCTTTTGAGTGTGTTATGAATTCTAGACTGAGTAGAGAGTTATAAAGCAGATTCCAAAATCCAGGTCCACAGCATGATCCTTGTGGGTATCCTTTTGTGACATTTTTTTTATTCTAATGTTGTTGTTTGACAGTACTGCATACTTTTGGCTGAAATATCCTTGGCTGAATTAGTACATATTTATTGGCCATTCTGTATCTTTTAGATTCTTTAGAATGTTGGGCCACCAAACTGCATGACAGGCTTTCTCAGCATTAATGCTTGCCATTATTACTACATTCCTCTTTAATATTTCTGGTTCTATGAAGTTTTTTTCTTCCATTGCTGTATCTACCATGTTCTTCTGCAAAATAAATCAATATTGATTTTCGTTTAGCAGAAGATTTGTGTACAGATGGTAGTTTATTTGATTGATGAGTTTTTCTAGGATCTTCACTTCTAATTTAGCAAGCTTATAGTTAATCTACCATTTTATGCAGTTAAAAGATTAGTCAACTCCGAATTCAAAAAAATTATTGCAAAATATTACTATGAAAAATCAAAGAATAAAAGATGGGAACTACCAAACATTCAAACAGTAATTCCTGAGTATCCTCGAAAAACAGCAGTTGCAACCTTCAGGTTGATTACAGGACATGATTGTCTGGCAAAACATTTAAACAGAATTGGGATATATTCTTCACCACTCTGTCCTCTATGTGATCTGCAAGAGGAAATGGATCAGGACCACCTTCAAATATGCCTGGCCACTTCTAGTGCCCCATCCATCAGTGAAAAATATTAGAGAGCAAGAGGATTAATGACTTCATTGTCAGAAATCCAGCATTAGCTAACAACATATTCTTCTGCTGAATTTCTTTTCCTCTTTCTCATGTTTCTACTCCATGATTCCTCACATCTTTATACATGTTCTGCCATGGTTTTCCACCAGCTAGTTTTGTTGTTGTTCCATGTGACATTGATGCTGGCTTCTCATTGGCTATTTATGGTTAGCCCATGGTTGCGCTCAAACAAAATGGGTTTTTGTCTGAGGGAAAATATTAGTGGCTACAGTTTGGAATAAGAAATGGATTTTGGTCCAAACCATATAGTGGGAATATAGTTCACATGAAAACTTCAACCTCAATAGCGCAAATTGGGTATCAGGGAGGGTTAGACCACTGTTGCACTGACTCCCTCAATTGCCTCTGCTCAATGAATGGTCTTCAGCTTGGTTTAAAAGCACTTATTGGGGAAGTGCCCTGCATTTTTGGTTTACAGATTGAAAAATATTTCTTAAGCATAGTGTTTACATAATAATTCTGGTTTAAGGAATAAGTCAAAACTTCTCCCTTAGTTATAGATTAAGACAATATTTACACATATAATGAGATAGTAAGAATAAAATTAACATAGTGTTTTGTTTGATTCAGCTTTGCCTTTGCCTTTGCCTTTGCCTAAATCTCAGATTTACAAAGTGTTTGGTCCCTATAACTAGTACAATAGTGTTGTCAGAGTCAATGCATGGTGAACACTATCATGGTTTTGGAGACTAGAAGATCCATTCGTTGATTGGTTGGGCTTACTGGCGAAATGGTTTCAATAACATTTTGGAAATCTGCCATAGATATTTTCTGTACATATGTTGTGAAGTTCATATGACCTCCGTATACTGTGGTTACATTTGCTGATCCTTTGTATAAAAGCTCCATGTGATGATATTGTCATCTCTTTGTGCTGGATAACTTATCTGTCACAAATGTTAGGTCTCCGTGGTTGGGTTCTGTTATTTTGTATACCATCCAGTCTTTTTGAGGCATTGTTATGCTCTCTTTTGGATATGTTCAAATGCCCTCCTGCATTGCATTTCCTCAGTAAGTGTGGATGTTCTTTGATGATAACAGTGGAGAAGTTCTTGATGAAGGGTTGACGTGGTTGGTTCTACATGAATGTTGCAGGAGCCATCTTTGTTATCACATTGATTGAGTGCAGGACATACTCGATGGTGCGGTAATGTTTGACCCAGTTGACGAGTGTTGTATACAAAGGATCCTGAAATAGGTTAGATCCCTTAAGATACATTTGGTAGTGTTCCCAGAACGAAAATAGCTAGAATTGTGGTATGATTTTATTCCTTCATTTAGCATCTTTGTGATAGAAGATCTATCTCTGAATACGGTCATGTTGTCAGTGAGTTGCTTTCATCTGACCATGCTGTGGTATATATTTTCCAGTTCAGCTTTTGGCAATGAGTGGATTGACTTCCTTTTAGTTTCTTGTTTGTGCAACCCCGTTCCTGATGGTCCTTCAGTTTCTGATTGCCTATTGGCTGTGGCCAGTGTGCCCATCAGAGAGTCCGATGAAACTGGGTTGCATCATCACAACAATTAGCTGCCTTTAGAAGTTTGATTCACCATTTATACAATGTCCCATTGAGAAATGAGGAGTTTTTGAATGAGCAACAGCATATACAAGAAATAGCAGTTTTAAATGGATTCAACTGGCTATGTTAAAGAACATGTCAAAAAGAAAGAAAAAATGTGAGGTAATTTCACAAACTACTACATTACATCACTTACAAACACAAACTGGAAATATAGAAAATTCACCTACCATCCTTGGGCTTTTAGGAAATGTGAACAAATCTTCAAAAAGTTAAACATAAGAAAGCAAATTCAGTTTGAAAAACCTGCTAAACAAGCCACTTAAAAATATAATACCAAACACTTCAAAATCTGGAATTTATTGGAACAGCTGTGAGAATTGTGAGAAAAGCTGCACAGGAAGAATGAAAAGAAATTTGGAAGTAAGATTAAAGGAACACCAGAGAAACATAAAACTGAAGCAAACAGAAAAATCTGCTATGTCACACCATTTTTGGATAGAAAACCACAACATTGGCCACAATATAAAATAGTTAAAATCACTTACTTCATCAGTAGAATTGAATGTTGGGGAAAAAATATACATAATCAAAAACAGTAATAAAGTAATTAATTTTCAAATCCTAGCATTGAACGGTGTTAAAACTTTTGGTCCCTAACACCAGATAGCAACAGGACCATAGCAGCAGAGAGAGAGAGGGAACAGGAGGAAGATATGAGAGGAAGGCTGAGGATGAGATTGAATGATCTTGAAAATGTTTCAGTTTTTTAACATTTTAAGGTGAAGGTGAATGTAAAAAAGTGACTTGTAACATCAAACTTGAAACCAGCAGCTCGATCGCTGCAAGTTTAAAAAAAAATTGTATCTCTTTAAATTTAAAACTAGCTGTGTATAACTCTTATTGCATTTCTCCATAACAGCTTCACAGTTTCTAATATAACACAATGAAAGCCTTTCCAGAAGAAAAAAAGTGTTATCATCATACTCAAAGAGTAACAATGTGAATTGGTTTGAGAATTCAATGTCATTCTGGCAGGTTGTCACAGTAGCTTAATTGCTAGAGCACCCACCTAGTAAGCGGAGGGTCTGTGGTTCAAATCCCAGCTGTGGCATTGCATTTTTAAGTTCCAGTTCTACCTTTCAAACAGTGCCCACACATGCTTGTGTTTAAAAACACCAACAGTAAGTTTGTTGGCATAAATAAATAATAATTACCATCAGAGGATTATTTAATCCCGGGACATAAAGTACTTGCAATAGTAAGCCACCATTGGGGTAATTGTCTCTGATATGAGACTGGCTTTGTGGTTCACCGGGAGAAATATGAACTGGTTTGAGAATTCAATGACATTCTGGCAGGTTGTCACAGTAGCTTAATGGTTAGAGCACCTGCCTAGTAAGCGGAGGTCTGTGGTTCAAGTCTCAGCTGTGGCATTGAAGTTTTAAGTTCCAGTTCTACGTCTCAAACTTACAAAAGGTATTTTAATATAAACGATTGTGATAAGCATGTGCAGCTGATTGGTTCATGCGAATTAAATAAACTTTATTGCTGGCCATGGTTGTTGTTTGCAACCTAGAAAATGCCCTGAAATTCAAGTTTTGCAAATTTAGCATATTTAATCCCAGCTTTGGATAAACATAAGAGATCAAGCATGCATATAAAGTCTTTTATAACTTTTGAAACTTTTGACACTGAAAATATTAAAGAAAATAGAAATTTACTGAATAGATTTTGATGCAGTTCTTATACTTCCCCAATCTGTTAATTTTATTAAGGAAACCTGAATTCTTTGTTTCTCTTAATGGATTACCTGCTCTTTTCTCACATTCCACTCCACGTACATTTCAAATTATAAGTTGTATTCTGAAGATCCCAATTTATCATCTTTCCATGTAGTGTAGTACAAATTATAATATATACTGCATTCACACTACCTTTTATGTATCTTTGACCTAAGATAATGCTAATAAAAGCCTTGTATATTTAAGCTGAAAAGCTAAACATGGAAATGAAGGAAAAATGAACTTTAAAAAAATAAATACAAGCATGTAAACACAAGAATATAGTGCGGGCCTACTAGGGCCCTCATGACCAACAGTGTTCAACCAGGACGCACGCCTAACATAAGGTTAGACAACAACCCCTTATTGACCGGATTTGGTTGGCCTAGTGATAACTCAAGTCACAATCCCAGCATACACCACTACATAAGTTAGATGTGGATAGATTATCCCATAATAAGTTTTTGTTAGTAAGCTCAAATTGCTTGAAGATTTAAAGTAATGTAATAGATAGACAGATTTACTAATTTTATTACACACATAATATATGATCTACCCATTTTAAACTACAGTGCTGTTAGTTTAAGAATCGGTGGTAGCAACAAATGCCACGCTCCCGCAAGTCACCGCCCACTCACGATAGACGGGACTTTACATGCCGGAAGAAACTGGCATGTACTTTTCATGCATCTGTTAGTTTCGACCTTGGCACGCAGTAGTGACTCGACTTATCAGATGGTTAGCCTTTGTTGTTTCTTTTTGTCAATCGCACAACCTGTTTCCATAAACTTTTTCACTAACTGAATCTCTGTGAGGAACTGGGCGATCCGGAAATTTACGTCTAAATTTTCGCCTGGTTTTGCAAACCGATTTCTTTTTCAGAAAATAGCTTTTCACTATATATGCACGTTCACTTACTGAATATTTCACCATCATGCAAACAACACGTCCAACCATCTGATAAGTTGCGGCACTACTGCGTGCCAAGGTCGAAACTAACAGACGCATGAAAAGTGCGCACCAGTTTCTTCCGGCATGTAAAGTCCCGTATATCGGCAAGCGGCCGGTGACTTGCGGGAGTGCGGCATTTGTCGTTAGCGCCTATTCTTAAACTAACAGCACTGTACTATTTACAATTATACCCAAAAACTTTTGTGAATTTACATTTTTTGTATTATCATAAGTATGAATTTCTGATTTCTGTGAAAGACTAATATTCACTACAGCAGTTTTTTCTATATTACATGTTAAGTTAAATGATCCAAAGAAACGTTTTAGAGTAACTATAGATTTTTCTGTACTTTTATGTAGCTCTTCATGGTTTACACCAGAGCATATTGCTGTAGTACTATCTGCATAAGACACTATTGTAGTACCTGATGACACCGATATGTTGTGTATATGAAGTACGAGGGTCCTTCAATAAATAACTGAACTAATTTTTTAATTAACACATAATGGCTTCATTTCACTAACATTTACCTATACACTTTCGAAGTATTTTCCCTCTGATGAAATACAATTATTCCAACAATTTTCCCATTGTTCGAAACACTCATTGAAGCCATTTTTGGACAGTCTGTTCAGGATACCCATGACAACATTGTTCAACTCCTTATCACTTTGAAAATGGCGACCACAAAGCTCCTGTTTCACTTTAGGGAAGAGGTGAAAATCGTATGGTGCGAGAACTGGAGAATAAGGTGGATGAGGCATGATCTCAATGCCCATTTCTGCGATGACATCTTGAGTTGCACGAGCTTGATGAGCAGGGACATTATCCTGATGCAAGATGCATCCTCTCCTTACGAGATCTGGTCGCTTTTCGCCGATTTTTTCTTCAGTGGCCCCTTCAGTACATCACAATAGTAAGCAGCAGTTACTGTGCGTTGATTAGTTACATGATCATACAGAATGCCCTGTTTGTCAAAGAATACGAGATGCATGATCATTCCTGCACTTTTCTGAACTTTTGCTTTCTTAGGCCTAGGGCTCGATGAATGTTTCCACTGCGAACTCTCCTGTTTTGTTAACGGGTCGTAATGGTGGAACCAACTCTCGTCACAAGTGATGACCCTATTCAGAAAGTCTGGCTCCCATCGTAACCTTCTGAGCCATTGTTGACACAATATGACACGGTGAGCCTTTTGTTCGTCCTTCAGCACATGTGGTACCCATTTCGCTGCAACTTTTCGATAGCCAAGATCATTGCAAACTATGTCATCTACAGTTCCAACAGACAAATGCATTATGTCTGCAACTTTCGAAATTGTTACGCGACGATCTTCTCACACAATTACATCAATTGAATTAATGTTGACTTCTGTTTTTGCTGTTACGGGTCTTTCAGGGCGCAGAGAATCTTGAAGGTCTTCATGACCCCCTTTGAAACGTTTATACCACTCAATTTTGTTTGCCTAAAGCTTGGTCATTGTATGCTTTCTGCACCATTTCAAAGGTTTCTGTAGGAGTTTTGTGTAACAGAACACAAAACTTTATTGATGCGCCTTGCTGCAATTTCAGTTCCATGGTGGGTGCGGTAAACACGACCTCATGTATCGGGCTCTAACTCCCAACTGATTCACTCTGCATGACTGGCACTCACAGCACTGCTAGAGGAAGGATTCACCTTTCCACCACTAGCAGCCTTGGTGCTCCAGGGTGGTTTATTTAAATACAATTAAATTAGTTCGGTTATTTATTGAAATTCCGTTGTATAAAAAGGAGAGGACCCAAGACAGTACCTTGTGGTATGCCATATTTTACCAGTTTATATTTTGACCAGAATAAGTGTACAATATTTCCTATTTTGTGGTGAATGTCAGTTGTCTGATATCTACTTTCTAGGTATGAGGAGATTAATTATCTAGCAAGTCCTCTAATCCCATAAGACTCCAATATCTTTAATAATGTTTCCTGGTCAACACAGTCCATGGCTTTTGAAAGATCCTAGAAAAGTGCACAAAGGTTTTGATTGCTTTCAATTTGTTGATTTTGTTTCTTCAGCTATAAATTTACAAATTGCAGTTATTGTTGAAAACCCTTTTCTAAATCCATGTTGAAAGTTCTTTATAATACTACTACATTTCATTGTGAATTCTGTTGGTCTACTTAATAGAGTTTTTTCGTAAAGCTATTTATTATTTACATTTAAACTAAGTATTTTGACAAATTGTCAACAGCTTTAGACAACTACTTCCATGGCTATTCTGTGGCAGAGCTGACTTTCTCAGGATAACTGTACATCACTTATGACTTCTGTGAAGAGTTTAACAAGACTTTCACTATAACAGGGTTATTTTTAGTATTTATAAACTCAAATAGAAGCAGTTAAAGTGATATCTGAAGAATTTGAAATCACCTTGAAGGTTAGCAGTGGTACTTGAATCAGATGAGAGAGCTTAATGCACTCACAGGCATGGTAGCTCAGTTGTAGAACACGGAAAAGAAAACCAGAGCCCCTTCCTTAGTTTGAGTTCCAGCCACAGCATTGCATTTTTCAAGTTTATTTAAACTTTTGGAGTTGAATTATTCATTTATTTTATTTATTTGCCATTTGGGTAATTATATTTTTTCTGTGTCAAATTCTTGTATGTTGTATAGGGGATGTTTTATTAGCCATTTGTACAATCTCTCTTTAAAAACTTATTCTCTTTATTGCCAGGTATATTGTGACATTATGCAATATACTTATTGGCAATATGTTTGATATCAAATGCAGTCAAAATAATTTCAACACATTGATATCAACTGGAACATTGAAGCTCGTATCACAGAACATTTCAATGCTTAGAGAAGAATGAATCAAAATTACAGAAATGGGTAATAAATTACTTAAGCTTGCAGTATAGAAAAGAAGTACTTTTAGACAAAATCACTTTAAATACCCTTTTGTGTAACATAAAGTTGCCCTTATTGAAGATAACAGTTATGATCGTCAAAGAAGTGTAAATATTTATTCAATATGGACCATCAATAAAAATAAATTCAAAAGCATGAAATTCCCTGGTTTACCATGATGCAAAGTTTAAGTAAGGTTGGAAACTTCTGTTACAGGTATGTGGATAGTGGGATAGACTGTGCAGATGCATCAAGCATGAGCCTAGCTGGAGGGGGAAGTGCTTTGGCAGAAGAGCGCAGACTTGCACGAAAAATAGTTCCTGTTGAGGTGCTTCTTACAGCAGGAACTGTAACCTTTACTTTATATGAACAAGTTGAAGCCAGTAAACTTGGTAGTATATTGAGAGAAAAGGTCAGCATACACAAATGGACAGATGTTTATAGCTCCTAGCTTAATCATTCTTAAGAGAGAAGGTCACCATCCTCTTGTTTCTTGTAATAAGGGTTTTTTTCATGAGACATTTCCAGCTTGAAATCCTAGACCCTACCAACCTGCCATTAAATACTCACTGTACTTTTTACTTTAACTGCTTAACAACAATAGATAGAGAAAGTGTTGTATCCTCCCCAAGACATTTATATTGCGATTCCACCAAAAAGGTATGTTTTTGAGGTTGCCTGAACCCTAAAAAGAAATTTTAGAGAAAGATCTGTGAGTGTGTGTGTGTGTCTGTGTCTGTGTCAAAAGAAAAAGGTTGGATAACTACCACACACTTCATTTTTAATAATCAGCATCTTTCAAGGGTAAAAGTTAACCTAGATAAGGCTGGCAGCCTATATATAGGACATCTTGTACCCAAAATATGTTGGCGGCTCTGATCACTTTCAGTAGTTGGTGAAGTTGTTTGATGCATACTAAACCTTGTTGGCCATTCTAAGTTTCCCTCTAAAATGGTTCCTACATGCAGCTGTGTTAATTTTGGCTGTGAGCAAAGCTTTTGTATTATTGTGTGCAAAAAACGGCAGAACAGTACCAAATTCATTATGAAAGGTAAGCATAATTGGTAAAGAAGAGGATGCAGTTGCCTCTAACCTCTAGAATTTTCATGTACAAGACATGTGCCTACATTGTGTTTAATGTTACTCTGGAGATACACATTAACAGGACGTAATTTTGCAAACTTCGAAATGGTAACACGCATATCCTCATTATTCTGTATAAATAATGCATACGCCTCCCTTAGTATAACCACCAAATATCTGATCTGAACCTCTTTGACTGCACTTTCAACGCAGATTCTTTTGAATGCATCTCTCCCTGGAGCCTAATATGATATTGAATTGTCCACATAGAGCTCAAGAATTGCAGCAGGTCAGCAATCAGTTATAATCTCTTCCATGGAGCCTTGGGAAGTGCTTCCACAACACGTTTTCTGCATTTTCCAAACTGCTGCCTAGATCTAACAGCTGTTGCAGGTGTCCTAATAATGACAATATCTCTTGCTTCCTGCTTTCCATGCCTCTTGTCCCTGGTTTGTAGCATCTATCTGTACATTTTGTTCTTTGCCTTAATCAGTTCTTTTTCTCTTTTATTCTTGTTTACTTTTGCCCTTTTATCTCTCTTAGCAGCATTTTCTTTATTTCTACATTCTTCATAGCGACCTTATTGTCTTAGACACTTTATATTCACGTTTTCTTTCTCCTGAGGTTTTAGCCATGATCTCAAAATGCTTATTTGTGGTCTCACCAAGGACTGTCTATCAATTGAGAGCTACACAAAGTATTAAGAGCGTGGAATGTCAGTCTGTTAATGGCACTATTACCAGAAATCTACTGACTTCAGAAGAAAATGCTCAGGATACTTTTTTGTTGGTAATGTTATGCTAACAGAGAATCTGGAAGGAAATTTTAATTCTTAAATTATTTTACCATCTATAATCCTTCATCCATGTTTAGCATAAGACTGACACTGATATGCATTATGTATAAAAGAAGGGAGAAAGCCTGTTTAGAAATTCTTATATTTGAAACTGCTTAACAGTGTGAATCAAGGAAGACCCAATAAATGATTTAAAATAAATATCTGATTATATTCCAACGTATACCTTGTAAATTTGTGCATAGAATATAGAAACTGTGATGGTTTTTCATTTTGTTTTACATTCACCAAAATTTTTAGCATTAATTTACTTTATTCTTTGCGATTGGGAGTATTTTAGTAATGAACAAGGCATGTCAGTTGTTCAGTGGCCAGGGCAAACCCTTGCAATATCTCCCCTGGCTGTTGCTGCCTCAACTTGAACTGGCTGCGATAGGCTGTGGTGGTTTCTGAAGCAGTTTTTTGAGAGCCTCTGAGATGTCTCTGGATGCTGGAATCATTCTCGGTACTTCTGCTGCCCATCCCTGGAGGCTAGCTATCGGCTGTGTTTATTTCTCTTTTGCTGATCATCTGTTGTGGATGGTGATGGCAGCAAATTGTCAATGGAAGACTTCAAAGGTTATTGTTCTGTCATACTTGAGTGGCTTTACACACATGGATGTTGTGTCGTGTCCTGGCATCATGACCTTCAAGTTCTTGTTTTTCACCAAGCATTTGTTCTACCCTGGCATTCGGTTCTTTGGCGCTGCTATCAACTCTGCCTTCCAGGATGCTAAGCTGCTTCACACATCCTCTTCATTCCCTGTTGTCTTCATTCTGCATTAGCCAAGGTCTTTCACATCTTTTTCCATGCTGAATAGTCATTCGTTAAGTTTTGCTGATAGCTTCAGTTTCATGTCAGACATTACTGTTTTCATTTTTACTTTCTCTACTACGTATAGTAAGTAGAGGAAGTATTGTATTCCACCTAAAAATTTGATGTCAAAATTTCACTGGAAATATGTGTTTTGAGGCCCCCTGAATCCAAAAAAAAAGCTTTTTTAAAAAAGGTCTGTGTGCGTGCATGCTTGTGACTGTCTTTGGACAGCATAACTCAAAAATGAAAAGTTGGTTAAAGACCAAGGTTGGTATTTAAGTTTAATATCTTTTAAGGATGCAACATGAAGATTTTGAAGAAAATTGCCCCGCCCTAAACTACCCCTTATATGGAAAATTTTGATTTTCTTGAAAATAGCTCTAATGATTTTGATTAAAATGCCATACGTTTCAGATATTTTTATGGCAAATAAAATGTATATTTTGAATTTTCTGGTAGTCTTTATAGTTCTGATTACTGTGGATGACTTTTGCATAACTGATAAACCGTAAGAGACAGATCAAATCATACAATATAAAAATCTTACTATATAAAAAATGTAGATCTTGCTAAAACACACAATTTATGCTCAAATAAATTTTTTTGTAGAGTGAACCATTTCGGAGATATTCCTTGTTATTTGTGTTAGTTTTACAATACTTATACTTTCTACAAAAGGAAGATTGTTATTAATTTTTTTATACTTTAGCCGTGCAAAGAGAACAGAATTTCAATGCTTTAAAACATTTTCATATTGCTCAAAGCACACTGTATTCACACATTCCCCTTGTACCTACAACAAAATGAGCAATAAGATAATTTCTGCAAATATTTATCTCAACTAACAAAGGAAATAGAGGAATAAGTGTTTGTAAAAATAGTTGGTACAAGAGTATAGAAAGTCATGTGAGTGCAACACATCAGATTTTTTCATTTGTGCCTTTCATTTCCATCTTCATTTCTTCCATCATGGAGTTCGCTGTTATTTTACCCCCCCCCCCCCCCATCTTTTCAATTCTGGATTTCATTTCTTTTAATCCAAAGTTTATATTTTTCAATTCAGCTTTCATTTCTGTCTCCATCTCCTGCATTCCAGAATTCATTTCTGTCTTCATTTGTTGCACCTCATGTGTCACATTTTTCATTTCACTTAATGATTGTTGAAGTATTTCCTCTCTCATGGCAATTACTTTGTACTTCTCACACCTGTGTGACAGAATGATAAGTCTGGTTACCTTTTATGTCACTTCATTTCTTCTAGAACTGTCAGCGAAGCACTAACACTATTACAAGTCACTGTTTTACATATAGAATAACAATTCATGCCGTTCTGTTGTAATGCAAGCTTGCAACTCACAGCTGTTCCCTTTTAACTGTCTTCGACACTACTGCGGTAACACAGATTTCTCTGTGTCTCACAAACACATCTCCACTGTTTGCACTAATGCTGACAATTAACTAACTTCACAAGCAATAAACAAAGCCTCTGCATGTCAAAACCATATAAAATGCGTGGAATAGCATTTGTTCTGAGCCACCCATTGTCTCGTGTTGCGCAGTGGCAATTACA
This sequence comes from Tenodera sinensis, assembly GCA_030765045.1. Taxonomy (NCBI): domain Eukaryota; kingdom Metazoa; phylum Arthropoda; class Insecta; order Mantodea; family Mantidae; genus Tenodera; species Tenodera sinensis. The sequence continues at coordinate 182,600,431 of CM060962.1, read as the reverse complement.
AAAGGCAGTTGTGTGAGGTGTCTTAACACTTAATTTCTCTCCAGGTGTGGCCACTGTGACATTATTTTAGGTACTTAATTCTATTTCTAAAACAGTCAAACAACCCATACTTGCCGGTTAAAACAATGTTGGTATGGCTGCTCACAACCTTCTAATACAAACAGAAACCATTCCTCTAGTTTGAACACACAAATTTGCAAAAACAATAAGCAAATGTAATGTGACTAGGAAACATTGCAGTCAAAAGGGGGCATGGTGCTGTCATTTATTCATGAGAATGTCTTTGTCCTAGAACATGCAATCTTGTTGGGGAGTGGGGAGAATCTTGGTACAATGTAAATAGAGTAACACCAGCAGTTTAAAATTACTGTCTACAAGGCAGTTGAACTGTAAGCAGTGCCAGTGTTGCTATGTCATATTATATGGTTTTTTGAGTCTCCAATAAATATAATTCATTAGTGATATTATTGAAAGTATGATCTTAATTGCTTTGTTTGATGCGCTAATGCAATGTATTAGTGATGCTCTTTTGCGTAATATTTATTGTCTCTGGGAAAAAAGAATGTCACTTTTGAAGCAGGGTGTAAAACGTGAGAGTGAGAACAATAAACAATAGCGCGCTATCCCAGGTTCACTTGTGTCAACCACAAGGTTATAGCTAAACTCCTGAGCCAAATACTGTAGTGTGCAGGCTGATTCTTTAAACTTAAAACAAACTTGCAGACAAATAATTTAGCCATAAACTTTTGTGGAGATATTCCCAAATAAGTACTTTACTTTGGGCCATTTTTTGAAAATTGTGAAAGTTTGTCATTTTCAACCTACATCTTCCCTTAGAGGAGATATGTAACAACATTTTTAAAGTACTGTTTTGAAGCCAAATACATCATATAACTGAACCCATTACAAAACTGAATTTTGGCACGAAACTTTCTTATTTAGGGAAATTAATTGGTCTTTTGTACTAGCCATGTGTAGGACAAAGATTAAAAAGGTGGAATTAGATTGATTCCACTGGGATTTGAACCACAGGTCTTTTGGTCTCCACCTGGTTGCTCTAACTACTGCGCTACCATGGCAACATGCTGATGTAACATAAAATTCTCCAACCACCCCACATTTTTTCCTCATAAACCACAACAAGTAGATCTCAAACTCATATGAGATAACTTACTCTGACTTAAAATGCTGTTAGTTCAGGGTTCGAATTAACAAGGGGGATGGAGAGGATTTTCCTTCTCTCATTAAATAATTTCCCCGATTCATAAAAGTATTTAGTATTACTGCTTTTTGAAAATAAACCAAGACACAAAACACTTTTGATGCAGACTGTGCATGGTATGAGTGCGGGCTGTGAGTAAACACAGGTATCATATTGCAAGTAAGCTAAGCAATAAACAATTCTCAGGTTTGTAAGCTGGGTTGGCATTCAGGTCACAATTCCAGCAATGATGATTGCAGCTTGCATTTTTTAGTTCAGTTTCTTGCAGCTCACTGTTCTATTGTTCTTCAGCATGGATAAATTTGTGACAAGAAAACCAAAAGTTACAGAAAGTAACGACAGTGATGTATTCAAGTAATATTTAATATTACAGCTGCTCAGGTAAACACTGCAGCATTGGAAGTGACAAGTGTCAGCAGAAATAGTGATAGCAATTGAGAAATGTGTAGACAAAACTACATTTTGAAAAATGGGAAACAAATTGCCCCTGACCTTCATCCACCAGTTTTGGGAGAATTATATTATACCTATAGTGTTCAGAAATATAAAATCACAGTGCCCTAAAAGACAGTAAAATGCATATTGCTGCTGCTGCTGTCGCCGCCGATGCCACCGTCACCACCACTGCTACCATGTTTTATGTATATAATACACCAATGCTACTGGTATTCTACTATTATTGCCGTAAATATAACACAAACTTAAGTTCCCCCCTCCCTCATCAGAAAGTCTAATTTGAACACTGTGTTGGTTTAAGCAATTAATGGGTGATCCAGAAGACTCCGAACCAGCTGCGTTGTTTTTTATCTGTATGTGTCCTCGGCACTCATTGCCGACTGCTGCTGTAATAGAACAGTGCGAATGAAACATACAACATTTTTAAAACTACTTTTAAAGGCTTTACTTACCAATGTTATTAACGACGGGCCCTTAAACCCTAATCACTCACTCACTCACCCAATGTTATTAAAGGAGATGCTGAAGCTGGCCACTATCGTCCATACATTTTTGGCACCTCTTTAACTATCCATGACTCACCGCAGTTCACGTTGAAAAATGCTGGCAATTTCCTGGTGGATATATTGTTTTAATTCTTCCAGGGTGTGTGGGTTTGTCTTGTAAATTTTATGCTTTAAGTTACCCCAGAGATAAAAATCGCAGGGGTTAGGTCGGGGGACTGAGGGGCCCACAAATCTCTACTAATAATTCTGTCCTCAAACACACGTTCAATTGTTCTCATCAAAAGATGGGCTGTATGAGCTGTTGCCGAGTCTTGTGAAAAAAGGCAAAATCATGCTCCCTGTCAGTTAATTCTCTAAAAGAAGGGGGCAAAATTGTATTCATGTATGTATGGGTGTCAACTATTGACTCAACAAAAAAAAAAAAATTGGGACTATATCTCTTTCTCCACTAATAGTGCACCATACACTAATTTTTTCGTCATGAAGGGGTATTTCATGAACAATATTAGGTTTCTCAGAGCTCCAATAATGGTTATTTTATGTACACACATCCATGAAGGTGGAACCAATCGTCATCTGTGAAAAATATTAAATATGCGTCAATTTTGCCATTGCATACACTGTTGAAAGTCCACTCACAAAATGTGCGCCTAAATACAGGATCACCTGGTTGAAGAGCATGTGCCACAGTTATTTTATGTGGTTTTAACTTCAGCAATTTAATAGTTCTTTGCAAAGAGCATAAGAAATGCCTTCCTGTTGTGAAAGATGCCTAAGCAATTTTTGGGAGGAATTCTCCAAACGATGACCGATGTCCTCTAATGTTTCTTCGGTAAGAACCGTACACCATCTTTTAGATTACTGAGCCTGAACACTTCCTGTGGCCTGAAATTTGTTGTAAAGTTTATGGATTGTTGTACGGCAAGAGGTATAAAATCTATCTCCCCATCACATGATATCCTCTCTGCCAATAATTCGCCTTATTTATTTACACAAACCTAAATTCAATTTCGAGCAATAATTTATGACAAGTCATCATAGCAATCCACTTGTCATCAGTAGTCTACTAACTGGAAGAATTTTTGTATGTTGACCACCACCACCACTGTGGCCACCGCCACCACCACCTCCACCGCCACCGCCGCCGCCACCACCACCACCACCACCACCATCACCATCACCATCATCATCATCATCATCATTATCATCATCATCATCATCATCAGTACTACTACAATAATATACTGTTGTACTGCATTATGAATATGAGAGATGAGCCTCTGTGGCATTTGTTTGTTTGTTTGTTCCCCACAGCTGATATGAGCACAGCCTTAATGCAGAGGGATACAAGATGTTTTGTTTACATTAAGTGCAGTTCTAAGGCTGGATCAAGTAGATGCATAGAAGAGATTTTAGCTAATTTAACTTTCCAGCCTTAGCAGCCCAGTGTAATAAAGCTGTTGCTATACACTATGTATTAAAGGATTAATAATTGTTCATTTTAATGGGCTTTTAGGCTGATAATGACGACGACAGAGGTTATGAAGCTGGATCAGAAGAAGGTTCCACTGAGGATATTTTGGTTTCACAAAAGAAAATACAGCCATTAGTGCACATACTTATTGCACAACCACATGCATTTCTATCTCGGCAGTCTATTAATCGCAAAGTGCAGGTAATTTTCTATGCCTTAAATTTTAAAGTGGTTCTCCACCACTTAAATTAAATTATTATCTTGTTTAACAATGCTGTCAGTTGCCAGGATCATATCAGCATCACTGGTGTGCCGGAATTTTGTTTCGCAGGAGTTCTTTTACATGCCAGTAAATATACTGATACGGAGCTGTCGTTCGTAAGCACACTTAAAAACCATTGGTCTGGGCCAGATTTGAACCTGCGACCTTGGGATCAGCAGGCCAGCATCTAACCAGCTGAGCCAACCAGACTGACCCCACCACCACTTACAGTAAATGAAGTATTAGTTATTAGTAATATAGCAGGAACATCTAGGGGTGGTGAGTGAATTGAATTAAGAAGCAAGTGAATCTTGGAGAGATTTAGGAATAGAACTGGCTCACAATAGGAAAGGGTGAAAGTTTTGTGAATGCAAATGGGCAGAGTGTTATTGGCTATGTATTATGGTCAGTGAACATGGGTTATGCATTAAAGTAATTTTAAAATAATAAACTTTGCTTAATAGCAATCAGTTTCCATTGATGGTAGGTATAAAAAATTGATTGGAGGGTACAGCTGAAAGTGCATGAGAAGGCGAAATTAGGGAATACAGTAAATTTAAATGGGAGGAGGAACACAGTGATACATTTAAGCTAGAATTAGGATCAAATTATGGTCAAATTTGCCAACAGGACATAAGTTTCATAGTAAAGAAATATGAAATAGAGAAGGCAACCAGTATCCTTAACACATTATTTCAAAGAGCAAGAGGATTAAGGGGAAGGGAGAAAATAAGAGTGATTAGACAGTGAAGTGAGGGTTGATGAGGTAATTAAACAAGCGAAATTAAGCGTAGTGGATTATATTTTGTGTAGAGAGGAGTTATTGCCAGTGATTAGTAATTTTAAAATTTTGAATGTGTCGGGCAACAGTTTGCACTTTCCAGTGAGTATATACTTGTTGTCAAATAAAAGTTTAGCTGAAGTGTCTAGTTCAGAGGGAAATAAAAGGGTTGTGAAAATAGAGCACAATAAGTGGAGACAAACAATAGCAAAAGTGACAAACATCAGCATACGTCAAAATGTAAATATATGTAAGAGGCTGCCATATGACAAAAGGGCCAGGGCCCAAGTTCAAGGCAGCCCAAGATGTAAATGCTTTAGTACTTAATAAATATCTTCTTCTTCCTAGTAGTAATATAAAGAGCTTACTTTACAATTGTGACTTCGTTTTCAGCTGTCATGCTTTGACTTTAGTGTACGTCTTGGTGAACCAGGGCGTGGCATCCCAAGAGGAATTCCTGGAATGCAGGAGTTCCCTCAAGTGTTGCTTGAAACAAAGGGCGGTGATCCACATCCAGATACAGGGATCCCTCCAGCCTTCATCACAACAAAATGGTCACGTTCATTGGGTAAAGCTGCAAAAATAGAAATGGAACTGGGAAGGCCAACTAAGCTACATTTTAGCATCTTGGCATGGACCTACATGCAATCTATAATTAAGAAAGTGATGACTTGCTTTCAGGTATGAGATGTATCTTCATATTTTTATGTTTGTACATTTAACTCTCTCCCCTTACTTTGCTTTGTAACCTCGGTTAATAACAATAATAACAGGGTTATCATATATGTGATATTTGTTGTGCTTTGTCCATTGTGCAGTTCCAGAATTGGGATAGCAGAAAGATTTTATTTCTGAATAAATAAAGAAAAGATACTCTGAAAATAAATAAAGATTTATTTTCTCCTCTTCTCAAGACCCATGGGTTGAGTGCATACCTCAGTCATTGCATCACAATTAATTTAGGAGAGAAATTGGGAAGTAGAGATTCAGATTAATAACTTATTTTCTTTCAAACCAGAACCACTGCTAGAAATGCTTGTAGACATTATATTGTGTATATTTTTATCTGTAAATTAATGGTGTGATTTCAAACATTGGTTTGAGAAGCCTCTTTGTAAGACTAGAAGGTATGGCAGTTTCTCTTCCTTCCATCTATCTGTCCTTTCTTTTTCCCTAGCTCCCTGAATTTATTTCTTTCCTTTGTGTTTTCTTCTAATATTCTATGTTTCCCATAAGTGTAGCAGGCCACATTATATAAAAACTGAGATGTTAAAAGTTAACAAATATAACAAAAATATTTAGAGACTAGGCTTCACTTTTCTTTTCTATTTGGTGTAGGTGTTGAGAATTAATCACAAATTAAGGTTTTGTGCAACTTCTTTTACATTGTCAATGTGTAAACTGTTTGTCATTACATAATATAATGTGAAAAGTTGCTTGCACATCACCAGATTTGAGTTTTATATTTCACAATGTTGAACTGGGAACTGGAAAGCTTTGCTAGTTACAGTACATTAGCAGAAGGAACTTTCAACATCCCTTTGTTAACCTGCGTTAGGAATTAACAAACACCAGTTAGCACCAATATAATTCTTGCTTATACTTGATTTGTTTCCTGTATGTTTGTGCTCTCATTTTCATTGTAATACTGTCTCCTTTACCTAAATTGAAACTGAGTATTTATGGATGCTCTTTAAATGCTGTGTGGTTCTCAGTGTCCCATTTTATATTGGATATAAAAGACCACTTAATTTTGCTCAGAGGCCTCTTTATCAGTCTTGAGATTCTTTTATGCACCGTAAATCTATGACATGGGACCAACAGTTTTACTTCGCTTCTAAAGGAAGCCATGCTAAGGATTCTAATGACCCAAGGAAATCCATCACCCTCCGCCGGGTTTGAACCCAAGACCTTGGAAACCAGAGGCTAGCATGTTACCCCTAGACTACAAAGGATGACATCTTCTTTAATTTATTACCATATATTAGTAAATCAAAAGACATAGATCCTTATCTTCCTTTCATAGAAGTTTGAAAACAGTGTTATAATTAATTTAATTTAAAAGTTGAGTTAATTAATAACACTGAACAACACTTACAACATATTTTTCCAGGACGCGTTTCGAAGGTTAACTTTCCTCCATAATCAACCGGACAATGCTCACCAGTTATTGTCCGGTTGATAATGGAGGAAAGTTAACCTTCGAAACGCATCCCGGAAAAATATGTTGTAAGTGTTGTTCAGTGTTATTAATTAACTTAACTTTTAAATTAAACATAGATCCTTGTTTGCAAAATTTGTGTCACTTACTCAATTACATTTGCCATTGTATTGCTAAAGATGTGCTATCTTGCATTTACAGCTAGTGGCTTATTGCCAAATGTAAATGAGCTAAATATGAAAATGGCAAGGGATATCAATATGCATTACTGGGCTAGCTCACATGAAACCTATATACCTTTTTCTTTTTTCACATTAACATGGTCAAAACCTCTAACACTGCTACTAATGTAAATGGAAAGTAAACCAAAAGGCAGAGAGTTAAAGTGATGCTAAAATGTAAGAGGATATGAATAGTGGCTAGAAAACTTAAGTAAAATAAAGAGTAGAAACATAATATGAATGAGTCAAATGTACACCAAACTTCAATTATGCCAACAAACTGGTTTGAGAATTCAATGTCATTCTGACAGGTTGTCACAGTAGCTTAATGGTTAGAGCAACCCCTGGTAAGCCGAGGGTCTGTGGTTCAAATCCCAGCTGTGGCATTGAATTTTTAAGTTCCAGTTCTACCTCTCAAACATTTTTGGAGATGTTCGTCTCCATCATGAGCATGGTGGCAACAAATGGTTGTTATCTCTTCCTCCTCTTTCCTCAGCCTGAACATCCAGCTGTTGCTGTCTGGTGGTAAAATTAATAACATTACTGACTGGCAGGACATTTGACACTATATTGATAAAAGATATTTTCCCATGTGGTGAGTTCAAGTATGGTCTTCAAAAGTTTTAATAAGTTAATTTGTTGTCCTATGTTGTGTTTATCTACCAAAAAGTGGTATGCTACATTAGATGCTACCATGCTGATGATGAAGAGGAACACCTCTGAAAACATTTTAACATGTTCAACAACTTATATAAGTGAAGCTTAAGGGTGTATGTTTAACTCATGAAAATAACTCAACTGTAAACACTGTTTGCATTTCTAATATTTATAATTTTAACGTTAACATTAAAAGTGACATGTTATATTGTTGTTGTTAGCTAATGCTGGATTTCTGACAGTGAAATCATTAATCCTCTTGCTCTCCAATATTTTTCACTGATGGATGGGGTGTTAGAAGTGGCCGGGCATATTTGAAGGTGGTCTCGGTCCATTTCCTCTTGTAGATCACATAGAGGACAGAGTGGTGAAGAATATATCTCAATTCTGTTTAAATGTTTTGCCAGACAATCATGTGCTGTAATCAACCTGAAGGTTGCAACTGCCGTCTTTCGAGGATACTCAGGAGTTACTGTTTGAATGTTTGGTAGTTCCCATCTTTTATTCTTTGATTTTTCATAGTAATATTTTGCAATAATTTTTTTGAATTCAGAGTTGACTAATCTTTTAGCTGCATAAAATGGTAGATTAACTATAGGTTTCTGTACACTGCCGATACCCTTTTTTGCAAGAAAATCAGCTTTCTCATTACCACTCAGTCCACAGTGAGCTGGTATCCATTTGAAGTCTAGGTGTTTTTGAACTTCGGTTAGATGGGTAAGGATTTTCCAACATTCTATAATTGTTTGGTTTTTTGGTGTCAACTTGGAAGTAATGGCTATAATTGCCGCCCCGGAATCTGAGAGAATAACTGCTTGATGAAAATGTGAAATTCTATACAAAAGATTTTGTAGGGCCAATCGAATTGCTTCAATTTCTCCATCTAAGTTTGTAGTTCCATAACTTAAAGATTTGTAATGGGAAAAGAGGTGACACGTGACTCCAGCCCCTGCTCCATCTCGGTTTGATATCAATGATCCATCAGTATAAATATGGAGCCATTCGTGTTCTGGAAATCTAGTATGGATTGTCTCTAATGCCAATAATTTTAGAACACTAGTTGGAGTATCACTTTTCTTAACTCCTTCTGTCAGATGAAAATAATATGTCATGTGTAATGTTTGTGTCGGATTTACTTTAGATATGAAGTTTTCCTTTGAATTAGGAAGGTATTCATTCTTGTTGATGTCTTGAATTTTGGAAAGAAAGCTCTCCTGAGTCTTTAGTGTATGTGTAAAATTTCTCCTGTGCCATGTATTGAATGAGAGTCTGATCAACTTTTCGTGTTGAATAAGAGCCGCTTTTTCTATTTCATATTCAATGGGGTATTGGTTGGTTAGTATTTCCATAGCTGGTATTGGTGTGGTTTTGATAGCACCTGTAATTAGTCTCAGACTTTGGTTTTGAAAGATTTGAATTTTTTTTTTGTGTGTTTGCTGTTACAAGTACTTTGCTGCAATAAGTAAATAATAGCTTTATATATACATTGTATGTTGTGTTAAGAGTTGCTCTGGAGCATCTCCACTTTATTCCTGTTAGACGTTTTAACAGTGAAAGGCGCCTCTCTGCTCTTTGTATTACATTTTCTATTTGTTTGGTCCATGTAAGTTTGGTATCAAATGTAACTCCTAAATACTTTGCTTCCTTTGTTTCTGGTAATTGTTGACCCTCAAAATTTAGTTTTATTTGTAGTGATTTTTCTCTTAGTGAAAAGATTTGGTAGTTTGATTTTGTTGTATTAACAGTCATTAAATTTTCTTTGGTCCACTTTTGTAGGTTGTTTAAGAATTGTTGCATGGTTTTTTCTAGTTCTGTACTTCTGTTTTTTCGTTTTGAAGTGCACATTACTAAGTCATCAGCAAATAGTGCACACTTCACACTTGATTCCTGTATTTGTTGTGGCAGATAATTAATAAATATATTAAAAAGTATAGTGCTGAGCACTGTACCTTGTGGTAAGCCGCGGTGTATTTGTTTATATTTAGATATATTTCTTCCATATCTGGTAGCAATAAAGCGTTGTGTTAGGAAATATAGCCATGAAAACATTGGACGTTGTGTCCATATATTTTTTACTTTCTTTAGCAGTTTTGTTCTGCATTCAGCAGGTACAGTGGTGTTCCAGGATAGATTGTAGAGCTTTAGTAGTTGTTGTTTTGCTGTTTTTCCAATGTTTTTTATGAACTCTGGATGTATGTGATCTGGTCCAGGAGACTTTTTGTTTTTTAGATTATTAATTGCAATGTTTAGTTCTTGCATATTAAAATTTTGAAAAAAGGATATTGTATTGAGTGTTAGGATCACATTCACTTGTTATATTAACACAATACAAAGTGTTGTAAAATACAACCCTCATGTAGCAGTCCAGTAGTTCTGTTGTGCAGCATTAGGTAATAAATTACTGAAGTTTTCAGTTTGTCTCTTCTCAGACTGATGTACCAAATGGATCAAGTTCAGATCTCCAGCCATGCAGCGAGCCTTCATTGTCAAGTGAGAATCCTAGTGAGAAGCTAATAAAGCATATTGAAAAGATTGAAGTAGAAAGTCATATGCCACCTCAACATTTTTACAGCAGTGATCTTCAAGATATTGCTCCTGAGACAACTGAAAAGCAGACATCCTTCATCAGAAATAATCTAGGTAAACTATGTCATCTTAGAAGAAATTTCTTTACGTACTGAAGTTTCATGTATGTAAAAGGCTTTAATTAACCAGAAAGACTGGAGAAAGCAGTAAGCAAAATTTTTAAAAAATCATTAAAGTTAGCATCCAATTTCCTCACTATACACATTTTAAAGATCACAAAAGGAAATTATAGTGAGAAAACAATGAATTGTGATATAGAAGTTCATTATTTCCTAAGCAATAGAAAACATTAATTTTTTCCAGAAGTATTTTCTTGCTTATAACTTTAGGGAGAACAATTCCTGAACTCTTCATTAAAATCCACCTGTTGCTGTAAAAAAAAATACTTTAAATATGCAACAAATACTATCTTGTTTAAACCAAAAAGGTAAGTTGATTAATAACACTACATAACACTTACTTATAATTTACCGGAACATGTTTTGGAGGCTGACTTTCCTCCATTATCAGTCAAACATTGACTGGCTCTCCATGGTGTGGATGGTGATGTTTCCTCTAGCTTACGGCATCCATCACATATCTTATTATTGCTTTTTGCATTGGTAATGTGTCTTAACATATATCGTTAACAGTTTGCAAATTTTTTCTGGGATAATCGTGACCCAATTTTTTAGTGGGTTACAGCAATATACCACAATTTTATGTGTTGAAGTACTCTGTTCAGTCAGCTTTTTTAGTTTAATCTGAGCTTAGAAAAATGCAATGTGATTTAAACAGACAAAAGATTACTAAGGAAAATAATTAAAATGTTGTTAACTATTTTTAAATTAACATACACATATGGGTATAATTACACGTACATGGAACACACAAATTCTCACTTTACCAGTGCAAAAGGGACACTTCTACAAAGCACAGCACTTCAGATCACTGATGACAAATTTGTGAAGACTAACTCAACACCAACACTGAGGCATGTGTGGCAATGAATCATCAAACATGTTACAACCTGCATTAGACAAGTCTATACAAGCACAGACTTCTAAAACTGTACCAGAGCTGAAAAGCATTAAGTAACTAGTTAAAAATTATAAAGAAGACAAAATAAACTCCCTTGGATTGTGCCTGGTTTTGTGCATGAAATAACATTTTAACATAAAATGTTCAGTTTTTTGTCATAACTCCTGTGAAATTTTCACGGTTTATAGCTCTAAACAATAGCAAACTCATATATAAATTTCAGTTTAAAAAAAACCTATCATTTTTTTTAAATTTTTTTATTTTTTTGAATTATTTAAATTTTAATTTAATTTTTTTTCAAAAATAGTCAAATAACATCAGATTAAAGCCTGTGAAATTATCTTTAAAATGACATGAAACATTTCTGTAGGTTTAATAGAATTGGAATTATTAAAGATATAATAGAACAGTGCAAAAAAGACATCATTATTCTCAAATTTCAGCAATTAATTTCTGCAAAATAGGAAACAATTTTTTTCTGGAAGTATTTTCTTGCTTAGACCTTTAGGGAGAACAATTCCTGAAAGTTTCATCAAAATCCAAGATGGTCAGGTTAAGATTAATTATTTTTTGGTTGGTTTGGCTTGGAATGACTCATAACTGAGAAATGAAAAGCCAGATAAATACCAAACTTGGTATTTAAGTTCAAAGTCTTTCTAAGATGTGACAAAAATTTTCAAGAAACTCCCCCCACCATACCCCAAACAATCCTAAACATGAAAAAAGTTTCAATATTTTTTATTTTCTCAAAAATGAGTCTAGTGTTTTGATTAAAATAATTATTTAAAGTATTTACAGGTTAAAGAAAATGTCTATCTTGATTCTTTTGGGGGGATGGGGAATAGTTGGTTAAGTCCTCTTTTGAAGGAAATTCTGTGTAATTGTGTATAATGAATAAACCATAAGAAATAAACAAAAACTTACTGCACAGGAAATCCATATTTCAAAACATTTTTATTTCAAATAACTTTTTATGGTATCAGCCATTTCCAAGATACCCATTATTGTTGGTCTGAGGTTTTAATTTTTTAAAGTGCTGTCACTGTTCAGTTGTTTCCTGCAATATCGTGGAAGGAGTATTGGATTTCAAGGCCAGCATACAAGACACGGTTCTGAACATGTCAATTCAGTTTCCTCTATCCCCCTTTTAATTGTAACAAAATGTTTTGAAACTATTTCTGCAGAGTCTACTTCATTTAACATGAATTAGGTAGAAAAATAAGCTTTTGTAATAATAGTTTGTAGGAGCTTTATAAAAGTAAATGATAGTGGGTAGAGAAAGTCATGTTAACGTAACTCATCAGGTTATTTCTTTAAAATTCAAGTTTGGTTTGCGTATTATCTAGTTTGGTTAACATTGTTTATTGTGGTAACCTACTATGTAGGGTAAGTTAGTATCTTAAATAAATAAATGGATTTAATTTAAAAGGTGAGTTAATTAATAACACTGAACAACACCTACAACATATTTTTCCGGGACGCGTTTCAAAGGTTAACTTTCCTCCATTATCAACCGGACAATAATGGAGGAAAGTTAACCTTCGAAATGTGTCCCGGAAAAATATGTTGTAAGTGTTGTTCAGTGTTATTAATTAACTCAGTTTTTAAATTAAATTAATTACAACAACACTGTTTTCAAACTTCTATGAAAAGAAGATAAATAAATGGATAACTAAAATTTCTTGTATACTGACGTGCGATTGTTCCTGGTAGGTGCAGTTGCATCCATTTCTGCATCACTCCAACAGTTGGTAATTGTTGGATCAACTGCAAGAAACACATCACAGGTAGTGCTGAGTTTGGCAGGACTAAATGGCAACATATCATGCATCATGCGAGGACAGTCAGATCGAATGACAGCTGGTCTGGATATCAACTCTCTGATGATCACTACTACAGTAGCATGTGAAGGTTCCCCACGCATTCTTCTGAATCCTTGGAGCTGCTCTGTGAATGTCTGTCTGGCATGGGAGCCTTGGCAGCCAATGGGCTCACCTCCACTTGTAAGTATCCCATTCTTATTCACAACTTAAGCATAGAAAATGAAATGCTTTGGAATGCAATAGTATTTCATACGTGCCAACTTTAATGATTTGCCCATAAAATATCTCTGAGTGGAGGCTCTCTACGACTTTATGCAATGGATGTCTCTTTTACAGTATTTTGAGCTGGCTCAAAGTGTTGTAGATTTTATCCATGGACTTGACACTACATTAATTTCTACTGTATTGTATTGTAATTTTTTATGATGGTAATGTAGACTTCTTTCTAACTTAAAATTCTATTCTGAATGTATCCCGCTAACTATATACACTGCTATGATATGCCAGAACTTATCTGTGTGTCTGTGCTTCATGATGCTCTCCCTTTGCTGGGCTGCAACAAAATGCAACTCATGGATATCTTATTTCATGATATTCAAAATTTGCTTGCATAAATAGTGAGCTATAGTGATAACCAGCAGTAACCAATAAGCAGTAATGGATGACGTGAACTTAGTCAATTCTTCCACATAAATTATTTATCTTATTGAGATTCTGTGGCTGTGGGATGCAAGTTTCACATATGGCACTGCTTGTTTGTCCTGAGCTCTTGGTGTTGGTGGCCCACCAATGTCTTCTAGACTGCTTGAGCAGTGTTGAGCACATGAGTGAAGCTAATCCACTGAGCTCAAAAATACTCTCTGGTATCATCATGCAGACACAATTGGGCCATGATGATTTATAGGATCTAGAGAAGGGATGGTAAAGGAGCGACTGTCACCAAACGGAGTCTGTCTAGTTCTTACTCTAGTTTACAAGGTAGCATGCATTAATGAGGTGTGCTGCTTCAAGAACCAGTTCTGCTGCCACTGGGTTGAGATCATTAGCGCACAATATCAATGGTACAGCCAGCTCAAAATGTTTTCCAATGGACAAGAGGATGTAGGGATAAGCGACAAAGAATTTTCTTATGAATTACTTGTCCCTGGTGCACCTGGCCGAGGGTGGGGGACTTTACCAGAGTTATTTACTTTTGCGTGTGTTCGTCTGACGTGATGAATGGGGAGCAAACAAAAAGCTAAATATTTGACTTTATTCTATTCAAATGAAAGAAATCAGTGCTTTCTTTTCTGCATGTATTTAAACAAATAATATTGCTTTTTATGGTAGTGTTAATGGCATTTAAGAAACATTTATCGTCACCACCACCGCTGCCGCTGCTGCTACCACCACCACCATCATCATCTTTATTATTTTAATACTATTATCCTTTACATGCAAAATGTTTCGAAAATTTCAATTTTGATCAAACTAACCTCCCCATGAGCTAGAGACTTGAAACTTGAAATATAACTTAGAACTGAATGACAAGGAATATAAATTTGCTTTCAAGAAACTCCTCACCCCAAGCTACCCTTTACATGGAAAAATGTTCGCAGATTTCAATTTTGATTAAACTAACTTCATGGTGAGCTACACTTGAAGCTTTAAACCTAGCTCAGAACTGGATGACAAAGCAATATTAACTCACTTTCAAGTAAATTTCCCAATTGAAACTATTCTTTGGTCGTCTCCTTAGTGTGGTGGTAGCACTGCTGCTTACCAAGTGGGGCACCTGAGTTCAATTCCTGGTACCAGCTTGGGGATTTTTATGTGCTGGGAGACCTGGTCCGGGGTGCACTCAGCCTCATATGGTCTCTGAGGGGCCAACTGAGGAGCTACTTGATTGAAAAGTAGCGGCCCCTGTTGAGAAGACCACATAACTGACCGGGGTGCTGACCACGTTCCACCCCCAGTGTTGTACCCCTCTCATGACGCCTATGGTGAGCAGAGGTGGAGGACGCAGTGGTCGGCCGGTATGCCTTGGCCCATATGGGCTGTTGTGGCACAGGGTTAGATTAGATTAGATTAGATTAGATTAGATTGCGTTCTGTAGGTTCAGTGATGGTCAGTCAGACCTTGAACATAGAACATGTCAAAAGCATTTACAATTAAATGCATAAAAAACATGCAAAACATGTATAGGTTTCATGTTTTGCTGTTAAGTACGAGATGAAGATAATACTTCTAGTGCATTGACACTTACATAGTTATTATACATGTACAAAATCATGTTACTTGGCTTTTACAGACTGTGTCATTGCTTCAATGTTTACATTTTGCTTGTATGAAAAAGCAGTCCAAATTTATAGCTAAGTAATACATTCTAACAGGTTACACATGTACATTTAGCTTATTAGTAAACAGTATTCTTACTCATGTGTTAAGTGTGTCAAATTTAAGATAAGCGACCTCAAAATATTAACTGTGCACATTAATCATAGCATACCTATTTTAATTCTTACATAGTATGTAATGTACAGAGTAGATGTGGTTATGAAACCACACTTTACATGGAAACATTTTTAACTAAGTTCAGGATGAGTTTGATTTTCTCAAAAGTGGTTTTAACCATATTGATTAAAATAGCATATGTTTAAGATATTTTCATGACAAATGAAAGGAATATGTATTTTGAATTTTCTGGAAATAGCCCCTGAAGTCCTTTGAAACTTTAACCTTAGTTCAGAACTGGATGAAAAATGGACAGACAAGCAAGGTTTTTAGTTTTAATTATTTAAATAAAAAGTTAAAATATTTTAATATGCCATGTTTTTAAAGTGGATTAAAAAGTGTAAAACAATTTCCCCTTGCCCCATACAAATTTATACTCCATACAGATTTCTAACTCCATACGTTTTCATAGCTATTAAAAATTCACAATCATGATTTTCCAGGACAGTGTATGGGGTTAGGTATCTGTATAGGACTAGAAGAAATTGTTATACACTTTATTCCATTTTAAAAACCTGGTATATTAAAATATTTAAACATTCTTAAATTTAATTTCATTATAGAGTGATATGGTGCCTTTAATCCCAAATATTTGGTTTCCATCCTTGCTTATGTTGTTTTGAGGTCATTCTGGATTTATAACGTTTAATTTTGTTTTCTTTACACTGAGATTGTTTTCTTACGATCAAGTCTAAGAGAACTGTTGGAATGATAATTTTGTGTGGGCTTATAAATGCATAGCGTTCCTCACCTTGTAGACAGGTATGACCTGACAAGTCAACCTTTAAGGCCATCTGGCATAACTTACCAATAAGCCACCCTGCCTTACAGAGGTGACTAGGAACATTTGGCTCAGAAAACATTTGGAGCTGGCTGTACTATCTGGTTTATTAAGCTAAAAGTGGATTATATATTAGAATCGCTGTGGTGCACATCAAAACTATTTACATTTTCGCTGTGACAAACTTGCTAAATGATATAACCTTCAGATGGTAATTATTATTTATTTATGCCAACAAACTTACTGTTGGTGTTTTTAAACAAACAAACCGTGTGTGGGCAATGTTTGAGAGCTAGAACTGGAACTTAAAAATTCTGTGCCACAGCTGGGATTCGAACCACAGACCCTCCGCTTACTAGGCAGGTGCTCTAACCATTAAGCTACTGTGACAACCTGGCAGAATGACATTGAATTCTCAAACCAGTTCGTATTTCTCCTGGTAAAGTTATTTAATCCCGGGACATAAAGTACTTGCAATAGTAAGTCATCATTGGGGTAATTGTCTCTGATGTGAGACTGCCTTTGTGGTTTACCGGGAGAAATACGAACTGGTTTGAGAATTCAATGTCATTCTGCCAGGTTGTCACAATAGCTTAATGGTTAGAGCACCTGCCTAATAAGCGGAGGGTCTGTGGTTCAAATCCCAGCTGTGGCATTGAATTTTTAAGTTCCAGTTCTACCTCTCTCCCTTTGTGAATTTTATGTTTCTTTCCAATTGGGTGGTTTTATATTCATTCATAAGGTTTTTTCCGATTTTTTCCCTACCCTGAGAAGACGAATGTCGGGTAACTTAAAGCTCCATGGACCGTGGGCTCATTTGAGCATCATTTTACCCATTTCATTTCATTCATTCGTCCAATATGACACAGTGTTGGAGGACGTTAATTAAAAAAAAAGAAAAACAATCACTTTCCATGTGTTTTTCTTTTTTACAGTTTCTGTTAGTTCCAGTGTGTTGTTATCAAAAGTAAATTTCATATTAAAGATACCCCATCACTAATAAATAGGTTCCAACATGGTGCACATGAAATACAGGTTCGAGCAGCATGGGGTTGTTTGTCTACTGTCTGCAACTGTCTTTGGAACAACAGCTTAGCACAATATGACATTCTACATTTTTCTAGAAGGCAGTGTGGTTTTTGGAGAGTAATGATGTTTTATCAACAGAAAGATTTGTTTTCATGGAGTCAGTATTTGCAGGGAATGGAAAATCTACTTAATGGACGTAAAGTTGTTATTCCAGGTAAGTTCTCAAATATAAATTATAAATATAAATTAACTGTAATGGAAGTTAGTAAAGCTCAAAAATTAAAAACACTGCATTATTGCAACTCACCTTTGACATTTGATATCTTGACTATTTGTGTTTGCCTTGTAGGTTTACCAGGAAGCCCGAATCAGTTAAGGAGGTTTAATACATATAGAATGGTGTGCACCACCCTTGAGTAAGCCCTACTTCTGTAGTCAACTGCTATTAAACTCTATCCTTGGCAATTGAAAGTAAACTGCTTCTGAAGTATATTACTCCTTTCAGATACTCCAGGAGTAAATTACTACAAAAGTAAATGATGGAGAGCACTAACATGTGTTATGTTATAATGAAAGTAAACAAAGCACAAATATAGGTTAAAATTTACTCTCATGACTTGTTTGTCAGTTGAACTTGGTGCTGTTTTTATAATATCTCAAAGGTGATGGTGATGAGCTTTTGACTCTTTCGTTATCTCGGGTCGTGGTACTAGATGGAATGAACAAACACTCGTTACCTCACTATAATATATTACTGTATTAACACTTTTTCTCGGCTCTACACTTAAATAACCTTTCGTCGCACCAATTTATATTATATTGATAGTCTTTCTATTTTTTAAAATGAAGAATTGTTCCCATGTGGACAGTTCTTGTTTTCCGGTTATGTGTTTGACATAAAGCTGGAACCAAAACTTCTCAAACACATAACCGGAAAACAAGAACTGTCCACATGGGAACAAATCTTTATTTTAAAAAATAGAAACCGAGTATTTAATTTCGACATTCCTCAGAAAGACATTATCAGTAAGTTCATTGAACCGTTACCAGAAGAAACATCACCATCTGCACCATGAAACACCATGGAAACCCAGTTATTGTCCAGTTGATAATGGAGGAAAGTTAACCTTCAAAATGCGTCCCGGAAAACTATGTTGTAAGTGTTGTTCAGTGTTATTAATTGACTCACCTTTTAAATTAAATGAACTCTTACTTCCATAGTAATAACTAGAAGAGCCAATTGTAGTTCAGCTCTCCAATGTTACTTCCAGAGTAAATTACTCCTGTAATAAGGACTCCTTTAGTAAAAGTTACTCCAGAAGTAATGTACTCCAATATGGTGCATGCTGCCTATAGAGGTATATCACCATGGTAGCTCAAGTGCTAAAAGTATGGAGAGCTGAAGATCCTTGGTTCAAGTCCTGGCCATAGCATTGAATTTTTCAAGTCTGATTCAGTTTTCTTATTTAATGCTCACACATGGCTAGCATAAAAGAACAATTATTATCAAAGATTTCTCTCTCTTTTTCTGCAGCAGCGTAAACTATAGAAACTATTTGTGTATTTTTGCATTTTCCCAACTATATTTTAGAATAAGATGATGTCATATCTAGTGGGGAAGCATTGCTAGATAGAACATTGACAGGAGGAAAAGAATATCATATACACATAATTGTAGCTTAACCTATAAGTATAACTTTCATCAAGTCTTTCTCATTGAGAAAAGAAATCACTGATTGTGAATACTGGTCTTCGTAGTTTATTGCATTTAGCACAATGCAAAGTAAAATGCTTTTTAACTACTTCTTTAGGATGTTAACTATATAAACAGCAATTCCCTAACTCATTTTATATTTTGTTCTTTTCATTTTTCAGATACAGCTAACAGCGGATTCAGATTGTATTATGCTGGACTTAGGACCAGAGCATTTGCGGTGTCTTTACACAGTATTCAATGAATATTCTCAATTTTTAAATTCATTCCAAAGTCATCACTGTAAAGATATTTCCTGCGATTTGGAAACACAACAGAATCCAGATCAAGATCAGCATTATCGAGATGATCTGCGTGCAGGAGCATTTCAATTTGTGGATGCCGGAACTACCTATTCCTCCGAAGACCTGCCTTTGCCTTACCAGGTAGTGTTCTGGCAGACTCCCCCAACTATGGCTTGGAGATACCCACAACCAAGAGCTCTTACACGTGTTGACATCTTTCCTGTCCCATTTAAGGTATAAATTGTAAACACAATGTATATTGATATCTAATTATTACAATTTGGTTATTTCTAAATACACAGAAATACAGTCTTACACAAAATGGTAAACATATATGTTAAAACCTAAGTTAATCATTTTCAGGAAATAGAGATAATAAAACACTACTAAAGGGAAAATAATAATATCTGAAAATCAAGTGCAAATCCTACATTCAGAACTTCACTGTATGAAGAGTTGCTTTTCAGCACTTTTGCGAGTTTACTGATATGGATATTGATGTTGCCTTTGGCTGCTTATATTTAATCATACCATCATCTGAAATTTGCTAGCCAATTCTTGTTTTTCTGTGTTAGTTTTTTTTTCCTTTCTTTTCAACCCCAAATGGCTAATTGTACTGCAGTTTGGATTGCTTTAGGTTTAATTTTGCTTCATTTTATATATTGTAGTTTTTTTCCAGAAATTATGTGCTAATGCTGATTTTTGTATTTCTTTGTATTTGATGTTTCTTTGAGGTCAGTTTAATTGTAAACTATTATTTAACGCTAAAGGCTATTTGGAAATGAACCTCTGAAGTTTTTTGTGAAAGCAAGTATTAGAAGAAAAAAAATCTCTTTTCTTTCTCTCTTGGTGTGGAGCAAGGTTTTGAATACCTCTGTGAGAAAGGTTGCTGCTTTGGAGATCAGCCAAATATTAACATTGCTCATCAGCTGATGATGGTCTCATATACATTTCCTCTATCACACTTTTTTTGGTGGGAAAACTAACACTTCAGAAATTTCAGCTCTAACCATTTGAGCTACCATAGCAACATGAGGTATGACACCATGTTCTCCAATTGACTCCCATTTAGTGTAATATTTAGTATTTTGCCACATGTTTCAATCCAACTCAGTTTTCATTATAATCATTATTTTTGTTTTACTTGTATTTATTCTTAGGCTCTTCTTGTTACAAAACTTTTCTGTTGCCCCAATTACTTTGTTTAGATCAACATTGGTTATTGATCCTGCAGCCAGATCATCAGCAAATAATAAACCTGGTATTTCTTTATTACAGAATGCCCATTCTCCAACTTAATTGCCTCTGGAATGTCGTCAATAAACTAACTAATCATATATAATTTGTAATCACATTCATCATTACATTACTTCCCAGCCTTATACAAAAGCTATTTTTTTCATATAACCTTTGTAATACTCCTATAAACCTCATTCCTTTCATACTCACCTTGGTCCATAAGGCTTCCCTATTGATCGTATCAAAAGCCTTTTCAAAATCCACAAATGCATGTATAATCTTCCCCTTTTGTTTATTAGATACTTGTTAACCATTATATTTATTACAAAAATATTATCTACGAGTATTACTCTCTTATTTTTCCTAAAACCCGCTTGCAGATCAGATACCTTTCCTTCCTCCTTCCCCCAATTTTGCACTCTTTCAGCCAAGACCCCAGTGTAAACTTTTCCTAATATGACAGCAAGTTAATTTCCCTGTAGTTTGCTGGGCTATTCACATCCCCTTTGTTCTTAAATATTGGCACCATTATTGCTGATTTCCAACTGCTAGGTACATTACCCTCTTCAAAAATTGAATTTAGTGTCCTAACTAGCAATCTTAATCAGCTCTCATTTAGGCTACATGCTTTCCAAAACTCTCCTGGTATACCGTCGATACCACATGTTTTGTTCCTTTTTAATCTTTTACTTCGCTCCCTTCTATCTGCTTATCTAATTATTCAGTACAGTTATTATTTTCCATTACCCAAAAAATTTGCTTCTTCTGTTGTTCCCCTCCTAAAAGATTTTCAAAATAATTTAGCCACTCCTCTGCCCTTATGTTGTTTTCCCTTGTTCTAGATTTGTACATTCTTTTAATTAAAGCCCTTATTGTTTTACTATCATTAACTGTTGCTGTCACATACAACTTTTCACCCAATTTCTTCCCCTGTTCTTTCTTTTTTACTTCCAACAAATGTGTGGATCACCACCTTTCAATTATATGCTCCTCTCTTTCTTTTTGGCTTTCTGTTTGCCTCCACTTTCTTAGCTCCCTTAAACTCTTTGTTTTGCCATCTTACATTCCTCAACATACCATCCCTTCCACCTACCAACCAAATAACCTTTCACTTTCATCCTAGCACCTGTATATTTCACTGGCCATGCCGTAGACCATTCACTTCTCACCAAAGCAGCACAGGTTTTATCCCAGGCAACCACATATGGGATTTGTGGTGGATGAAGCGGTGCTGGGGCAGGTTTCTTCCGGGTTCTCCGGTTTCCTCCGCCATCTCATTTCACCGTTGCTCCATCTTCATTCCACATATCATCAGTGTCACTGCCTGTGGTGCTGTATGTAGTAAAAGCGGGCATTAAACACTTCTAAAAAAAAGTATATTTCACTAACATTTCTAGCTTTAAAATGGCTTCCTCTGTTCCATTTTCTTTCAATGCCTCCTCTAGCCCTACTACTCTGATTGTTCGTATGTCTGACCCCAGCTCTTTTAGAAAAGCTTGTGTCTCTTCCTCCCTCCATTTATATTTTTTTTATTTTAATTCCTCTTTGATGCTTGCTTTTTAATTCTCTTTTATTCATGCTATGAAAACTTGCCCTTAATGGAAAATGATTACTAGAACAAACTATAGTCAAGACTTAAAAATCTACAAGATGTTGGTCCAAATCTATTGAATATAACATACAGTGTAGCGCACTCTGACCATTTTTATTTACAAAAGTAAATTCTCCCATATGATCTTTCGCCTTTACCTCATTGCACACCATCATATTGAACTCCTCACAGAATTCTAACAACTTCTTTCCTTCACAGTGGTGCGGTTTTTGCAATTTAATAATAAAATCGACGCTGTGTCTTTAAGCTAATGAGATCTTTGTGATCTCAGGGCTTGGTAACGGATGGAATGAAAAATCACACGATATTTCTACACCACAATGTAATATTTTATTAACACTTCATCGATACTTTACATTAAATAATTCCTCTCAGCACCATTCTAGATGATTTAAGACGCTTCCACCTTCTCATTTAGTGGAACCAATGCTTGATGAAAGTTTGGTGAAAGTTCCATGTTCACACTACCTAAATATGTCTTTTCAGCTCGAACACACACACGCGAGTGAACAGTTTTTGGCATCATTGGACGCAACACCGCCTTTTTCATATACATCCGCGTATGCGTCCATCAAATAGTTCCTTCTCGTTAGGGAAGCGATTCCTAATCATCCTCCCCTACTTTTATTATGGAACACATATAATTCTAATATGTATACATATATATTAAAATCAAATATGGAAAGATTTATGACATCTTTGGGCAAACTTAGTTGTTCGTAACAATGAACCTTATCAACATGTTTTCGTCATTTAACTATCTCATACCAACATCAAAAAACGAATTACACTTTTAACAAACATTCACATGAACGATTTCCTTTTGGGGTCTTCTAATATTCTGTCTCAACAGTTCACTACTTTGTCCTTGCTCATTCTTCTTTCCCTTTTTTTCTCTTCCCATTTGCTCATACTCGAGATCTATTAACTTTATTTGACTTGCTCTTACCCTTGCATTAAGGTCACCCATTACAATAAGTTACTATCCAAATGATAATGATAATTCTTCAACATCTTGTCTTATCAAGTTAAATAGATTCAAATTATAAAATTTTTAGGCATTTGGGGGGTTATACTCTTCATACACTTTCACTTTAATTTGTGAATCCTTCCTAATAAATAACCCTAACCCACCTGACACTCGGCTTCTTTCTTTGTTTTTTGTTCCCATAAAACTCAAATTCACTCATTTCCACTGAATTATCATTTGCCAGCCAAGTTTCTGCCACCCCTATCACATCTCCTAATCTTAAAATCTGCATTATCTCACCATTCTTTAACTTTTCAAACAACCCTTGTACGTTCCAGAATATAACCCCCAATGTCTTATCCTATACCAAACTCTTCCTTTCAAACCTGAATTTCTGTATTTTAGCCTTGCTCCTTGTCACTCTTGTTCTGTCCACAGGTAGTCCACTCCCCGCTCCATCTTCCACTTGTAGAATGCTTCCTCCTGGTGATGAAATAATGTTAAGCTCTGTCTGTTTTTCTCTCCCGCCATGTCTCTCATCTGTTCCCAAGGTCGTGCTGTGTGTGTTATCTCTCTGTTGTTTTTCTGGTGCATCTTGCTTGGCCGGTGACATCATCGGCTCTTCCCTCCCTTCTTCTCCACCACTGTTGTCAACACCATCAACACTTAATTTAATTCCCCTTGCTTCATCTTCCTGAAGTCTGTTGCATATGTTCTCTGAAGACCATCTCCAATTTAACTGACGAATATCTTGTTTCCTATTGTTGATCCAAAGGTCTAATCCTTACAGGTAACCCTTGTCTCGTCTAGCTCTTGCATTTTTCATCTCTCTTAATAATATGCTACTTAATTCTCTTTCCTTTTTCCTAAAGTCTTGCTCCACAAGTATTTGAATCCCTTTTAGTCTTTTGGCACTGCTTAAAATTATCCATTATATTTTTGCTGTTGCCAACTTGATGATTACCGGTCTTGGGTTTGCACCTCGTCTACCCACTCTAAAAGTGTTGAATATTTCCCAGCCAGCAAGCTTTATTTCTAATGTATTGTGAAATATTTCTTCCACTTGTTCCCAGACTCTTTTCCCTCTAATTTCCTCTATTCCAAATATTATAACATTCATTCTTCTCCTCCTTTCCTTATTCTCTCCAGATTCATCATTCTTCTATTACACTCTGTGAATTCTTTGTTTACCTGGAGTTCAAAGCTCGCCCACGTAGAGTTTTTCTCTTTAAATTGTTTTGTTATTTTATCTTGAACTGTCTTCTCTATCCCTTTAAAATTTGGAATTTCCTCTGTGATATTATTTAACATTCTTATAACCTGTTCCATCTCAGATCTTATTCTTTAACTCCACAGAGCACACATACACACACATTTGTCTCCTCTTGCTTCTTGTCAACTACTCCCTATATTCAAATAATATGCAAAATATTATAGTACCTAATCATACTATAAAGACATAAAGTACACTGATTTTTGTAATTACCATTATGATCACTGTGCCCACATTCTGTCACTGTAAAAATGTCAAAACTGCCATGAATATAGACAAGATTCTGTATTAGCATGTTAATCAAAATATATTTCATACCAGCATAACTAAATTTTCCCTTCAGGATCCATTGACAGTGCAGTTGTTCCAGCTTTTTCTTTTCTTTATGGCTGCTACAGTGTATAGCAGAATAAATACCTCCTTTGTTAATTTAACATGAATTCTTCTCATAATACTGCAGAAGAAATGACATGGACATAGAATACTAAAATTACAGTGTGATAATGATAACAGTGCTGGCTTACTTCTATTTCCCAGTGGCATGCAGTGGTCACAACAATTACCCCAGCTGTATAGGTTACGAAACTGAAAAAAAAATCATCCTATACTTTAAAATAAATAATCCTTATTCCAAAATGGTCAGATTATAAATAGTAGAGGTATTTGTTATCCTAAATATTTTTCTGATATCTACCATACCTTTAGGTCATTATAACCCATATAAATATATAAAAATGGTCTCTTTTGCATATCGTCTATTACACGGTCACTCGCATTCATTTTCAATGAATTCACCTGCCACATTTATTAAATACTTTAACAGAAACACGTATAAAACAATGCACTCTTCGCCTTTTAGTTTCCGCTGGGCTTAAACAGACTTTCAAACTTGTGGCAACAACACTACATAAGTATATAAGTCTGATCTGATTTGCGTGATGACCTACTTATATTTTCCCCTGTTTATTTCTATTTTGTTAATGAGGGTCACTTTCGTAAACAAAAAAAGAAAAAAATAAGCATTTAAGTAATTACTTACAAACATTTTTTTAGTGTTAGTTAACAATTTTAAATATGTGCACTTTTCATATCGTTTGCATTACTGTACTATGTCCTATAAAAAGACACCATTATTGTAGGGTTGCTACGCTTGCGTGTATCGCTATCTCTCATTCAAGCTTTCCATATCGATATGTAACCAATCGACTAGGCTCTGCTTTATGACGTCAAAGCCTAGCTAGCTGCAATGAAACTGAACCAACCAATCAAGTACACACTTGTCTGGTGTCGGTTAGCAGCCAGCGTTACGCTAGTTAGGCCTCTATACTAGACACACATACGTCAATACAGCACTCGTAGGCTGTAAGGAGTAGGTATTCCGGCTGTAAGGAGTAGGTATTCCTTTGAAACAAGCCCAGAGCAACAGCCACCTAATGGCGGGACGGGAGTTTGAATTTTAACCTCTTGAGGGATATCGACGTGAAATCACGCCCATTTAAAATGACGGATGAGCGATATGGGCGTGTATTTACGTCCTGTGCGTTTAAGCATTTAACCCTTATTTATCCCTTATCCAACTCAACTTATTATAATCTTTCCTTTATGAAACATTTTAGTAAGGTCTATATACTTTATTGGCTTACCTTAATATGTTCGTTCTGCAGTGATTTACCTCAAAACAGGGATAAAGACACAAGGGTACGTACATCTCCACATTCGCGAATTCCCTTCTTGTGGCACACGAAACACTTTGGAGATGGGCGGGACTTCTTTGCTGCGAAGCACTTTTAGCGCATTTAACAATTTAAATGCTAGCAGTTCTCGGCTCGTGAACGTTTTAAATGGCCATCGCTCAAGAGGTTAAGTACCGTAATGTCCAATTTCGATGTGCGTATTTGATTGAGATATGACAAAATTATTTTAATTTCAAACTTGTAAATAAATCAGTTACCCCAGCAGTGCAGGGGTTGAATGCACGCCACTGCTATTTCCTAATGTAGTGTAAAATAACCCCATAAACAAAGCAGCAGTAATGGTATCAATATGACATACAGTTAATCTTTGCTCATCACTGTTGTAATTACTTAGATGTGTAAGTTGTAAAGTATAGGGGAAACAACTTAATGCTACTTCCCAAAACTTTGAAGTGGCCAGTATTACACTAAACTGAAGTACTACCAAATATAAAATGCATATTACTAGTATCAAGCTAATCAATAAATTGGATTTCCTGAATTGTTTTGAAACAGCACTTTTTGATTAAATCACATCCCAGCACTAAATATACGTATAGTATATTTAATGTAAAACTATGTTGTGAAAATGACAGAAAGTGTGCAACATTTATGTGTGGAGGTTTTCAAAATGTGTGATGTTAAATCACTGAGTTTCTGATATCTGAAGGGTTCTGCTATATATAGGCAATTTTATAAATTATTACTCCATTTTAACTTTCTTTTTGTATTTATTGAAATTCAGTATTTATAATTCTAAATAACAAAACACATTGTCTTTTTCAATTTAATATTCCTTCTGGATAACTCCTTTCATGCATGCCCGAAAAGATAAATTCCTTTCTAAGTCAATGTCCAAATGTCTGTTTCTGTAGCTGGAAAACTAGTAATGACTTCTTTGAACATTTTTACTTGTGCATAACTACTGTTTTCATGGTGATTTTTCATCAAGCATTCCTACTTACAACTTTCTTCTGGTTATGTTAACAAATGAACTGAATTTTTCCTCATTGACAGCAATTATCAATATAGACCATGTAATTTCTGTATGTTTTATGGTTGTGATATTTCTGTGGTAATATTTCTGGTCATACGTGTTTCAACATACAAATATACCCTTTGGTGAGTAACAAACATGGTACAGTAGAATCCTGATAACTTGAATCTCGATAACTCAACATTCCGTGTAACTCGACAACCTTTTTTACTTTAATGGGTTTTTTTTATTTTTTGTTGTTAAACTTGACTGTAATCATTTCTCTTATCTACTTTATGGTATGAATGGTATAGATAAATTTTAATTAGTATACGTGTACAACCTACTGCAACCTCTCTCACAGTAACAAAAAGACTGACTACGCATTGACCTTCAATATCTAGTCTGAACATATGCAGCCAACAGACCATTGTTATGAAACCAAAAACTTGCTGCTAATAATGTGGATATATAGCACAAACTCTTGTTAGGAAGGTTTTAAGATTTATTGCTTTATCCAGTACAAAGATATTTTTTAGACATAACAATTGCACAGTGGTTTATGATCGAGTTCATTTTTGTGTTTATAAGACCAGGTTATGTTTCCAACTTCTGCAGACCATGGCTGATTAAGCATGGTGTCCGTTCGCATTATCAGCAGTGTTGTTTATTTCAAGGAAATATACAGACATTACCCATTTGCATATAACTCGTGCACATTCAAGTAAGATCATTCGCCACATGTAAAAGATACCTGTGTACGTTGTAAGCTAAAATTTGAATTACGTATGTCTGGTTACAGTGCAGCTTCCAAGATTTCAAGCTTACTGTTAGTGCTGTATTGAGTTGTTTGTGCCAGTGAAAATGTTGAACGAGAAGAAAAGATAAGTTAACATGACAGTGGAAATTAAATTGGATGGGTTAAAGAGGCTGGGCAAAGAGGAACATATTAATAAATCATTAATTTTAGAATATGTTATACCATTGCTTCCTATATTGTGCTAGAATATGTATTTATGTAATTTGCAGTACTATGTTATGGATTGTAAAACTTGACATTTCAGTAACTCGACAGCCTCTCAGACCAAGTTATCAGGATTCCACTGTATTCACTTAAATTAAGGAACTTCAATAAATAATAGATATATTCAAATGCAATTAACATAAAAACGATACTCCAATGAGTTATTTAAAGTGTGCAATGAGCATCCTCTGGAGGTTTCATATTTTCTGTTACATATGTATGCACTAAAACAATTTCAAATAAATGCACAATGGAATCCAATAGTATCTACCAACCATTTTAACTTGACAGTTTACACACTTGCAAGAAAATGGCTCTGTTGCCAATCCAAAAGGTGCAACTAACACCCAACTGTAGCCATTTGTATACAATGGGTATATTTTAGGAACATTTGATGGTATTGATGTCAACTGAACAGACAGAATGTCATCAAATGTAATCAGAGAGTACTACGATAGAAGAAATGTGGCACAGTTGACTTTTGGTGAATTCCATAGTTTGCATTCTCCCTATTAGTGACAATCACATATTACTTATTAGTAACAAATGCTTCACTTAATTTTAAAAATAAATATTTGTTACTAATATATGAAAAATTTATCTACTTGAGTGTTTGCCTCAGCATTGGTTTCAATTTCTGCTTGTTAAGGCTGGTTCACAATAATAGAAACCAGAGTGGGTTTGATTTAAGTACCACAGGAACCAGAACGGTGATGCACATTGATGACCGTATTGAGAGCAAAGTGAAAAGTTGATTTTGTGCATTGATATTTAACATTGTAACTGACAATGATATTTTTTCACCTGCTTACAATTCAGTTCACACAGTGCAGATTAACCATCTATATTCAATAGAGCAAATATTTTCCAAATGCAGATCCATTACTATTTCTGTAGTTGTACCAAGTGTTATTCCTTTGTTAATAGCCTACATTAAAGATATTTGTTGTTCTTTGTTAATTTCTGCCAGTTTTATTTTTTTTTTTTTTTTTTTCACAAGCTATAGATAATGCTTTTGCTAGAAGAAACAACACTCAATAGGTCTATGGGAGTCAGGATGCACATTTGCCGGAATTTCTTCCAGTTTTATTTTTCCAGTTTGCAATTAAAGGGATTGCTTGCAACTGTTCCATGTCATGGCCACCTTGAATAATTTCTACAGTGAAGAATCTAATATGCACAGTATGGATTTAATGTACCTGGGAATGAGAATGGGAAAGTTATTATTTGACCAAGTCTTCTTTCCTGTTCCTAGACCAGGAAAACTTCCCATTAATTGCGAAGACACACATTATAACACAAGTTTTATCTTTGTAGTTATTCTGGTTTCCATTCTTGATTATTGTAAAGCAACCTTTACTTGTTTAATGTTAAAGCTAAATACCTAATTGCAGTGGAAGGCTACTAAGTGAATCACTTGTGCAGGTGGCAACTGACCATAGACTAGGACGAGAGCCCAAGGAGAGAGTGCTTTGTTCTCTGCAGTATTGGAGTGAATGCCGATCATGCTATCAGCCATATGCCCAGTTCCAGCTCTCAGAATCAGATATGTGCCGCTTGCAATTACCACCACCTCCTCATCAGGTAATCTTAAGATATTTTGCTTTCCTGCTCTTCAAAAAAATACATCTTTGGAAAGTGAGTTAACATTTTAACATAACAGAAAATCATATGTTCCTGTTACAAAAGTTAGATTATGTCTCTTTTCAAAGAATACTAGCTTATTAGTTCACTAGTTACTGGAGGTATGTGGCCTTAATCAAATCTCTATGAAAAATTCTTTAATTTTCATATGGCTATTTCTTTCTAATTTCATGTTATGCTAGTCTAAATAAATAGAATTCAAGTATTTGCAGCTATCTTCTATTGTAAAAATATTAAATTTTTTCAATAAAACTGTAGTGTTAATTAAGGAAAAATTGAAGCTATTAACAGTGAAGCAACAGAATCTAAATTAAGAACAAATTAGAAACTAAAAGCTGCACTTATCTTATTAATATTACAGAGCTATCCAAGCTTTGAGAATAAGTTGGATGCAACTTGAAACTAGTCAGCATTATACCACCATGCAATATTAATACGATAAGTGGAGCTTTTAGTTTCTAATTTGTTCTTAATTTAAAAACTGTAGTGTTTTTTTTACAAGAATAAGAAGCAAAATCTATGCGGTCAAATGTAATATCGTCAGCTTCCAAGCATGCCATTACACTGATTATTTTACTTGGGTCCTCCCCTTCCTTTACCACAAGCAGATTTGACTGCGGTTGCTGGCATTCAAACTTGCGGCATTTGGCTTTGAATGGATGGCCAGTCCATTGCGTATTACTCTTAACAGTTACAGCTACTCAAATCGCTTTGGCTAAGGTGCCTCTGAAAGGAATATGAAAACCGGCTTAGGAATTAGAGGACGACCAGCATATGTAGCAAAATACTTGCCAATTAAAGGGTTAATGCACACTGTATTGTATCAACTAACAAACACATGCTACGTTTGTAAGAGTTCAACTCACACTGAAGCCTCGCACTTCACACTGGCAGGCTGAGAGCCATGAAACCTATTCTGCTCTGTGCTGATCATGCAGCAGAATGAAATAGAAGCTTTATTGTTATGTTACATTTACGGTAATAAGCAACTTCTCGTAAACAGATTACTGGTCAATAGCTACTACAAAGAAGCATTATACAACATAATGAGTAAAAATTGAAACACATAAATATAATCTTCCTTTCATAGAAGTTTGAAAACAGTGTTGTAATTAATTTAATTTAAAAGGTGAGTTAATTAATAACACTGAACAACACTTACAACATATTTTTCCGAGACGCGTTTCGAAGGTTAACTTTCCTCCATTATCAACCGGACAATAACTGGGTTTCCATGGTGTTTCATGGCGCAGATGGTGATGCTTCTTCTGGTGTTTCTTCTGGTGGTGGTTCAATGAACTTACTGAAAATGTCTCTGAGGAATGTCGAAATTAAATACTCGGTTTCTATTTTTTAAAACAAAGATTTGTTCCCATGTGGACAATTCTTGTTTTCCGGTTATGTGTTTGAGAAGTTTCGGTTCTAGCTTTATGTCATGATTTTTTTCCAAAAGTGAAATGCAACCGCTGATTTTTCTAATTGTTTACTCTTAATGTTTCTAACATGTTCCTTGGATCTAATTTCTAAATTTCTTTTGGTTTTTCCTATGTAAATTTCATTACAATCACTGCATTCAATTTGGTATATGCCAGATTTTTTGTTAGGTGGAATAGCATCTTTGATGTTTGAAAGTAGTATGTTTTTTATGGAGTAATGGTTTACTGCTGCTAGCTGAATGTTGTATTCCTTGAACACCTTTATAAATTTATCAAAGGCCCATGGATGATATGTGAATTTTTTGAATATCATTTTTGTTTTTGTTGCTGTGAGAGTTGTAGTTTCTTTTAATAATTTTTTTTTCTTTTCTGCTCGTTTTACCTTTTTATCTACTAATTCTTTGGGGAAGCCTTTTTTTGTGCTATTTCAATTATTTTGTAATATTCTGTTTTATATTCTTCTGCTGAAAGAGGGATGTTCACCAATCTATGTGTTAAACTATTGAAAATTGCTTGTTTGTGGCTTCTTGGATTGTAACTATTAGCTTTTATGTAGTTGTCTGTCTGCGTTGGTTTTCTGTGAATACCGAAATTTATTCTATCCTTGTTTTTGATTAATTTTATATCTAAAAATGGTAATTTATCATCTTTTTCTACTACCACTGTGAAATTTGTACTTTTGTCCTGTATGTTCAGAAGTTTTAATGCATCACTGATGTGTCTTTTTGGAACTATTGCAAATATGTCATCTATGTTAATTATTATTTATTTATGCCAAGAAACTTACTGCTGGTGTTTTTAAACACACAAGCCGTGTGTGGGCAAAGTTTGAGAGGTAGAACTGGAACTTAAAAATTCAATGCCACAGCGGAAGGTCTGTGGTTCAAATCCCAGTTGTGGCATTGAATTTTTAAGTTCCAGTTCTACCTCTCATGTCATCTATGTATCGCTGCCAGAGTTTGAACATCCACGGGAAACCTTTTGTGATCCTTATTTTCAATGAACTCGTGTAAATATCTGCCAGGAATAAACCTGAAGTTTAGCAATGGGCAACCCTCTCTCGCCATTCTTAGCAGATATTTACATGAGTTCATTGGAAATAAGGATCACAAAAGGTTTCCCGTGGATGTTCAAACTCTGGCAGCCATATGTGGATGACATATTTGCAATAGTTCCAAAAACACATCAGTGACGCATTAAAGCTTCTGAACATACAGGACAAAAGTACAAATTTCACAGTGGAAGTAGAAAAAGATAATAAATTACCATTTTTAGATCTAAAATTAATCAAAAACAAGGATAGAATAAATTTCGGTATTCACAGAAAACCAACGCAGACAGACAACTACATAAAAGCTAATAGTTACAATCCAAGAAGCCACAAACAAGCAATTT
Source organism: Tenodera sinensis (assembly GCA_030765045.1). NCBI lineage: Eukaryota > Metazoa > Arthropoda > Insecta > Mantodea > Mantidae > Tenodera > Tenodera sinensis. The sequence goes on along the minus strand of CM060962.1, from coordinate 182,567,659 downwards.
TCAATAGTTTAACACATAGATTGGTGAACATCCCTCTTTCAGCAGAAGAATATTATGTTGTTGTTGTTTTCTAGTGCCTTGCATCTGGCAATGAAGCCATTAGCATTCGTGCTTTCCAATACTTTTGAACTGTAGTTTCTTCTGATCTTAATGCTTCACAGGTCTTCAAGTGTTCTTCATTCATTTCTGCTGGATCGTTACACAGGACACATATTGGTGAGGCTGAGATACCTATTCTGTAGAGATGACTTGCCAAGCAGTCATGATTTGTCAATAGTCGGAAGGCTGCAACAGCTGTTTTCCTTGGTCTCTGGGGGATTATATCTGGATTGGAAAGTAGTGTAATCCATTTTTTATCTTTGGCATTTGTTTCTATTTCTTGTAGGTATGAATGAGAAAAATTTTTAATGATCAAGCGTTTTATTGAGGAATATGAGAAATTGAATTTAGACTTTTGTTTTATTGTTGTGCCTTTCTTTGCAAGTGAGTCTGCAGCTTCGTTCCCCATGACTCCACAGTGTGCTGGAATACATTGGAGATGAACAGTCTTATTAACTTTTTGGAGTTGTGTTAACATTTTGTAGCATTCTCTAATTTTTGTTGACTTCTTTGTAGTATTTGAACATATTCCCTGAATTGCAGCTTTAGAATCTGAAAGAATTACTGCCTTGTTAAATTTATTTAAGGGAAGATTTAATAATTGTCGGAGAGCAATGTATATAGCCTCTATTTCTCCATCATAATTTGTTGTGTCCCTGCCAACAGAATGATAAAAGGAAAAATGTGAACATGTAACTCCAGCTCCAGTAAGGTTTTCCTTCGAGGATCCATCAGTATATATGTGTAGCCATTCTTCTGTGGGATACCTAGTATTGATTGTTTCCAGAGCTAGAAGTTTTTGAATTTCTTTTGGAGTGTCTGATTTACTTATTTCCTCTATTAATTCCAAATTGAAGGTAGGTTGCAATAATTCCAATGGATTTTCTCTTATAAGTAGATTTTCTCTGGTGTTAGGAATGTTCAATTTGGATTTAATCTGTGTTACCTTTTCTAGGAAACTACTATGAGTTTTAAGGATTGAAGGGGGGAGGTTCTCTTCTGTCCAGAAGAATATTATTATTTATTATTAAATCTGACCTTATATAAAGGTTTGCCATGTGACACAGAATAGCTTTCATGTGTTTGAAATGAATACATAAAAAGGTTAATAAAAAAACAACAAAAAAAAAAGTTTTTGTTAGTATATGACACAGTTAAATGATTATTTTATATCTTAGTACTTTCAAATTTAAATGTTGTGGTTTCCATACAAATGATTTCGGCATATTGCCACAGAGTATTTTATAGTCGTTAGGACAATGTCGTCCTGTAGCTGTTTAGGGAGCTTATATTGTTGTCTCCATTGCACAAATGATTTTGGTATTGTGCCCCTTGCTCCGAAGAATAGGCCTGTGACCACGATGTTGCTGATATTATATGAGGCACTGAAGAATGGAATTGTGGGCTCATATATTTTCTTCTTTTCACGATCCACTTCTGCTGGCTGGTCTAAGGATGTCTCAAACCTCACTGTGGGATCTAAGATCTCAGCTGTCCCTTTCTTCCTGTCGATAGCAATGACATCAATTCGACGGTTACTGCCACAGTCAGCCACACAGTATACTTCTTCGTGGACTTCTAATCCTGTGCTTCGCAAAGCATTGGCAAGCAGAGTTCTTATGGTGTTGTGACGCTTTATTCGCAGCAACTCTCCCTGAGGACAATTCCCGAGTACATGCGGTAAAGTTTCTATCTCACTGCAATGTCTGCAGTGGCTTGTACCCTTGGAGCGTCCCGGAAGTGAACGTACTGGAACCACCATAGCTGTCATCTTCAACATGTCACGCCATTCTGAGCTGGATAACCCATTATGTTTTAAAATCCAAGTGTTGGCAGCAGGAACTTCGCCAAAGAGTGCCACTCCTCTTCCTTTCTGAGGGTATGCACACCAGGCTTCAAACTCCTGGCATCTTAGTTTCTCCCTAAGTTGTTTAACGGAGTTTGTGGAGGACTCCTCTGGTATATGCAACTCTGTGAGGCATCGAGTTCTTATGGCTGCAAAATTTCGAACAAGGTTTACCAAAATAATTAAAATAGCACAAAAAAACGGCTTCCCCAAAGAATTAGTAGATAAAAAGGTAAAACGAGCAGAAAAGAAAAAAAAATTATTAAAAGAAACTACAACTCTCACAGCAACAAAAACAAAAATGATATTCAAAAAATTCACATATCATCCATGGGCCTTTGATAAATTTATAAAGGTGTTCAAGGAATACAACATTCAGCTAGCAGCAGTAAACCATTACTCCATAAAAAACATACTACTTTCAAACATCAAAGATGCTATTCCACCTAACAAAAAATCTGGCATATACCAAATTGAATGCAGTGATTGTAATGAAATTTACGTAGGAAAAACCAAAAGAAATTTAGAAATTAGATCCAAGGAGCACATTAGAAACATTAAGAGTAAACAATTAGAAAAATCAGCGGTTGCATTTCACTTTTGGACAAAAAATCATGACATAAAGCTAGAACCGAAACTTCTCAAACACATAACCGGAAAACAAGAACTGTCCACATGGGAACAAATCTTTGTTTTAGAAAATAGAAACCGAGTATTTAATTTCGACATTCCTCAGAGAGACATTTTCAGTAAGTTCATTGAACCGCCACCAGAAGAATCACCAGAAGAAGCATCACCATCTGCGCCATGAAACACCATGGAAACCCAGTTATTGTCCGGTTGATAATGGAGGAAAGTTAACCTTTGAAATGCGTCCCGGAAAAATATGTTGTAAGTGTTGTTCAGTGTTAATTAACTCACCTTTTAAATTAAACATAAATACAAGTTATTAATATGAAGTACCTGGGCGACTGAGCTTTGCTCGACTTTTCTTTTCTTTTCTTTTCCTTTTTCCTAATTGTGTTTTTTTTAGGGAGGGGGAGAGGTGAGAAGATACTTATTTAGATAAACTTGAAAAGCAAAATGTCAACTGAATATAAATTTTCATCTTAATTGTTGGAGCCGTTTCCATGACAAGACCTTTAATATCCTGGCTTGTTTGTTGAAATTGACTCGTTAACAGAGAAATTATGGCCAAAATAAGGTTTCGACTAATTGTGACTGTTACGCATAGACTAAGATAGCTAAGTCAACTTTCTTTAGGTTTTCTGAAAGCTCTTGACGATATGTCTAATATCCTGGCTTGTTTGTTCTAATTGGCCCATTAACAGAGAAATTATGGCCAAAATAAAGTTTAGAGTAATTGGACTGTTACGCGTAAAATCACATTTTTTCAGAAATGACACCTATATAGATAAACTTAATAAGCAAAATCCTTTCTGAATACAAAATTTGATCAAAAGCGTTAGAGCCATTTCCAAGTTGTGCGGCCATTCCATGTCAATTCGCACAAATTTTGACCTTCATGTCTCCGATTTCATTAATATTAAATTTACGTGTTCTATGAATGAAAAAAATGATACCCCTATTTGTTTGTTTGTCTGTAAATTAATTATTTTGGTAAATATAAAGCATTAAATTTTTGGATATTTTGCGCACACCGTTCTACATAAACATAAATATCTCTGGTATTATTTTTCAGATAAATATGATCTGTAGCTCATTTTGAACATTGAAATGTGTACTTTATTTATACGTTAAACAAAAAACAATTAGTTTGATATTTCCTATTTTTATAAGGGCATTAACATTATTAACATCACTAACAATACTTTTAACTAAAAATTTCCGGGAAAATTTTTAAAACGTAGCTTGATGATGCCATGTAATCCTAGAAAAGGTTCAGATTGGAATACCAAATACATGCAGAGAAATTAAATAACTTACCAAGCCGTGCAGACTGGAGTAATGCGGCTTTCACGCCACAGCTCACACTAAAGGTCAACTAGCGATAAAAGTATATTATGCAAACAATAAACACCGGATGTGTAATGACACCTTGCCCATGTGTTCACAGCACTTTCTTCAGTTGATACAAGTGACTCACCACGCACACGTCATTAGTAAAATATTTATATCACACCTTATTCGAATCCCATTCTGAAACGAGCGTAGTTCAATGCACAATACTTCTGACTATAATTATATTTTTTCAGTTATTTAAAAGTAAGCGTTTAGTAATTAAAATATATTTGAAAAATACTACCCCTAAAAGGGGCCTATTTTATATTTTGAGTGATCCTAAAACATGGAATTTTTTAACTTTAGACTGCTGTAACCACGAAAATTCTAAAATTCAAATAATATTCGGTATAATGATTTTTATATAATACAGTATGCAAATATACTGTAAAAATAATATCAATAAAGTGCAAAATAAGCGTGTCACACCAAAAAAAAACATACGGATTATTTAATCTCATCTATTGATAAGATTTTAAAAATTGGAGAAAATAGTTTCAGAAGTGTTCGATTTGACGTGAGGTGACCCATTTCAGTGTTTATGCTAACAGTTTGACCTTGACGGAAGGGCAACATATGAGACGCAATCAGCTGCACGCGGTGTGTATACCTTCTGGCCGTGAAAGCCGCGTTACTCCAGTCTGCATGGCTTGGTAAGTTATTTAATTTCTCTGCATGTATTTGGTATTCCAATCTGAACCTTTTCTAGGATTACATGGCATCATCAAGCTACGTTTTAAAAATTTTCCCGGAAATTTTTAGTTAAAAGTAAGTATTGTTAGTGATGTTTGGAATGTTAATGGCCTTGTAAAAATAGGAAATATCAAACTAATTGTTTTTTAAGAGGTAGAACTGGAACTTAAAAATTCAATGCCACAACTGGGATTTGAACCACAGACCTTCCGCTTGCCGGGCAGACGCTCTAACCACTGAGCTATTGTGACAAACTGCCAGAATGGCATTAAATTCTCAAGCCAGTTCGTATTTCTCCTGGTAAACCACAAAGGCCTCTTAAACTTTGCCCACATACGGCTTCTGTGTTTAAAAACACCAACAGTAAGTTTGTTGGCATAAATAAATAATAATTGTTTTTTGTTTAACGCATAAATAAAGTACACATTTCAATGTTCAAAATGAGCTACAGATCATATTTATCTGAAAAATAATAACAGAGATATTTATGTTTATGTAGGACGGTGTGCGCAAAATATCCGAAAATTTAATGCTTTATATTTACCAAAATAATTAATTTACAGACAAACAAAAAAATAGGGATATCATTTTTTCATTCATAGAACACGTAAATTTAATATTAATGAAATCGGAGACATGAAGGTCAAATTTTGTGCGATTCAACATGGAATGACTCATATACAAGAATAGCTAATTTAAATACATAAGATTGTGGCTGTTACGCATGGACTAATATAGCTAAGTCAACTTTCTTTAGGTTTTCTGAAAGCTCTTGATGAGACCTTTAGTATCCTGGCTTGTTTGTTGAAATTAGCCCATTAGCAGAGAAATTATGACCAAAATGAGGTTTAGGGTAACTGTGACTGTTATACGTAAAATCACATTTTTTCAGGAATAACACCTATATAGATAAACTAATAAGCAAAATCCTATCTGAATACAAAATTTGATTGAAATCGTAGAATCCAAGTTCCGCGAAATATATTATATACAAGAATTGCTCGTTTAAATATGTAAAGTAAGTAAATACATATGATGCATTTCTTAGAGCAATCTAAATTGCAAAACTTATCCCTCATTAAATACTCAGTTAATTATTTAAATACTTATCCTCCATGTATTCTTTTATCAAATAATGTGCTTTTCCTGTGAATAGAGCTTTCACCTGCCTGCAGCATTAGTTATGTTTTTCTTCTCTAAATTCTTGAGGTAATATGTTAAGTACTGTAATGGCCATATATTGTAGACTTTATTTAAGAACAGTTTGCCTTTGTGCTGGGTGTTTGATCATGTTTTTGGTTCGTATTTCAAATTTGTGGTTATGTTAGAAATAGCAGACATTTGGCACACATTTCTTGTGTTATAGAAATCTGTAGTATCAATGTTAACATCATATGATTAAATTCCCTCTAAATATATTTTCTATTTTCGTAGGTGGTGGCATGCACATGGAGAGTTCAATTGTCATTGGAAACAGAAGATGAAGAAATTCAAAGCTCAGGCAACATCTTGATCTCTCCACGTGCTTTGGCAGCTTGTATGCGAGTTGACTCATTCTTTGCACCAGAACAGGTTCCAACTTTCCAGGCAGCTCTGAGTATAAGCATGCTAAAGGTATATTTTATTCATTATTTATTCATTATTTATTTATGCCAACAAACTTATTATTGGTGTTTTTAAACACACAAGCTGTGTGTGGACAATGTTTGAGAAATAGAATTGGAACTGAATCACAGACCCGCCACTTATCAGCCGGGTACTCTAACCATTAAGCTACTGTGACAGCCTGCCAGAATGACATTGAATTCTCTAACCAATTCGTATTTCTCCTGGTAAACCACAAAGGCAGTCTCACATCAGAGAAAATTACCCAAATGATGACTTACTATCCTAAGTACGTAAGAGTTGGTGCTGTTTTTATAATTAATTTAACTTCGTTGGGTCTTTGAGCTATTGAAATCTTTGTGATCTCAGCTAAATTTTACATTAAAATAAATCCTCCTAGCACCGTTTTAAATGATTTAAAACCTTTCCACTTTTTCATGTAGTGGAACTAATACTTGATGAAAGTCTGGTGAAAGTTCTACTATGTTCACACGTTACATCAATACGTCCTTACGCCTTGATTACACACACGCTAGTGGGAAGATTATGGCGTCACCTCACGTGACACCGCCTTTTTCGTATACATCCGCGTATGCGTCCATCAAATAGTTCTTTCTTGTTAGGGAAGCGATCCCTAACCATCCTCCCTTCGCTTTTATTATGGAACACATATAATTCTAATATTTATACATACATATTAAAATCAAATATGGAAATATTTATGACGTCTTTAAACTAACTTAGTTGTTCGTAACAATGAACATTTGCAACACATTTTCGTCATTTAACCAACTCATACCAACATCAAAAAACAAATTACACTTTTAACAAATATTCACATAAGCAATTTTCTTTTGGGGTCTTCCAATATTCTGTCTCACATGCCCCTTGTTTTGTTTTTCAAGTTGTCACCTATATTTACAATCTTGAAACACAATACAACATTTCTCCCTACTCCTCTGATACAATCACTTTGTACAATACTTTTTTTTTTATAGTCTTCTTCGCTGTTTGTTTTTGTCTTTTGTTTTGGCATGACACAGCATGTCTTTATAAATTTCACATATTCAGTTACTACACTATACATGTTCAGTTATTATACATCACATATTCAGTTACTATACAATACATATTCAGTTATTGTATAACACATTCAGTTATTACACAACATATCCAGTTATTATACAACATATGTTCAGTTATTATACAACACATATTCAGTTATTATACAACACATATTCCTAAGATTTTACATTTGACATTGACACAAATATAATTTAAGTGTATCATGGTTTATTGTGTGGCTTTTGACTTATGTTCCTTGTTATGAGGAGAGAAAAACAGGATACAAATTTTGAGCTAATGATTATGATCATATTTATGGCAATATTTTATTCAGTTCTTTGCCTTCTTTGTCTTGTAAGCTTATTATGTATAGGCAGGTCGTTGAGTCAATTCTTAAACTCTGATGTTACTAATGGTACCATTTTTTAATTGGGTTCTTATTCATTATTATTTGGTTCAACATTTCTTCAAGCTTAGCATTGGCTATATCCATCTTAATTCATGGGCATTGCTTTTCTGATTATGGTTTTTCTTACTTCACTAATTGTCACCTCTTTATCTCTTATCTCTATAAGAGAAAACTTCTATACTTATAATTATTCTGCAATTGTATTATTTTTCTTCTCAATTCACCCTCGACACCTTTGTGTCATAAATATTTTATCTTTGTCATCACAATTGATTCCTTTTTATTGTTTTGTCCCTGACATCCTTATGTCAAAAACACATTATTTTCCGTCGTTATTCACTTCCTTAATGACAATCAGTGTCCTCATCTGTCTTTGTTGACAATGCTCTTTGTGGTCAATATAGCCAATGACTATGTTGGTTTTCTTTCTTGTTGTATTTTCCAATCTGAACATAATCTTCTATAAGTAACCCATTAAAAATTATTATTTTCCATCATCTCTACTATTCCTGCCTTACATGCTTGTTGGCAAAGACTATTTGGTCCTTTCTTTGTATGGTTTTAATTTATTTTTATGATATCTTCCTACCAACTTGCCATTTGTATTGTGTAGCTCATACGTATGGTCACCCAGCTGTTTTGTTATGACCAGTGGTCCAGTGTACAGTAGTTCCATCTTTCCAGATCTTTTCTCAGATGCCTTGGATGCTTTGTGGCTTCTTAAGAGCACCTTTTCTCCAATTTGTGGGGACCATTTCCTGATAAATCTTTTTACCTTGTTTCTCCCTTTTTCTACCTTTTGCTGTAACCTTCTGAATGCCAATTGACATTTTTCCTTCTCTGTCAATTCCCTTTGAGCAGCCGTTGTAGTGTCAATGTCAATTGTCAATCTCTTGGGTTTTGTGTTGGTCATCAATTCGATTGGGGCGAACTTGGTCGTGGGGTTCACCGAATGGTTAATCACCTCCTCTATGTATTCGCATTTTTCTGTCCAGGAAGTGTGGTCTTTGTGGCAAAGTAGGCGGAAATATATACTTATATCTCTCATCGTTCTTTCTGTCAGATTTCCATGAGGATAATAAGTTGAGGAATAGTATAATTTTATTCCTAATGTTCTTAAGGTGTTCTGGAATAATTTACTTTTATGCATTGTTGCATTATCTGATAGTATAGCTTTTATATTCCCATATTTGGGAATATAGTCTTTAATAATTTTGTTCAGGCAAGTCCTACTTTTAGTGTTTCTAATGGGGTATATCTTAGTGAATTTTGTGAAAACATCAAACATGACGAAGATGTATCTGTTTCCATCTTTCCCCCTTGGTAGCTCGCCATCTTCATCGATGCACACCAATGCATTTTTCTCGTTTCTCACGATGGATTGTGGAACGACATCGTATCTTACATTGATTGGCTTGGCCTTCTGACATAGATCGCATGAGGAAATTAACTTCCTGACTTTCTTGCCAAGATGTTTGATGTATAGTACTTCCTCAATTGCAAGCATTGTTCTCTCAGTACCAGAGTGAAGCATTGAGTGATGGAATGCCAAAATAACCCTGTCCTGTAAGGAATTTGGTACCATCATTTTCCACTTCCTTACGTCGCGACCATGTAATTTAAACAGGATGTTCCTAAATTTCCCTATCTTGGCTTCCAATTTTGGTACTATGTCTGGAGCCTTGTCGAATAGCCTTTTCAATTCAGGGTGTTCTTGCTGTAGCTTCGCCATGTTTTTGAAGTCTTGTAAGATTTCGTTGCTTTCCTTACTATTTACCTGCATGATTTTAATTTCATGGTGTGGATTGTATATCGTCTTGGGTATGTGACTTTCCGATCTTAATCTTGACAATAAGTCACTAAAGATGTTCTCCTTGCCTGGGATATGTCTGACCTCTATGTCATGCGATGTTATTTCGTGTATGTACCTCGAGATTTTGGAGTTCGTTAGCTTGCATTTTTGGATGAAGGACAGGCTTACGTGAACAGTATATATAATTATTTTATAATGGTAGATATATTACCTGAACTTTTGTAATGCAAAATGGATTGCACCTATTTCTAATTCCGTTATGCAGGCATTGGCTTCTATCTTGTTTAGAAATCTAGAAGCTGTGGCAATCACATGTTTGTTGCCATCTGCATCTTCTTGTGCCAATATTGCTCCATATGAGTGCGCACTAGCATCGGTGTATATTAGAAAAGGTGAATTTGGATCCGGTCGTTCCAGGAGAATACTGTGCTTAAAAAGTTCTTTGATTTTCTCAAAGGCTACCTGGTGTTCGGCATTCCATTCCCACTTAGTATCCTTTCTCAACAGTTGTCTAAGGGGTACTAATTCTTTAGCGTAGTTAATCACAAATTTTGACTGGTACTGTAAAATGCCCAGAAACCTTCTCAACTGTTTCAAGTTACGTGGGGGTGGTATACACTCTATGGCCTTGACTCTCTCCGGATTAGGTTGTATACCATCAGGCGTAATGATGTGGCCTAGAAATTCTGCCTCTTTGACAAAAAATTCACACTTTTCCAAGTTCAGGGTCATGTTGCTTTCCTGAAACTTGGACAATACATAATCTATGTGATGTAAGTGTGACTCGGGATCCTTGCTGTATATTAAAAAATCGTCAACATATTGCGTTACAAAGCCTCGATAGTATCCCCAAAAACTTTGTCAAGATCCCTCAGTAGTGCACTGCTACTGGTCGATAATCCAAAGGCACATTTTAAAAAGTGGTACACCTTTCCTTTGTGCAGGAAGCAGGTATATTTCCTGACGTCTGGATGAAGAGGAATTTGCCAGAATGATGCTGTCAGGTCAAGACTGGTAAAATGTTGACCTCCCTTCAATTTTGATATCAGTTGGTCTACCTCCTCAGGCCTGTAATGATCTGGCAAGGTATGCGCATTTATTTTCCTTGCATCGATGGTCATCCTCAATTTTCCCTCTTTCTTGTGGACCCATACCACTGGATTCGCATAACATGAGTCCGACGGTTCTATTATTCCGTCTGCCAACATTTTCTGGATCACTCTGTTGGCTTCCTAACTGATGGAGTTGGGGATGGGCCTGGATTTATGTGAATAGGGGGTGATATCTTTGACTTTAAAAGTATGTACATACTTATTACATGTACCTGGCTTTTTATTAAAAACTTTCCTGTTTTTAATTAATATTTTTCTAAGTTGGTTCCTTTCCTCTTCAGAGATGCCATGTACTCCCCAGACCTTCTCGTCGATTAGCTGTGATGTTGGTTCTTCTTCATCTGTTGGTAGTGGTTCAGGTTGGTAGTTGTTTGAGGTAACATACTCGTCTTCTGTGCAGATCCAATGGCTGCAAACATTAGTTTCCTCCTCGCTCGTCCAACCTGTTTTCTCCTTACTTATCCTTAGGTCTACCAACCTATTCTTGTGGACATTGATGTTCTCCACAAAAAACTGCTCATCCGGATGGATCCCTGTCTGGTCTGGTTCCTCCTGGCATGTTTCTTCCTCCAGGAACTTCGCGGTGCACTCTGAGGTTCCTTCCTTGATAATAAATTCATGTAGGTCATAATCGATCACCGACCTTCAAAGATTAAGCAAATCACTGCCAATGATTAGGGTAGCTGTTAGTCTAGGTATTACCAGGGCAATAAAATCGAACTTCCAGCTTCCGATTTCTATTACCAGCCTTACCTGGTATTTAACATGTTCCTTTTTCTTGCCAATCGCTGTGCTGCAATACACTCCACACACAGGCAAGAATTCAGCATTTCTCTTTGTTATTAATTCCTGGAATAGCTGTTCGTCACATACTGATGTGCTGGCTCCTGTATCAATCATTGCTGGCAATTCGATACCCCATACCTTAAGCCTAACCATTGGTGGATTGGTTATTTCCTTCCTTTCACTTGCCTGTCTCCTCAAGGTACCTATATTATGTTGGTCAATATTGTCCCTACTGCCACACAGGTCAACTTCCGGGACCCAAAGTTGAGTTGTACTTAGTTTTCCTGGGCATTAGAGGTGATTGTTGTATCTGTATTCTGTGCAGCATCGGTCCTATTCGGCGCATTTTCATTCTGTTCCTGTTGTCTTAAGTTGTCGGTGTTCCATTGGTTTCTGCCGCTTTGGCGTGAACCCCTATTGTATGACAACCTTTGGCTGTTTAAGTATTCCCTACAGAATCGTATGTGATTCACTTGATGGGTACGGTCTCCTGGTCTCCCCCGATCATATCTATGCGTTCAGTATCTCGATTCACCCCTTGGTATTGTGTCATGGTACCGCTGTCTTGTGTTCTCCATCCTTTCGCCATGATTGTGTGGTTGTGGGAAATGGTGTGCTCCTCTCCCCCTGTCATGGGTGCTCCTAGTATTTCTATCTTCTCTCTAATTCTGGTTGTTCGTAGTCGCGCTCCTGTTTAAGATAGGTGAGTTTGGATGACCGTTTCTATGTGTCTGCTCATTAGGCCGACCATTTTGTGTTTCGAAGGCTGTTAGTAATTCTATCATGTCTGCAAAATCTACTGGTCTCGCAACAATTAACCCTGTTCTCACTGTGTCTGGGAAATGTCTTGGTAATTAACTCTGCTTCCGACAGGTTAGGGTCTAATAGCTTTCCTTTGTTGGCTACTTTCATAAAATAATCGACTAGCGATAACCCTTTGGTTGGATCATGTCTACCTGTCGCTAACTCTACCCTAGTTTGGTTTTGCTTAGCTGGGCCCCAATACCTTGATAGGAATAGATTTCTGAATGAGCTATACGATTCATGACCAGCTAGTGTTAGCCTAAGCCATACCAATGCCTTGTTTTTTAAGCTTTTCTTAACTATCATCATCCTAAGCTCATTTGGTATCCTTTTCACTTTAAAATACTCTTCCATCTCTTTAACAAAGAGTTTTGGATCGTCTCCCTTCTCCTCGTCAAATGTAGGTGGTGTGATTTCATGTAGTATGCTGTTGGTGTAGCATGTGTTGTGTGTTGTGTCATTGTTTGATTGTGAACCTCTTGCTCTGTATGGTGAGTCAACATTTTGTACATTATTCAAATAACTCTCATCTTGTACATTACACTGGTCGACAAGATTTTTTTCACAAGAAATCTGAATAGTGAATCTAGTGCATTTTTTCATCCTGAATACAGATATGTGGTCAGAATTTTCCCATCAGGCATAGTTTTTCTGTGAAAGCTACTTTTCAAAATATGATTTTAGTGTTTTCTTTGACCTGTCATAGGAACCTTTACCTCATATGTAGCTATTTTACTCAAGCCGTATTTATTGAAATTATTTGTAATATCACGCTGAAGCACCACTAAACAAGACTGTGCAGGTTCATTCATGTTTAGACATGCTCAGACCTGTCTGGCATTGTGATGTGTCAGTATTGAGCTGACTGACATTGTTCACTAGTGAAATATTTCCTTCCTTTCTGTTTAGAAGTGTATTGTGTATGGTGTGCATGTTGTATTTCAGTGCTTAATGTTTTCATCATGCCAAGAAAGTGTGCAAATCATGCAGATATTATTTCTGCTATATTTGTGGTGAGCTGACCTTCAAGTCTCAGAGGTGGAATATGACCCCACTTGTAAAGAAGTGTTATCATCTTTACTTTGGCTGTCAAGTTGGTGATTTTGATAAGAGCTGGGCCCCAAATACATGCTGTGTTTCGTGTGTTAGACTGCTGATTGGGTGGAAAAATGGTACACATCATATGCCATTTGCAATTCCCATGATTTGGAGGGAACCGAAGGATCATTCAACTGACTGTTATTTTTGTTTGACAAATGTTAAAGGAATCACATCTAAAACAAAATATACAGTTAAGTATCTGAATTTGCAATCTGCATTGAGACCTGTCTTACACAGTGAAGAGTTCCCTGTACCAGTATATGTAGATACAACCTTAAGTGATAACTCTGATTCTGACCTAACTGAAACTCAAAATGATTCAGATGAAAATAAAAATGATCTTACAAATGAAGCCAGTAGCTGTTCATCAGAACCATACTTTCCCAATCAGCAAGACCTTAATGACCTGATTCGGGATTTAAATCTGTCTAAACTGCAAGCTGAAGTTTTAACTCCCAGACTCAAAGGGTGGAATTTACTCCAAAAAGATGTAAGAATAAGTAGTTATCGTAGCCGCCATAGTGTTTTCAAAGAATACTTCTCTGAAGAATATGGTGTTGTGTTTTGTAATAATATTTGTTCACTTATGGAAACTCTTGGGCATCAACACCGACCAGATGAGTGGCGATTGTTCATAGACTCCTCTAAAGTAAGTTTGAAGGCTGTGCTGCTACATATTGGCAATGAACTTCCATCAATACCAGTAGCACATGCCGCTATGAAAGAGACATCAAAATATGAAACTAATTTTAGAGAAAATACAATATGGAAAATATGAATGGAATATCTGTGGTGATTTAAAGGTCATTGCTTTATTGCTTGGTTTGCAACTTGGGTTCACCAAATTTTGCTGTTTTTTGTGCGAGTGGGACAGCAGAGATAAGAAGTCTCACTACGTTAGAAAGTCATGGCCAAAACGTGAATCTCTTCTCCCTGGCCAGAAAAATGTGGCATGTGTCCCTTTAGTGAATCCTGAAAAAATATTTTTACCTCCATTGCATATTAAGTTAGGAGTTATGAAAAATTTCGTCAAAGCTATGGATAAACTTTCTGATGGATTCTTGTACTTGAAATCGAAATTCCCCAAAGTCAGTGATGTTAAATTGAAAGAAGGAGTTTTTATAGGACCACAAATCTGATCATTAATGGCTGATGAACATTTCGAGGGACTGTTAAATCCACTGGAGAGAGCAGCCTGGCAGTCTTTCAAAAGTTTATGTTGCAATTTTCTTGGAAACCATAAAGCAGAAAACTATCGTGACATAGTGGCTGATCTTCTGCATTCTTATAAAGCTATCGGATGCAACATGTCTTTAAAAATTCACTTCTTGGACTCTCACTTGGACTTCTTCCCCTAAAACCTTGGAGCTGTCAGCGATGAACATGGTGAGCGTTTTCATCAGCAAATTTCTATGATAGAGAAGAGGTACCAAGGCAAGTGGAGTTCCAATATGCTGGCTGACTACTGTTGGACTAAAATGAGAGACGTTCCAGATGCAAAATATACCCGATAATCACTATCTACCACTTTCTAGGTAAGTCAGAATCAGTAGTTATAATTTTGAGTTAGATAGCTAGTTACGGATTTTTTAGAATATTATAAAAATTCAAATGAATATCACACAAAACTCCTGCCCGATGCGGACAAACTGTAATTATATTTGAATTCAGCACGAAAAATACTTTTAGAATCTGTTATTTTAATTCTTGTGAAAGAGAAAAGGTTAATTTTTGTAGACCAGTGATTACTTACATCTAAATCATCTTGCCTTTGTAGTGCATTCACATCATTTACATTAGCCAAACTTTCTTTTCCTTTTTTCATTTCTTCACAAATTGATTTTAAATCATTCTTTATTTCTAAGTGACTTTGTTTCATATTATTTATAGTATCCTGTTGCGAATGTACCACATCAGTCATAGTCTTAATTTTAGGAATTACAATTTGTTCTACAGTTTCATTAATAATGTCTTTCTTTACTACCTCAATCTCTTTCCTTAATTCCTCAGTTATTTCTGCTTTTACATTTGTAATCTTACAGTCTACACTTGCATTACATTCTGTTATTTCATCTCTACATCTACCAATTTCTTCTTCTAATACAATCTTATTTTCTCTCATTTCCGATTCTATTTTTCCCATCCTATCTCCTATGATTTCTATCCTAGCTTCTAAGGCTTCCTTTGTCTCATTTAAGTTTTTATGTACTAATTTTAAATTAGTTTCCATTACTTTCATATTTTCTTTACACTCCTGTCTTCCTAATTCTATTTTCTGTTCTAAGTTCTGTCTTCCTAATTCTATTTTGTGCTCTAAGTCCTTTCTCACTTCCTCCACTTTCTGACCTATATCTTTTTTATTTTGTTCTAAACCCTGTCTCATCTCTTTTTTATTATTTTCTAAGTCCTCTCTCACTCCTTCTATTTTCTGACCTATCTCTTCCCTATTCTGTTCCATTTTCTGACCTAAACTTTGTTCTAGTCTTTCAAACAGGATCATTAATAACCTTTGGTCTTTTCCTATTGCTACCTGTTCCTCGCTTTCTGGTTCTATCTGATAACTAGGCCTATCTGCCCCTTCCCCTACTCCTGTTACTAGATTTCTCTCTTTTTGCGACATTTTAGTTTCTTTATTCAGTTCACTTTGGCTTAAAAGTTCTACTATTTTGCCGCTTCGCAGTAACATAAAAATAAAAATAAACTGGATGTAAAAATACAATTTTTTGGTCCTACTTTTTTCTCGTTGATTTGTCCAGTTACGTGCGTCTCCTGGGAAGTTGGCTTCGCTAGACAATCCCGGTGTTTTCCCGCGTTGATTATCCGTTCATCGGTGTTCTGATGTATTGGATTTCAAACGATGGTCTAATGGCGTCTTCTTTCTTTTTGGCGCGAAGATATGGCGTCACTTGGTATTTCACGTAAGTTCATTTCCCGTAATTTCGATTCCATCCAAAATTCGTGTTCCACGTTGGGCAAGCCATTTGGTGCAGTTTTTATAATTAATTTAACTTCGTTGGGTCTTTGAGCTATTGAAATCTTTGTGATCTCAGGGCGTGGTAACGGATGGAATGAAAAATCACACGATGTTTCTTCACCACAATGTATTATTTTATTAACACTTTTTCTATATTTTACATTAAAATAAATCCTCCTAGCACCGTTTTAAATGATTTAAAACCTTTCCACTTTTTCATTTAGTGGATCTAATGCTTGATGAAAGTCTGGTGAAAGTTCTACTATGTTCACACGTTACATCAATACGTCCTTACGCCTTGATTACACACACGCTAGTGGGAAGATTATGGCGTCACCTCACGTGACACCGCCTTTTTCGTATACATCCACGTATGCATCCATCAAATAGTTCTTTCTTGTTAGGGAAGCGATCCCTAACCATCCTCCCTTCACTTTTATTATGGAACACATATAATTCTAATATTTATACATACATATTAAAATCAAATATGGAAATATTTATGACGTCTTTAAACTAACTTAGTTGTTCGTAACAATGAACATTTGCAACACATTTTTGTCATTTAACCAACTCATACCAACATCAAAAAGCAAATTACACTTTTAACAAATATTCACGTAAACGATTTTCTTTTGGGGTCTTCCAATATTCTGTCTCAGAGTTAAAAAATCACACAATTATTTGTTGTACAAACGAACTTGTGTTTTAATCGCTGCATCACACCATTCACTTCTGCTTTGCTTTCGTCCCCACAAGACACAAGCTGGAATGGTCATCTCTGCGCAACCACAACGCCGAACTGCAGGTAAGGGATGTCTAACTCCTGATGTTCCACTGCCTCAACCTGACATATTACAGGTTTGATTTCAAGTGCATCAAGTTCGAAACAGCAGCTCATTTTTAGAACATGAACCTCGTAGAGCACAAAGATGACACAGTAAAATTTTTAAGGTGTAAGTGTTGTTCACATTGTAGTCTTGTGTTAAAGCTGTGTTAACTATGAGGGGAATAAATAAATAAAACAATAGGACTTCAAAGATGCTGAAGAAGAAAATTTGAATGACTGGTTTAAAAGTGACATGAACCAGGCTTCCAACAGCTGACTGACCAGGATATTATTGACACTATCACTATGGAAGGTTATGAAAAAGATTAAGATAGTGAAAGTGAAGTGGAAGAAGTGACACATTAATCATCTGTATTGCTCACAATGAGACTTTGTAATGTGTTGGTATTTTTTTGGATTATTTGGGACAACAGGATTTTGAATACTGTGACATTACGGCAGCATCCAAAATATGAATTGCAACAAGGAAACAAGTTATGAAAGCAGAAAAGTTTCAAGACTACTTCAGGACAACTCGTGTACATTGGTACTATAAACAATATAGGTAATTTTATTTTCTATGTCCTTAAATTGTAAGTGAATTTTATCCTCATGTATAAAATTATACCTGATACAACTACTGAGCATATCCAGTAAATACACACAAAATTGAATATAGATTGAAAAGTAGGTCTATACACCTTATGGCACACACAAGATGGTCAACTTTCATGTTGTCTTTTTTTTTTGCATTATTTATTGTCTGTATTTAGTCTGGATAATCATGAGTATACTGTATGTGTTTCAATGTTTCTGAAATCAACGTGTGTTTCTTAAGCTATGTACAGATATATGAGCAAGATGCCCAATGTAAACAGTATTGCCATCAAGAATCGAAAGGAAACATGCATCCAGTGCTCCTCAAGCTGAATTTTTTTTCAACCTAAGCTATACCTCCCTGGTGTGAGCGTTAGAATGTTCCACCAGCCCTGGAAGTGATGCATAGAAAGCAACATGGAAAGTATTCATATTGGATGGTAAATGAAAAAAAGACTTGAAGTGATGCTCGAATGGGCCAGGGGTCCATAGAACTTAGAATTACCCAACATTTGTCTTCTCAGGATAAAGGAAAACTCCAGAAAAAAATTTATCCAGGTAACTCCCCCTAATCAAGATTTGAACTCTGTACCTCTAGCTATCCACACATCATAGAGATGTGCGTAAATAACTTGGTTCACATTCAACATTGTACACATCCAAACACCTGGAAAACACATTCCTTTGCTTTGATGAGAGGTAACTCACCAGCTATGGATCAGAACAAGCATGTTACCATGCGCTACCATAGTTTGTAGGGTCATATTCAGATCATGCTCTAGAATTGTGTGAAAACACAATAGATACAGCTAACAACAGTGATTAGTTTGCACATGTGTACCAAGTTCTAGGTGGTTTTAGTTTTTTGCTTTTGTCTTCTCAGAATCCACAATGTTGTGAACAAAAATTTCTTCCAAATCATTGGCTTTAAAGGTACATTTAAATGGTTTTAAAAATTTAGCCCCTGGATGTATTTCAGGTTAAGAATTATCTGCTACAAATTGTCAGTTTGCAGATGCCTCTAATAACCACATAATGTCTCTCCTAACAGTGATAACTGTAATGAAATCAAATAAACAAGCTGGCTAGTAATGTAAAAAGATTTTAACAAGTGTTTTCTATGATAAAGTATTTTTGAAACAAAGAAAAAGACAATTAGGACTTCTGACAAATATGCAAATTTCACTTCAATATTACTTACTTCATTTATTCTTTATTGACATGTTTGCAAAAAACGGAGTCCAAAGTTCAGCAAAAAATAACAAATAAATTTGAGAGGTAGAATCAGGACTGAAAAATTCAATGCCGCAGCCTAAATTTGTACCATGGATCTTCCGCTTCAAGTCCTGGCTGTGGCATTGAATTTTTCAGTCTTGATTCTACCTCTCAAACATTGCCCACATATGGCTTGTGTGTTTAAAAACACCAGCAGCATGTTGGTTGGCATACAAAAATACTAAATTTTCCTATGAATCAATAAAAAGGATTATAAAAAAACAAATTTGATTCAAAAGTGTAAGGTAATAGAACCTAATGAAAATTGTTGATTGATGAAACTTATGGAAGACCATGCCTTAGTTTCTAATTTACCCCACAGAACTGCTGTTGCAATGTTTCAGCTAATTATTAGACATGACTGCTTGGGTAAATATCATTAGATTGGAATACTGCCATCATCAAATTGTTTATTGTGCTCTGAACAAGTAGAAATGAACATGGAGCACATGGCAAAATGCATAACTCTTTTAAATCATCAAGATATAGTCTGTCCTGGTTCTTCACAAACTTATTTCCAAGAAGTAAGAGTTTGCCTACCTTCCACCCCACACCTTTTAGTGCAAGGTCATTAGAGAATACAATAGAACCACTCATGAGGAGACAGGCTGTCTTCCTGAGGCAGCATTGTAGCGTTCCAAAATACTAATTGTACTCTAAATTACTGTATTGGGCTATGAGAGAGCATTTGGCAACTATGTAGGAAATGGCCATGTCGTAAATTTCCTGGAGACACTTGTCAACAGTACCCTCATTAGTGAAGTGTTGAAGACCGTAGGATGGGGAAGTGATGTTAAGCATCTGGACTAGGGATGATGAACATTACTCTGCAAGTGTCAAGAGAGGAGTCGCCTGTTCCATAACTACAGTAGCACGCTTTAACTAGAACTGGTTTTCACTTTATTTTCCCTGTTTTTCTGCTTTTGTGATTCACAGAGGGAGGGAAAGTAGGGGAATGATTCACACCTGGTGAGTAATGTTTGTGAGCCCTGATCTGGACAAACTATATCACTTATAGATACTAAGAGGCTAGCAGAAGAATGACTTTGTTGTTAACTCCTGTGTGTTAGACACATGCGCGCGCACACGCGCACGCACGCGCGCACACGCACACGCACACGCACACACACACGCGCGCGCGCACACACACACGCACGCGCGCGCGCGCACACACACACACACACACACACACAGACACACACACACACACACACACACACAGACACACACACACACACACACACACACACAGACACACACACACACACACAGACAAAACCTCCATCCCCACCCTCACCACACTCCCACACCCCATCCCACCACTGCTCCCACACAACATGCCCCACACACACACATACACACACACATTGCACCGCACCACACCACACCGCACCCCACCACACTGCACCCCACCCCACCCTACTCCACCCCACCCTACTCCACCCCACCCTACTCTACCCCATCCTACTCTACCCCACCCTACTCCACCGCACCCCCCCCTCCTCCACACACACACACACACACACACCACAACGTGTCACACATACACATACGTGATATATTCTTTATTCTTGCAAGAGAAGTTTGGAAGTTAACAAACTTTGAAGTACCATCTAAAGAAAATACATGCAAATTCCTAAAAGTTTCACAAAGACCTCTTAAATATTTAATAGGAATTAAACTTGAGCTTCTCGGATCAGTAGCTGGAAATGCAAATTCCTGTAAAACATCTCTGCATAAAAATATAAATCTTCTTGAGACAAACGAGCATTTAGAAAATTGGTTCATATAAAATTTGAAGATTTTGTAACTGTTAGTTTGATTCTTTATTTTATCCTTAAGGGTAAAACAAGTATTCTGCAGCAGGTATAAAGGAACTTGTCAACATTGAATTTTATAAAGCTTGTCCCATCCCCAAATATAAAATAATAAAATTATTAATAATAGTTTTCCCATCAGTGTAGACCATTATAAATATTATCAAAAGTTAAATACAAGGATTGTCCGTAAAATAAGGATCTCAATTTTTTTTTTCACAGTGAAAAACATATTTATTGACATTAAATGATATGGTTTTGGAATGCTTAGACTTTTTCCTATTTTTTGACATAATCGCCGTTCTGATTAATGCATTTTTGCATACAGTGTACCAACTTTTGTATGCCTGCATCGCAGTAGCGAAGATAGCTTAAAACAATTTCTTTCAGGTCCTCTGCGGTTCTGAAATGCATCCCACGCAGGTGTTTCTTCAAGTCAGGGAAGAGATGGTGGTCATTTGGTCTAGGTCTGTGATATAGGGAGGGTGTGTGACATTATCCCATCCAAATTTGTTTATGAGAGTGGTCGTCACATGGGCAATGTGCGGATGAGCGTTGTCCTGATGGAAACGCACTCCCTTGGTAAGCATGCCTCTCCTCTGGTTCTGGACTGTGCAGCGAAGGTTCTTCAACATCTCACAGTAGTGGTCCGCATTGATTGTTGTGTTGGTAGATAGAAATTCACACAACAATAACCCCTTTCTGTCCCTTTGATCTTTGAGCATTGCTTCTTCCACTTTCACAATGGTGTCGTCTGGAACCTCTGGTCATCAAGAATGCTAGTCGTCATGGACGTCTGTACTGTATGCCCAGGACAAGAAGGCTAGAGGGGAATGAAGGGCAGAGGAGCTTGAACTGTTTATCTGCTCCAGTAGCGGATCTGTTTACTAGGAAATGAGTGTATGAGAGTGCATGCTTCTAGCTATGGGTGAGCTATGTGACAACATTGTGTATTTTAAACGAACCCAGCATCCTTGTCATACTTGGAAACTAAGCATAAACACTGTGCGGGAAGCACAAAATGATTACGCTACACATTCCTAAGACTTACCTTCTTGTCCTGGGCATACAGTACGTCTGTCTTTGAATTCTCTGCACCATTTGTGTACGTATTCTACGCTCATACACTGTTCTCCGTACACTTCACACAGTTGGGAATGAATGCCCACCAAAGCAGTGTTTTTTGCTCACAAAAAACTAATCACAGAGCGTAACTCGCACCTGGCGGGAGAAGCAAGTGGAAGCTCCATTTCTAACAGCTGCCAAGCAAAGACTGAGTATGACAGACAGCTCGCAGGCTGGGGGACTGGGAGAGGGAGAACCAAGCTACACGTCAGTATTGCCGGACCTCGCATAACAGCGTTCATGACTGCAAGACTTTGGGAACCTTATTTTATGGACAACCCTCGTACATATGCAGAAACTTAATAAAATGAAGCAATAGGTAATAGCATCTGAGTTAGGTCTAATTTTACTAACAAAAATTATTTATCCAGTAGCAAAATGACCAGAAAAATACTACCATTTGATTAATTTCCTTGGACTATTCCATTCATGTGCCACATACTTGTTGTTGACCAATAATGCTTAGCACAGCCTCAAATTTGGGCAGTTGTCTTATAACATGCTTGCAAGTATGTATTTTATCAGATAAAACATCAGTTTATTATAGAACCATAATAGTATATCAGTGTGCAGTGATTAAATGCTATATTACCTATCTAATAGTATATCAGTATGCAGTGATTAATATGCCGTATTACCTATCTATCTTGACAGTAGTATCAAATATGATTCATATTGGAATACAGGAGCAACAATTAATAAAACTTACAGGTCATGCCAATGCATCTTCACTGACTTCTACAGACATAACAACTCTAACACTCTTGCAAAACAAACAGAAAATAAAGAAATTCACATTCCTTCCATATTTGCACAATAAGTTTTAGGAGATTTTCTCCAAACACAATATAATCCTAGCTCTGCAGAATAAGCTCAGCTGGAAGAATCTATTGAGAAAACCTCCCAAAGACTGGATGCCAAAAACCTTCAAACCTGGGGTCTACAGGATTAATTGCCAGAGTGCAATAGTGTACACACTGGTAAGCCCAGACACAACATAAATATCCTTACCAAAGAGCACATCCAAAGCATCAAATATAATATATCAGCACCATTCATCAGTTCTGGAGAAATTATGCAATCCTACTGCCTCGATATCCACAGTTTCAATTACCGAAAACCAGCTGAGATCTTCAACTTTAAACTTTGAAAATTGTGTGTTTAATCAACTCACATTCTAATAGTATCAATTTCCATGTTAATATCTTTATTGTATTCTGATTTTAGCTTGTTTGAATTTTGAGGTTAATTATTTTCTCATTCCTACTGTTGGTAGAATGGACAAGTATTCTGTAACACATTCAATTGTTCATTCTTTAGTATACTGTGATCTGGCAGAAGAGACAACAGTGATTTTAGGGTAAACAACACAAGTAAAAAAGTAATTATTATTTATATAATCTGTTGTATTTTATTCATGGAATAGTCAATAAATCCTATTTGATGTTATGAGATTCATAAGAGATATTGCTCATACTTCACTCTTGCAATTCTATTAATAAACTCGTAACTTCTTATGGGATTACCTTTGATAATTTATTTTAAATATCTGCAAAAGTGTATCATTTGTGCCTTTCTGTCATTGGTGTAAGTGCTGAAGAGAAACTATATGATCTGTAACAGGTGTCACTGCACAATCACATGCATGATGCAAGGCCGTTGCCTCCCCCTTTGGACAATTTCATGATGGATCAACTAATGCCAGAGTCCCAAAGTTTTGCTAGTGCTTCCATGGACAATGCATCATTCTTCTTGTGTACTCGCAATGGCAACAGCCAACTAATGGAGCTTAGTGGACATGTACGGTGCGAGGTGGTAGACTACGCCTTTCTTACACAACAAAATGTAGTTGAATCATTCCAATGTCGGCTTCAACTCACCATGCAAGATAGAATGGCAAGCCTAGGCTGTGTTATGAGGCCCATCACTGTGAAGTTTGGACCCTCTGTTGGACATACTTTGGCTGTTTCTGCCCAACTATGGAGTGAGGCTATTAGTTCTCTGACATCAGAACATCAACTGTCATCTAAATATCAGGTAGGTTCATGCTACAAAACATATACTCTTTCAACATTAATGGAAAAGACTGAATGTAGAAGACTTTGAATGCTGGACAGAAAAATTTGATGTATTTCATTCACATAACTTTCTTTTCACTCTCCTAAAAACTATTCTTATAAAAGCTTATTCTCCTATCTACTTCTTGTTAATATGGATAACCCTTCAGTACTCATTTTCATATTTTGTTGTAGTTATAAGAATGCAGTAAACTAAAGCAATAATCAAATCGTTTCAAAGCTGGTCACTATATGATGGCTTTGAAATGATGTTTTCTATGCATGAACAGGAAAAGAAAGAAAGAAAAAATAAGAATACTGATTTGCAGTTGAGAAAGATATGAAGTATTTGAAAATTTAAACTGATAACAAAGAATATCTCAGAAATGGTTAACACCATAAAAAATACATGAATATTATGTAGTCGAATTTTGGAACATGTTTGCTTCACCTACACTGTAGATTAACAGAACATGTTTTAGAAGCTCATGCTTCCATCATTGGCTGCAACTCAACTGGCAGCGTTGGTGTCCTCTTCCCTCTGGTCCTACATAGATGGCATGATGAACATGATATAGATGTCTGGAGGCAGGATTTCAAAGTCTATAATTCTATGTCTATGTTTTTTAATAAGAATCTTCTCCCATATGGCAAGTTCTAGCGGGTAATTTGCTTTTTTTAATAGTTTGGAGTTTGTGTCTATTTCATGGTGGGCTTCCCATAAGTGTGTTGTGATGGCTGATTTGTCTGTCTGTTTATTTTTAAGATAAGATAAAATATTTATTCACAAAAGGAATTAAAAAAGTTCAAGGCTTTGTCAAATAACATACATTTCTCTAGTATACAACTTATAATCAGTGTGAACAATTTAACAGAATAAGGAAATAATGAAGCTATTAACAATGAAGCTACAAGAATCTAATGTAACAACAGATTAGAAACTAAAAGCTTCACTTACCTTAGTAATATTGCAAGATCTTATGAGCTAACACGTTTCAAGTTGACTCCAACTTGAAGAGTGAGAATGAGTTGGAGTCAACTTGAAACGTGTTTGTGTATAAGATCTTGTAATATTACTATGACAAGTGAAGCTTTTAGTTTCTAATCTGTTCTTACTTTAAATTTGACAGAAATTTAAAACTAGTTTAGGAAAAAGGAGTAATCATGAATTTATTAATACTGTAGAACAGAGGAGTTAAGAGACGACGTTTTTGTTTAAACTGTTTCTAATTTAAGAATTTCCAGTTACCAAGTAGCTCGTTGTAAAGAGATAATCCTTGGTGTGGCATACTTTAAAGACAGATTTTATTCCTTTGTGATTTAGATGCAAGTTTTGTGATCTCCTGGTATTATAAGAATGGTAATCAGAATTCCTGCTAAAATACAATAAATTCTTGTGAATGAAAACAAAAGTCTCAAAAATGTTGTTGTCTAATGCTGGATTTCTGACAATGAAGTCATTAATCCTCTTGCTCTCCAATATTTTTCAATGATGGATGGGGCACTAATGTCTCGAAAATGTAAATATGAGCTAATGGTCATATATGGAATTCTCTGAACACAGGTTTAGCTGGTGAATTTATATGAACATGTTTCATGATTTTCACAATCCACTTTTGTGCTATGAATATATTGCAATATATTGATTTAGTTGAAGATCCCCAGAAGATTATGCTGTAAGAAAGAAACGAATGTATGCATCCAAAATAGACTGCTTTTAAAACTTCAGAATATCTATAAGTTAAGATTCTTATTGCATAGCTTAAGTTGCTGAGCTTGGTAATTATAAAATTTATGTGAATCTTCCATGTTAGATCAGTATCAACTGATACTCCTAGAAACTTTGTGGTGTCCATTTGTTTAATTTTTTAACTACCAATGCTAACATTCATATCATGTTGTTGTTGTTGTTGGCTAATGCTGGATTTCTAACAATGAAGTCATTAATCCTCTTGCTCTCCAATATTTTTCACTGATGATATTGAAGAGAGCAATAACAGTAATAGTAACTGCTTTTTAGAGAGCACCATATTTTTATGTTTTGGCAGTCACATCGCTCTCTCACAACCCCCAGAATGTCTGGAGGACCACGCTTGCTGTTGGTTTACAGGTCTCACCGACCTGACCGGGAGAATTATCAAAATAAATTCACTGACCATATCCTCTGATTACCAATCAGAGGACGTATTACATGCCATGACAGGTCAGCATGTTAGGGGTTAAGATTTTATAGAGAAATTAGAGAAATGAAGAGGTTGGAAAAATAAAGACTCCCTAGCCCTCGGGAACCCTAATAGCATCAGGGTCGGAAGAGAACAAGAGATGACCAAGGTAAGGTCAGATAGAAAAGTTACAGTGAGGAGCAAAACACCAGTAAGTGGAAGTAATGTTCTGCTCAGCTTGGGTACCTTGTGGTCGCTATTCACATATCCCCTAGACGGAGACCCCTGAGTCTTTGAGAGAATAGTATGACGCATCAAGAATTTATGTTCATCAGATATATATACGAGGGGGTGTCAAAAATATTAATGAGTTTACGGAGTTATTCAGTGGGAATTGAGGAGATTCGCAGCAAAGTAAATTCATTCATATACATTGTGCAGATGCATAAAACTCCCTATTCAGCTCAAAATAGAAGTGTTTTAAAAATTTTAAAAATCAAACCGTTCCTTGTAAAGATTAGCAAGTATCTTTGCCTTGAGTCTCTGTAAAAAATAGAATTTTACAGTTCAGTGTTTATCTCAATTTTCCTGTAATGCCTCTCTTCCCTCTCTCGACTTCTCCACATGTAAATGAATTCTCTGTATTAAATTTTTTTCCTTCTTTCTTTTTTTTTTTTTTTTTTTTTTTTTTTTTGTGAACGTCCTCCAATATAATGTCATATTGGGTGGTGAATACATGAAATGAGCCCTAGGTCCATAGAGCTTTAAGTTGGCCAACGTTCGTCTTCTCAGGATAAGGAAAAACCTTATCCGGATAACTCACCCTAAGTGAGGTTCGAATTCACGACCTCTTGAACGTGAAACAGGCAAGCTTCAATATGAAGGGTTACTTAAAACTTACTGATATGGGAAGTAAAATAAAGAAGTTTATCCAGTAGTCTCTGGTTTCCAAAGTAAAGCGCTTATGCTTTATTGTATTGTAGATTTACGACACATAAAAGTACCTCATACCTAATTAAGAGGTCCCTGAGTCAAATACAGCAGTTTCATGTCTAATGTTGCATGGGAGGTTGAGAACTGTTGAAGTTAAGAAGTTTATCCATAAAGAAAATCAGAAGAAAATTTTGAAATGTAATCAACCTAGGAAGTCCTTTTAAATGTATTTCGAATACCAAATGTAGCCATTGTAATTCTCAGTACATGAAAACACATTGCTTATATATTTAATTTGAAAGATTCAATTAATTTTATTTGTCATATAAATCATATGGTGGACTACAATAGATCTAGGTCAATTGTAATGAACACAGTTGCTCTACATGCAGAAATTTTTAAGTTCAGTTAATGAGATGTTGGTTCTTTCTGAGCTTGTACTTGTTAACAAACTCGCATTCTGTTTTCAGATGTCATTCTATGAATATTGTGTTATAAATCATGTTAAATTCAACTTTCCAGATTATGCACAGAAGCAGTTTCAGGTGATGGCAGTTACAAGTCAGCATTGCATTCTGCTGAAGACTCAAGAAAACACATAGCCTTCTATAATGGGAAGGATCATCGTGAATGTGAAAGTCAAGAAAGTAATGTCATGGAAATACCTATTGTAGAAAAACATGCTGTCAAATGTGGTGATGGGCATGAACTTTACAGCAGCACTTTATATTTCAAACAGAAAAATTTCATAGACAAGAACGACAGGTTGCACAGGTGTGAAGTGTGTGAGAAGGAATTTACTCTGCGTTCAACTTTGAAACAGCATTATTTGATTCATGAAGGTAAAAAGCTGTACAAGTATGAAATTTGTGAGAAGGGATTTACTCAGCAGTCAACTTTGAAACAGCAGAAATTGATTCATGTGAGCAAAAAGCCATGCAAGTGTGAAATTTGTAAAAAGGAATTTACTTGGTGGCGAAGTTTTAAACGACATTGTTGGTTGGGCTGAAATGCATGCATACAGTTTTTTTCAACGATGAAGACTAGTTTATCATTCTTTGGTCATGTACTCAATTTTGCATTTGCCCTGTTACTGCCATCCTGGAGAATATTTAGGCCTTTACCACTGAATGCAAAATTTGTGTCATCAGCAAACAGAACAGAATTTATATGTGATACTTTAGCCAGATAACTCGGATTGTTAAAAATTGCATGTCTGTGTTGTTTTGGTTAAAGCTCTTTTGTACTGATAAATTTTCAATAACTACATAAAATGCAATAGTTTTAACTCCAAAGAACACCACCATTCAATTACTGTCTGGTACATTGATTAATTAGTTTCCTTTAAGCAAGGGTGAATAGGACAAAGAATGTCAGAAAATCACCAAAATAGCACTTAGCAAGGGGTTTGATGCAAAATTGATAAACAGCAAAATACAAAATTCAAAAGAGCAAGAAAGAAGTATCATAACTCTAACGAAAACAAACACAAAATGAAGAAATCCACATTCCATCAATTTTTGCACAACAGGTTTCAGAAGATTTTCTCCAAACACAACACAACCCTACTAGCTCCACAGAATAAGCTCAGCTTGAAGAATCTATTGAGAAAACCCCCCAAAGACCAGACTCACCAAAAACCTCAAAACGTGTGATCTACAGGATTAAGTGCCAGGAGTGCAATAGAGTATGCATCGGTAAGACTAAATGCAATGTAAATATCCATACCAAAGAACACATCCGAACAATAAATATAAACAGACAGACAAATCAGCCATCGCAGCACACTTTTGGGTACCCTCTATGAATAGACACAAGCTACGAACTATTAAAAAAAGTGAACCACATACTAGAACTCGCCATAAGGGAAAAACTGTCATTCAAAAACATAGATATAGAATTAAGGACTTAGAAATCCTGCCGCCAGACATCTATACCAAGTTCATCATGCCATCTACCAGGGACCATAGAGAAGAGGACAATAACGCCGCCAGTTGAGTAGCACCCAATGATGGAAGCAAGAGCTTCTGAAACACATTCTGTTAATTTAAACTGTAAGTGAAGCAAGCTTGTTTCTAAATTTGACTACAATATATTCATGTATCAGGACCTGCATTCACTGTTACAAAACTTCAAAAAAGGTAATCACAAAAAATGTTATTTGACCTTAGTAGTGTGCTTTAAGGAGATTTACATTTTTTATGTAGTGAAATTTTGTCTATCTCTTAACATTTTACCAGTTAAGCAAAGTCATTCAGAATAAACTGAACTTCAGTGGCCATTCCCAGAAAATTCTAGATATACATTTCATTTCTCATTAAAATATCTTCAGATATTATATTTTAGTCGAACTCATGAGAGCTATTTTTAAGAAAGTCAGAATTTTTTAAAACCTTTTCATGTAAATGGCAGTTTGAGGTAGGGGAATTTTCTTGAAAATCATGCCACATCCTTTAAAGATGCATTTTTTAAGCTTCCTGAACAAACAAACAAAAAAATCATTTTTATAAAAAGGTTTGTGTGCATGTATACATGTGCGAGTGTGCATATGAGAGCACAACTCAAAAATGAAAACTCGGTTAAATATTATGACATTGACACAGTGTATACAATGCCAGATGTACATCTCATGTTTTTAATGTTCTGCAGGTGACGTCACATTGCCTAGGAGGCAAAGTAACTTTGACCAAGTTTTGAAATGCTAGTTGTAAGTTTGTGTACTCAAAAAGGGTTTTGAGTGTGTATTTGTGGTATTCGCATAATTAAGGGAATACCTATTGTTAAAAGAGATAATAAAGAGTAAGTAAAAGATAATTGAAGACTAATTTTGAGACATTGGTGTCAGAAGTGCAATGGAAGCCATGAAAGCAAGATGGAAGAAATGATGAAACAGATGTTAGCTGGTATGATTGAAATGAATTCCGGAATGGCAGAGATGAAAAACAAAATGACCGAGATGAGGATAAAACTGTTGGCGAGATTGACCAGGAGGAGGCTGTGAAAGATTTTGACCAATGCTAAAATTAAATACCAAGTTTGATATTGCTGCAACATTAGTCTTCAATTATCTTTTACTTACTCCTACTAGAATACTGTAACGAAGGGTTATACAATTATGTCATTCTCTTATAAGGTGGAATAGTAGTTACAGAAATGTATTTTTGGTTTGATCCACATTCGGGAGCCATTTTTTTAATAGTTTCTAATTTATTTATTGTGGGTTAATTCTGAAATTGTTTTCTGCTTAACTTGTTCTCTGAGATAATTAATATTTAAACTTTAATTGATTCAGAATTTTTGGGATCAAATGTATTCCCTACATTCCTGACTGTTTCCAAATGTTTGGTGTAATAAAGAACTGCACACAACCATGTTTTGCAGCACGTTATAATAGGTTCTGCTGGAAGTAGGACATTCAGTGCAGTTGCTTTGAAAGTTTTTTTCTATATGGTGCTTTGACAAATACTTTCTTTACAGAAGATATCAGCTTATCTACAAGAGGAAAATTTGTACAAATTGTTTCTGCAACCCAATGTAAACCATGTACAAGACAAGTCAAATGTATCATATTTGAAAATATAACTTTCAGAGCAGTGCCACTTAGAACACTTTCGCTTGCTGCCCAAAAAACACGTCTTTATTTTAGTGGAGTACCCGACTGAGAAACAATCTAAAGTTAAAGTTAAAGATAGGTATCATGTAACTTGCAGCATCAGTTACAAAGAGTAATACACACTCGTGCTGAATACCTTCAGGCCATAGAAGGTTCAGCAAATCAATAAAAACTTTGCATATAGAAGAGCTATTTGTAGCATCAAGTTGTTCTATCGCAAGGAGAAATGGGGGGTGGCTGGTTCATTTTTATGGAGAGACCCAACAATAAAATTTGCAGTAAACCGACCTTCACTGTCCTGCATTTCGTCAACTGACACCCACACAAAATGATCTCCAATCTGTTCTCGGATATTTTTAATTGTGAGATTGTAACACTTCTTCACATAATGTTTGTGAAGAGTAGATTGGTCTGTCACTTTACACTTAGTATACTGCTGAATGAAATGTCTGAGTTTGGGATTGGTGAGTTTCCACAACGGAATGTCTGCTGCTAAAAATGCTTCACACAAATCAAAGAAGAACTGTGAAAAATTACTGCCTGAAAATTCACTTAACAGTTTTTAAGCAGGGATACTTTTTGTGGATTTAAGTTTGATATTATTTTTGTGTTTATTAGCATTCAAAAGCCGATGTACTAGAAAACGCTTTTCACAACTAACCGTTTCCTCACACGCTCCACAATACAAAATTCTACCATCTGTAGTTATCAAATCTGTCTCAAACTAGCATTGATATCCCTGTAACCTATCTTTGTCATTCACTTTTACTATTATGAAAACAAAAACTTTATAAAAGCTACACTTCACTGACCTCAAGTCTCAATTCACAAATGATGAAGTGAGGAATTATTGTGATTTGTGAACCTGCTGTGAAATTTCGGAAGTGAATTTCTAAAACAAACTATAAAGTAACACTTGAATATTTTGAAATTCATTCCTCTAATATGATACAATTTATTATAAATCAAGTGCAATTAAACAATTAAATTAAAACTAAATTAATATTATATTATGTTTATAAACAACAGTTGAACATAATTCCAAGAACCACTTAAGGCATACCCTGCTAGAATGATGAAATAAACAAGATAAGGTGGGGATTTCCCGATATGGCATGGTTAAATGCATTGTAGGGTTGAGTTGCAAGTTTCTATCGGTGTTGGCCGATTCGTATTTATATGTGCAGCAAATGCACAAGAAATAAGTAAAAAGTTTAAATTTTCTATGCAAAACAAGCAAATATGCAGCATAATTTGAAAAATACCGAAATATGATGCACTTTAACAAAACATGCAAAATATGCCATTATATGCACATTAAAATCTTATTTAAATTATTATAAATTTAATAATTCACTCACATGCCAATTGAGCATACTTTCTGGCAACAGAGCAAAACTATGCATTTTCATATAATTCCTATCCCTACTGATGAGTTTCTCTCATTTGAATTTTGCAATTTTCTTATCTATAGTTAGTTTGGAAAGGGTAGAGCGAGACTGAAAAATTGAATGCCATGACCGGGATTTGAACCATAGATTTACCAGTTACTGTCCGGCTGCTCTAACCACTAAGCTGTCATGGCCAACGTGCCGATATGACATTAAATTCTCCAACTCACTCGCAGCCGGACGGTAACTGGTAGATGCTTGGTTCAAATGCCGGTCGTGGCATTCAATTTTTCTGTCTCGCTCTACCCTTTCCAATTACGTCCTACACACGGCTAGTGTGGAAAAACATTAATTACATTATTGTTAGTTTGTTGAACTCATTTCCAGCTGTGTTGCTGTGTGTTGAAGCTCCAGTTGATATTCTTGTTTGTTCAAGGGGTGTACACCAGTCTATGTGTTAAGCTGTTTAGTACTACATGTTTATGTGTTATGCGATTGTAACTATTGTTCATAATTCTCTAAGTGTGTAGGTTTCCTGTATGTACCAAATGTTATGTATTTTTGTCCTCAGATTATTTTCAGGTCTAAGAAGGCCTTCTTTTTCCACTTCCACTGTGAATTTTATTAACTGGTTTGGTAAATTGAGTAAACCTATGGAATCTTGTGGGAACCAGTTACAGACTATTGAAAGATGCCATCAACATATCTGTGCCATACTCTGAAAATGTATGGGAAGGAAGTTGTAGTATGTTTCCAGGTGGCTCATAAATAGATCTGTTGGTAATGGTGAGAGTTAATTGTCCATAATTAGACCTACTGGTTGTTTATAGAACTTCTTGTTAAAGATAAAACAGTTTTGTGTGATGCATAGATTGGTAAGTTGTCAAAGGTCTTCTATTTCATCTTTTGGAGTGGTAGTCTGTTGATTTCTTTAACTGAAGTAGGAAACACCTTTCTTAGACCTGAAAATAATCTGAGCATAAAAATACATAACATTTGGTATGAATGATTCAGATCATATCTGGTAAATAGACAACAGTTTGTACAGCTAGACTACGTAGAAGAGAAGTTAGATACAATTCAAAGTAAAAGATCCTCTGAGAAAATTGTGCTACAAGGGGTACCTCAGGGCTTGATATTAGGTCCATTTTTTATTTCTCTCACATATTAATGACTTAGGTCTTAGTCCGAATACAACAGATGATAACATCAAATTAACTCTCTTTGCAGATGATACCAGTATACTAATGTCTGGTAAAAACTCAAACAAGGTATCAAGCTACAACAATACCTTCATTGAAAATATTGTCAGTTGATTCCCTATAAATAAGCTAAATATAAATGAAGAAAAATCGGTTGCTATAGGTTTTCACCATCAATCAAATAACACAGTACAATTTCCAAATTTATATTTAGACAATAAATCACTACACTATGTATCAAATAGCAAACTTTTAAGAATGTGGTTAGATCAACACCTAAGATGGGAAAAGCAAATTCATCAGCTGGAACTGAACCTAAGCAGAATTACATTTGTTATGAAATCAATGAGAGAGCCTGTAAATACAAATGTATTGAGAATTATATACTTTGCTTATTTCCATTCTATAATGTCTTATGGCATACTAAGTTATGGTAATGCTAAAGATGTAACTAAAATATTTAGATTGCAGAAAAGAGTGATACGTTATATGGCGCCATACAAGAAAGGGATTGACAGTTCATAGTGAAAGAGAGGCAACATTGTCACTTATCTTGACCACGTGAGAAGCGCAATAGGATATGTGTAAGAAGATGGTGGGATTGTGTTTGGAATGTAGAGTGGCTGTAATTTATATTCATATTCAAAAACAATAGTAAAATAGTTGAGACAGAATA
This sequence comes from Tenodera sinensis, assembly GCA_030765045.1. Taxonomy (NCBI): domain Eukaryota; kingdom Metazoa; phylum Arthropoda; class Insecta; order Mantodea; family Mantidae; genus Tenodera; species Tenodera sinensis. Next base: position 182,533,653 of record CM060962.1, on the reverse strand, counting down.
TCAAAAGACCCCAAAAGAAAATCGTTTATGTGAATATTTGTTAAGAGTGTAATTTGTTTTTGATGTTGGTATGAGTTGGTTAAATGACAAAAACGTGTTACTAATGTTCATTGTTACAAACAATTGAGTTTGTTTAAAGACGTCATAAATATTTCCATATTTAATTTTAATATATATGTATAAATAAAAGAATTATATGTGTTCAATACTGAAAGCGAAGAGAGAAAATCTAAAGATCGCTTCCCTGGCAATGCGGGAACTATTTGATGAACGCATAAGCGGATGTACACAAAAAGAAGTGTAATGCGTCGCCAATTGTCTAGTCATTAGCGTCTATGTGTTTGGTGAAGATGGACGTATTTTTATGTGTACGCATCATAAAATAGTGAAAGTAAATTTACTGAGTGTTTAAAGACCGTTAATTTGTGTAAAACAAGTGAGACATTAGCTAACTTTAATAAGTTAGTTAATACGAAGTGCATGAGTAAATAAAAGGACGTAAAATAGACGAAGTGTAAAGTGATAGAAAACACTTTTAGTGAAATATCGCTAAATTTTTAGACATTAAATCCCGGCGATGCTAGGGAAGTCGATCCACTGAAATAAAAGACTCACTACTGTAATACGATTTAAATACTGTGAACAAGAAGGTGCGAATAAAATATTTCACCAAAGTTAAATCCGAGTGTATGTTCATTCCATCCAGTACCACGACCCGAGATAACATAAGAGTCAAAAGCACATCACCATCAACACCATCGTAATTTATAAAAACCGCACCATAGTGAATCTACATGCAAAGGATAGAGCATGCAAATACATATCTCTGTAAAGATTTACTTGACAAATGAGACCTACCTGTGAAATATTGTAATGGGAAAACACGAATTGCTTGTTGTTGGAATTACCTGCGGAAATGACAAGCTGTTCTATCTTTCTTCCAAAATTCCTTCACTTTCCCATGTTGCACTTACTATGCCCTTTTGTGTGAGTAACCCTTTTTCAGAGTTTTCAGCTTTTAGTGCTGTCAGAGCCTCTTCTGTAGCTTTATTAAAGACGACACAATGAAATGTTTGTTGCTTCGCCCATGGTAACCCTTTACTTCAACCCAAATTAATTAAATTGGGTTATACTAGGAAAGGGGGAAGCTAAACAATTTTGCGACCATGTTCTACAGTGATACCATTGATTGCATTATCCTTTAATTGGGATATGTACCTTAACACAATTTTATTCGTTTCCTGGGTACATAAAGTTATTTTCTGGTAGCGCTGTCTTTGTCATTATTTTTGGACATAGTTAAATATTCATTAAATGAGTAAGACAATTGTCAATGCTTACAAGCTATGCACAGATACACAGATTCACAGATATACTGAACTGTGTATTTCTCACTTATAGAAACAATTTGTTGAAAGTTTCTTTTCAGTGACTTATCGTTGGTACACAAAAGAGATAGTGTGTTACATATGTTTTCCACTGTTTCTAAGCATGTAGGTGTTGAACCGCTATTTGCTTTTACTGAACAGTAGATTTCTCATTTATAGAAAAGGATTGGTGAAAGTTTCTATTTGAGTGACCTATTTTAGATTCTGACTATGCCTAAAATTTGTACCACAAAGTCTACAGGAAAGAAAGTAAAGTACAGTGCTGTTAGTTTAAGAATCGGCGCTAGCGACAAATGCCACGTTCCCGCAAGTCACCACCTGCTCACCGATAGACGGAACTTTACATGCCCGAAGAAACTGGTGCGCACTTTTCATGTGTCTGTTAGTTTCAACCTTGGCACGCAGTAGTGGCACGACTTATCAGATGGCTGGACGTGTTGTTTGCATGATGGTGAAATATTCAGTAAGTGAACGTGCATGTATAGTGAAAAGCTATTTTCTGAAAAAGAAATCGGTTTGCAAAACCAGGCGAAAATTTAGACATAAATTTCCTGACCGTCCAGTTCCTCACAGAGATTCAGTATGTGAGTTAGTGAAAAAGTTTATGGAAACAGGTTGCGTGATTGACAAAAAGAAATAACGAAGGCCAACCATCTGATAAGTCGCGCCACTACTGCGTGCCAAGGGTGAAACTAACAGATGCATGAAAAGTATGTGCCAGTTTCTTTGGACATGTAAAGTCCCGTCTATCGGCGAGAGGGCGGTGACTTGCAGGAGCGCAGCATTTGTCGTTAGCGCCGATTCTTAAACTAACAGCACTGTATGTAAAAGGGATAGTATATTATGTATCTTTTCCAGTATGTTAAGTTGAGGCAGCTGGAACTAAGAGAAATAAGAACTGACTTATAAGAGAACAAAATTATGTAGTTGTCTTGGGTAGTAATGCTTGTGGCTCACATTTCAGAGGTCTGGCATTAAAATCCTTTTACACTGATCTACGTAACCATTGTTACTTCTGCTGTAAATTTTCCTATTACTCATTTCTTCATTCCATTCCCTTTACCATTATGTCCTGGTTTGGACTGTTTACCCAATCAAGGCATATTGTGATGCAGTGGCTACCTTTTCCTTGATGAGCCTCTCGCTCATGACTTAATTTCTAAAAGAAGAAATTAATATAATAACGAAAGAGTATAGAAATAAGTCTCTTTGTGTTCCCAAAAGTTGGGAAAAAATTATATAAAGTTTAGAAATACATGGTTAAAAGTTATGTTTTAATCTAAAGTCTCACTAGTCACATATTTCGTAATTCATGTATAAATTTGTTTTATGGCCATTTGTAATATACATATCTCTAATAATTTATTATTAATTTTTACAGGTTCTTCTCAGTCGTTATGTCATTTGCAATGACACGACATCTCCACTGCGCTTTGGTCAAGTCCTCACTGATGAAAACATTTTATTAAGTAGTAGATCATGTCACTTGTACTCCTGGCGAACTCAGAAGACACGGCAGGTTCTAAGAGTAGGTATTGAAGAAGGCGGCTGGGTGTGGTCCAAACCGTTTTCTATTGATTCTGATGGAATACAAGTATGTAATCTCATGGAAACACCAAATACCAATATTGTAGTCACTGTCTCCTCGTTATCTTCAACACAAAAGAAGGTAAGATAATAGGGTCACATTGATTTGTAAATAGGATAAAATCCCTGTAAAAGGCCATATTTACTCTCAAAACTCCTCTTAGAAATACACCTGTCATTAGCCACGTACAGTATGTTACTTGATGTTATATGTGTTACTGTGTTAACATGGATATTCCCAGGGAAACCACAGTTTTATTTGTTAAATAGTTAAAATTTTAAAATTTACATTTTCAAAGAAATTCCAAGCAGCACAAAAATGTGAACTCCAAATATACAAGGCAAAATTGTGGAAATGGCTGGTGATACAATAAAGTTTGTAGTACTAGTTTTCACATTTTTAACACAGTAAATTTTCTTTACTTCTGATCAACTTTTTGGGAAAGCTGCTCATTGATGTACCAGTTCGAAGGGGGAAAATGCTCCACATTGATGTTATTGTTGGATGCAGCTTATCTAAGTTGGTGATACAATGATGAATTGTTTTGGGCACCAGTGAAGATTGTACCTTCTTGAAGTTCTCAGTTGGTTTCTATTTCTGGCTAGAGCTTGAGCACTGAGATTCTCATTCCAGGGTATGCATGGATGTGGTTTGCAGAAATCATGACATAGATTCTTGCTCTAAAATTTTTTAATGAATGTTTCAAGCAATTAAAAGTGAGACATTGCCGATTGATGAGAAACTATGTAACAACTCACTAGTTAAATATAACTGGTATTGTATATGAAGACTTAGATTAATATACTTTTCGACAGTGTTGTCAACTGCAGTGGTTGATTTCAGTAAATAATCTAACCAGTTTTGCTCCTAAGATAGAAACAAGGGAAATCTGTTCCAAGTGACAAATGCACTCATATGCTCTGACAGACCCAGAAGTGAGGTCTATCCAAGCCAAAGCTGATGCTACTCCCCCTTTCTCCTTGACTCATTTCAACCCCCCAGTCATAGCTGCTAGTGTTATGTTGGACCATAATTTTTACAATATTCAGAGTCTGTGGATTTTCACTGTCTTCGTCTATAAAATTCCCAGAAATCCATGAGATTCTCTGAGTTAAGCATGATAATGTATCTGGCAACCTGGTTTTACTTTGATGATTACTTGTGTCTAACTACTCAGTGAATTGTACTAATTGACCTAAGGAATCTAGCACTTTGCCAATGACCTACTTAACCATCTGGTAACCACAAACTAATTCTCCAGAGTGACAAGCTTTATACTGTGCTGATTGCACATCTTTTGTTTACCACACCGGGTTCAACTGTTTTCTGACGCAGCATTTGCTCACGAGGGAGCGCTGTCACTTTACCAAGGTGAAAGCTAGGCGTAGCGAGAGAAGGGGTTGTGTGTGTAGACAGTCATGACTGTAGCATTGGGAGGTATGTAGCTTTTCTCTCTCTCTCTTTTCTAGTAGAGACCGTAAGTATGAGGGTCGATTTTCTGTGAGAATGTAGTAAGAAGCCAAGGCAATCGGGCGTAATTCGAGCATCATCCTTACTCAAGTAATGACTTCTATGGGCAAGTATTTTGTGAGTTTAAGTCGCCACTTATGCGGACAATCTGAGACTCAGATTTCAAATAGGTAAACCGGGGTGTATAGCTTTAAGTCGTGTTCAACTCAAATGGAGCAAAGTGTCAGGTTAGGGAAATTTGTTTGGTTAATTCAATTGGCAGATGAAATAGTCTAAAAATATACTTTGTCACACTACCTCATTCATATTCACTTCAATTGTCCCCTTGTAATCATTATCACCCTTTAAAAACATGGAGATATATGTATTGTAATTTGATTAAGGGTGATCATTTGTAAGTTATGATTAATTAAAATTTGTTCACCCAAATATCTCATTTTGTTTCTACGAAAAGGGGGGCACTCCTTTGTCAGAAAAGGTTCTGCCATTTTCCCCATCAGTATGATCCGTTTCCTTCTTCCCCGAAAGAATTTGACTGCATCCCATCAAGGGCAGCTCAATTGTCTGGTAGCAGAGAGTGGTTTCGTTTTCACAAAGTCGTAAGGGGGATTATTAGAAAGATAGTTTGGGTTTTCAAAAAAAAAAAAATTGGTTTGGGTTTGAAGACTAACAAAATGGTTACTGTAGTGGATGCGGCCTTTCTATGGAAAGTGGAACTAAACTTTGAGTTGGCTGTACGAGGTGGAGTTTTGATTCCGACCGCAGATGTTGCGACCACATTGGAAGAGTTCCGTAAGGTGAAAGATTGCCCCATTAGACGGTTGAGTGCCAATAATGTGATGGTGCAGGACGCGCCGGGTGAATGCGAGAAGGCTTTGGTGGAATTTAAAGAGTTGTTTATTGATTCCAATTTGGGAAAGGCACTCACCAAACAGCAGCTTAGAAGGTTTTCTGCGAGGTTGACCCATTATATTTGAAGACTTGAATACCTTGTAAAATACTTTCCTGACCTTCCTTTTGGAACTTCGTTGCCTCAGTTATGCGAAGGGTTTCAGTCTATTTGTCAGAGTTTGGACGGGGTGAATGTGCTGATAAAAAAAAAAGAAAGAAAGAAAGAAAAACAGAGAATTGAGCTGCCCTTGACAGGATGCAGTCAAATTCTTTCGGGGAAGATGGAAATGGATCACACTGACGGGGAAAACGGCAGGACCTATTCTGACAAAGGAGTGCCCCACTTTTCGTAGAAACAAAATGAGAGATTTCGGTTAACAAATTTTAATTAATCATAACTTACAAATGATCACCCTTAATCAAATTACAATACATATATCTCCATGTTTTTAAATGGTGATAATGATTACAAGTGGATAATTGAAGTGAATATGAATGAGGTAGTATAACAGAGTATATTTTTAGACTATTTCATCTGCCAATTGAATTAACCAAATAAATTTCCCTAACCTGACACTTTGCTCCATTTGAGTTGAACATGACTTAAAGCTATAACCCCAGTTTACCTATTTGAAATCTGAGTCTCAGATTGTCCGTGTAAGTGGCGACTTAAACCCACAAAATACTTGCCCATAGAAGTCATTACTTGAATAAGGATGATGCCCGAATCACGCCCGATTGCCTTGGCTTCTTACTACGTTCTCACAGAAAATCGACCCTCATACAGTCTCTACTAGTAAAAAGAGAGAGAGAGAAAAGCTACATACCTCCCGATGCTACAGTCACAACTGTCTACACACACAGCCCCTTCTCTCGCTACGCCTAGCTTTCGCCTCGGCAAAACGACAGCGCTCCCTCGTGGGCAAACGCTGCGTCAGAAAACAGTTGAACCCAGTGTGGTAAACAAAAGATGTGCAATCAGCACAATACATTCTAACGTTATATAGCATATTCCTCTGATATTACTATTTAAAGTGACTCTGTTTTCTTGGTTTCACTATCAATTCTTTATTGACAATAAATTACAATTCTAATTACTTCATTTAGTAATTCCATTTTAAATTATTTATTTAATTAACACATAATTTTGGTATGACTTCTTATGGTTTTGCACTTATGGAAAATTCAATGAGAATGAAGAGGATTCCACAGGTATTTACAAAAAATTCACAATATACATTTCGTTATCCCAGTATCTCAAACATGATTTAATCAAATAATTATAAATATTTTTGAAGCCAAAATTCTGATGTGTATCAAATGACCTTCTCTATGCATTCAGTATACAAACTACTCTTAAAATGCTCAGTCTTCTATCTAATTCATGTCAATAAAGATGAAAGTTTGTAGAAATGGTTTCATTACATATTTCCTTATAGGTACAACTGTAACAGGATAATTCAATAGGCCTAAGTAATAATCAGATCTTTTAAGAGCCGGTCGGTTTGTAATGACTTTGACATTCCATGCTCTTTGCATGACCAGCACATAGAGAAAAGGTAACTTTTTATTTGAGAAAAGTTAAGTATTACACAATTTCAACCAAAAACAGAAAAACAAGGAATGTCTCAAAATGGTAATCTCTACAAAACATTTTATTTGGCATAAATTGGCTACTTTAGTGAGACCTACATGTTTTGTATAGTAAGATTTTGTCTATCTCTTATGGTTTACTCGTTATGTAGAAGTCATCCAGAATGAAGAGGACTTTAGAAGCTATTCCCAGAAAATTCAACATACACGTTTAAACTGTCATAAAAATATCTTAAACATATGGTATTTTAATCAAAATTGTTAGAGCCATTTTTGAGAAAATCAAAATTTTCCATTTAAAGGGTAGTTTGGGGTGGGAGAATTTTCTAAAATGTTTGTGTCATGTCCTTAAAAGACACTGAACTTATATATCAAGTTTAGTTTATAACTGACTTCATTTTTGGGTTATGCTGTTCACAGATAGATAGACACACATATACGCACACACTCTTTGGTTCAGGGAGCGTCCAGTAAAACCTTGACATAAATTTTTTGGGTGGAATACAGTACTTCTTATCAAAGTACAGGAGGTAATAAAATACAAATAAATACAATTTTTCCATGTAAGGGTTTGTGGGATGGAGGGAAATTCCAAGAAAATCTTTATCAGTGGTTAAGTCATATAGTCATTGATGAAACATTACCAAACAACTGACATTTTAATTGCCTTTAATTTTTTGTTGCACTGATAACCTTGGAAGTCAAGTCTCCTAGAGAAAATGGTGCTCCCAGGGTCCCAATCCACACTCTTCATTGGGTTGCTCTAAGGGGTGAGAGAGTCAAGTCCAAATGCCCAATCAACTTTGGTACACAAGTGTATTTGACCTCCAACCTGATACCTCCCTTAATAGTCTAATGGATACTGTCACATGGCAGGTGGATGGGGAGCTGCAAAGGGTGACTGGGTAATACATAATTCTCAGCCTGTGGTTATTATGTAGGACTGTGTTCATATCCGGTATTAGTCAGTCCTGGGGAGGGGCCATTCCATGAGCTGATGCACTCCTGAAGGCAGTTGGGTCCCTCTGTCTGTACACTGGGAGGTAAGAAGACCTTAGGGTGAGCAAGGTCCAGGTCAGGATTCTCACCTAAACTGGGGTGGGACCCAGGATGTAAGCATGCCATCGGACACCTCTGCAATGGTAAAGGATATAATTGCCATAACACAGTATAAAATATCAAACAAACCAATGAAGTGTAACAGAAGTAGCCAAATTGAGTGGTCCTCGCTACTTGGTAATTACAAGAACAGAGGAAGGCAAGAAATTTACATCGGTGAATCCATTCCTAACCCAGAAGGGTTTCGATAAAATAGCTGTCCCAGTCATGTCTTGCACAAATTCATGCAATAGCACACTCCTGGTCGAAGCTCAGTCAGCATCCAAGGCTAGTTTATTAACCACCTATCTGGTATGCGTAGAGATGCACAAGACCTTGAACTCCTGTGGTAAACCTTGGACAATATGTCTGGTTAGGAGATTTAGGAGAACCTAGAAACTCAAGGTGCCATGTCTGTGTATTGGGTTTAGCAGAAAGGAGGAGGCAAATTCTTGCCAATCATATCCTGTTCCTTACTTTTGATTAGGTTGGTCTCCCACAAAGGATTAAGGCAGGGTATGAAGCCATTGAAGTCACTTCAATGTATAGCAAACCTGTTCAGATGTTATAAATGTCACTACTTTGGACACAGTGATTTCTGTAAGGGTCCAGCTACCTCTGTTAACTTTGGAGGCATCTTGCATGATGATGCATATACATCACCTCCAGGTTATGTTAACTACAGCAGGGAGCAATGTTTAAGAGGTAGAATCAGGACTGAAAAATTGAACCACAGATCTTCTGCTTCACGTGTGACTGCTCTAACCATTGAGCTACCATGTCCAACTTACTGACAATGCAATTGTTAGAGCACCTGCACATGAAGCACAAGATCTGTGGTTCAAATCCTGGCTACGGCATTGAATTTTTCAGTCCTGATTCTACCTCTGATGAACATTTGTGTTTGAATTCCTCATTGTGGCTGGTAATATTCTTCTATTTGCAATTACAATCGTTGCTCCAATCATTGCAGCTTAAAAATGATTTTTCAAGGATAGAATTTGTTTGGGACTGAAATTTGTTAATGAATAAAGTGGAAAAACAATGCTTCAAGGAAGAATAAATATAGGTGTTATTTATGCAAGTTACAAGGTAAACCAGCTTTTACCACAAAAATTAAATGATGGATGCAGGAAAATGTTAGTTTCAGGAACAATAGATCGAGGCTTGACTGTATTAAAATATAGCACTGTTCTAGAAGCTCATACTTTTAAATATAATCGTTATTCAAACTTCTTTTTAGGTAACACTGTCTGGACAATTTGTGGTGACCAACTTATTGGTAGAACATTTGGAGTGCAGAGTTATGACAATGGTAGAAAAGGAAGATACTTCTCGAGGAGAAGGCCAGAATCTTATTGCAATGGGTAAAAGTACTGCTCCATCTGTACTGCTTGATACCCGTAAGAAACTAGCTTTGAGGATCAGATTCCAATGTATAGAAGGTTCCTGGTCAGGAGACATACCACTCAGAGAAAACACCAAATCTGGTCAGCCTTGGCTGGTGAAAGTACCACTTCCTGACAGGTAATTCAATATTCAGTAATTTCCATATGACACCTAGCTTGTTCTTTCTTGTTTAAGCTGATCAGAAGCAGATTGGTTCGTTCAGAAATACATTAGAAAAAAAATCTTATGTGTTCCATGAGGACTCTCAACTTGCTCTTCTATAATCAATACTTATAAATGCTTATTCTTCTATCTACTTCTTGATAGTTAAATAAACTTTCATTACATAATTACACATTCATTGTAAGTGTGAAAAGGATACAGTAGGCTAAAGCAATAATTAGATTTTTTAAACAGCAAGTCAGTATGTGAGGGCTTTGAAATTCTATGCATTTGCATTACCATGAGAAAAAAATAGTGACTTACCACTTGAAAATATTAGTATTTTGAAATACAAACCAATAATGAAAAAAAATCTCATAAATGGTTAATGCCTCCAAAAAAATAAAAGAATAGTGCTCTTGAACAAGATCTGTGTTTTTGCATTGTAAGATATAGCCTGTCTCTTATGGCTTACCAACTGTGCAAGTGTCATTTGGACTGAAGAAAACTTCATATGCTATTTACAGAAAATTCTGCATTTTTTTTGTGAAGTAAGTAATACTTATTCTACCAATTCTAACTATACAAATAACTCTTAGTCTCCTACAATAATAATACATATATAATTAATTCTAACCATATTTCCCATAATAAAACTATTATAGTTATTATTATTTATTTATGCCAACAAACTTACTGTTGGTGTTTTTAAACACACAAGCCGTGTGTGGGCAATGTTTGAGAGGTAGAACTGGAACTTAAAAATCCAATGTCACAGCTGGGATTTGAACCACAGACCTTCTGCTTACCAGGCGGGTGCTCTAACCATCGAGCTACTGTGACAAACTGCCAGAATGGCATGGAATTTTCAAACCAGTTCCTATTTTTCCTGGTAAACCACAAAGGCAGTCTCACATCAGAGACAATTACCCCAATGGTGACTTACTATTGCAAGTACTTTATGTCCCAGGATTAAATAACTTTCAGATGGTAATTATTATTTATTTATGTCAACAAACTTACTGTTGGTGTTTTTAAACACACAAGCCGTGTGTGGGCAATGTTTGAGAGGTAGAACTGGAACTTATGCCAGCTGTGGCATTGAATTTTTAAGTTCCAGTTCTACCTCTCAAACATTGCCCACACACGGCTTGTGTGTTTAGAAACACCAACAGTAAGTTTGTTGACATAAATAAATAATAATTACCATCTGAAGGTTATTTAATCCTGGGACATAAAGTACTTGCAATAATAAGTCACCATTGGGGTAATTGTCTCTGATGTGAGACTGCCTTTGTGGTTTACCAGGAAAAATAGGAACTGGTTTGAGAATTCCATGCCATTCTGGCAGTTTGTCACAGTAGCTCAATGGTTAGAGCACCCGCCTGGTAAGTGGAAGGTCTGTGGTTCAAATCCCAGCTGTGGCATTGAATTTTTAAGCTCCAGTTCTAAATCTAAAATCTTTTGGTAAACTGGTTTTTATATACGATTTCCAGTATCTTGTTGTGCTCTTCTGTGTTCATTGGGATGTTTACCAATCTGTAGGTTAGGATGCTTATTATTTCATATTTGTGTGCCCTTGAGTTGTAGCTGTCATTTTTAATGTATGAGGCACTTTCATAAGGTATGTTTTCCTGGGCCTGTTCACAGAAACAAAACACAATTTACTGAAACAGATACAGGAAGACCAGAGCTATTTTTCAACATATTTACCACTGAATACAAACGTGTATCATACCATGGAACCAAATTTTGTATCCCTGTGTCATAGAAGTCTTCCACCAGGATTGGAAACACTGTGCAAACAACCATCTCTCTCTCTCTCTCTCTCTCTCTCTCTCTCTCTCTCTCTCTCTCTCTCTCTCTCTCTCTCTCTCTCTCTGTTATTTTTTAAATGCTGACACTGACCAGACAAGAATTTCTTCAGGTATAAGAAGAGATGAAAATCACTGAAAACAAGGTCCTGACTATAGGGTGTATTATTAAATACTTTCCAGCCAAACTTATTCAAGAGACCTGTAGACTGTTGAGCTATGGCAAGACAATACTAGCACTAAGCATCCTGTGCTGCTTGTTCTGAATAGCACTATTCTCTGTGCATTGAAAAACTTTATCACAGACCACACTTCACACTCAGTGGGTGGTGGAATAAGAGTCTCCTCCTTAATCACTGCAATGATGACATTGTGGCAATTCCTGAAATTCTGCTAGTGCAGTGCCATACCACATTGTTACTCTATTATGTAAACACAGTTGCTTTGCACAATATATGGTTTGCTAGCTGTGGGCCGAGTCAGAAACTTACTTTGTGGATGTGCCTCGCACACTTGTGTGCATGCACACCCTTGTATGTGTGCATGCGTGTGTGTGTCCTTTCTATGGACGTCAAAACTTATTTTACTCTGATTCCTTATAATGTTTATGTCAAGAAAGTGGAGCATATTATCAGATTCTGTTTATATTGAAAATGTTACTGTTCTATCTTGTAAGTTCAATAGAGTTGTTGCATTCTTCACAAACTTCTTGTCTATTGTGGTAAAAATGTTGTTTCCTCAAAAAGATTTTAAAATTTAGTAATTAAATTTGTATAAATCATACTAGTTGTCTACTGAATGAGTTTTCTAGGCACTTTATCAAATAAAAAAAAATATTCATATATATAAGAATTTTACTGCATGTTTAGGTGTTAACATAGCTTATAGGACAAAATGTTCACGAGTAATGAGTATATGCTTTTCTGCACACTGGTGATACTTCCACTTAGAGTGTAAGAGTGGGAAATCTGGAAGTCCTGTTTCTGTGATTCTTAAAGTAGAATGTTATTTAGGCCTAGGTTGAGTTTATATAAAGCAGCCGTCACAACAATGTGTTCAAACCAAGACATATAAAACAAAATAGAAAAATCCATAAATGCACACCACTTTTAATTGCAAAATAATGTATTCCTAATAATGACTACAAAACAGCCTACAGGAAAACTTGTCACTGCATTACATCACAGATAAAGTAGCACAAAACAATTAAAATAGAATAATTAAAAAGAAAACCAGTAAATTCAAAAGAAAAGAAATCAAATTTGTGAGTAAACTCATTCATAAAATAAAAATCCTGAAATTGTCATATTGTCTTTAAATTCATTCAACTTAACAAGGAAAACTATGTGTGATTATGTTAAATCATCTGATTCTGCTAATGATGGAATTTTATGTCAGAGAAATGTTTTATGTGTGCTCATTTACTGTTTTTAAAATCTATACATTTCTTTCAGGGGGCAATTTCTTAGCATTTGGTGCCGTGTTATTACTCAGCAACTTGCAGATGGATTTAAAATATTGGCCATGCTTTCTCCACTCTATATGATATGTTCCCATCTTCCAATGCCAGCCAAGGTTCTCATAGATACTCCAGGGCTTAAAGTACACCTTCAGGTATGCTTATGAATTGTCTTATTTGTATACTCTTTGTTCAGATGTGCTGTTTCTTTGGTTACTTTAGGATTAAGGCTATGGACCTTCATGTAAATATTTGTGTAGCATTTTACCTGCAGTTTTGGCCTCCAAAGCACAAAGTGGAGCAGCATTAACAGCAAGGCTTATACGAGGGGGACTGATAAGTTCTCGGCCTTCCCCAGAGATTGCAGCACTACTTTGTGTGATATTTTCCCTTTACATAGGTACAAATTTTAGAAGTTGCCACTGTAAGCACTGTAGCCACTCATTTGAAACAGTTGTGGTGCATATGGTGTTGAAAAAGGAAAAAATGGAGTATTGTGCAGTGCCAGACATCAGATGATGTGCTAGTGGAATGGGGTCATCCTGTTTGGGTGTCAATACTGCAGTACTGAGCCATTTTGGGGCTTAACCTGCAAGATGAGGTACATGGGGTGATGTTTCTGCAGGAAAATGTTTCGGATTGCTTTGATAGGATTTGCCCATGTGAAAAAATTCTTCATAAAAGAAGGTTTAACACAGACCAAACTCCATTTGCAGCCTGGAAATGCGTGTAGCAATTCTTTACTTTGAATTTCCACCATGAAGAATTGGGAGTGAAATATGACCGTTAAAGCATCTAAGATAATCCATGTGGAGGGTGTCCAAAAACTGCAACCACACTGGAAATCATCGAAAACGTGCATCTTATGATTTTTGAAGATTGGCGTACAAATGTGCATGAATCCATGCTTCTTTGTCAGGCATTGATCTTACTCAAAGCTATTTCATGTTCAATTCCTGGAGCAAGATGTGACCAACACATTCTTTTGATAGTCCTAGAGCAGTAACAATTTCACGCAGCTTTGTACATCAATCTTTGAAAATCATATCATGCCCGTTTTTGATGATTTCTGATATGATTGCAATTTTTGGATGTCTTTTGCATGGATCATCTTGGGTGCTTTCATGGCCAGGTTTAAATTCGTCTGTCCATTTTTTCATGCTGGACATTGGAAGGTTAAGAGTCACCACAAATGTTTACAAACTGGCAATGAATTTTGGTCTGTGTTAAACCTTCTTTTATGGAGAATTTTATCACTGCACGATACATTTGTTTCATTTTCAACACCACATGCACGACGACTACTTCAAATGACTACCTACAGTCAACTGCTGCCTGGAATCACTTTCAATTTTATATGGCATCTACTAATACATATACCAACATCGCGAGTAGTGCTGTCTTCTCTGGGCAAGGCCAAGAACTTATCGGCCTGCCCTTAATGGTAAAATTGATGAATATGAAAATAACTTCATAAAATCAGATTCTAGTAACATGGTATTTGCAAAAATTAAAGACGATTTACAGCAGAAGAACTTAGATAAAAAACAAAGGATAACTGTAGATTACGATGCTATTTCAAAAATAGGAGAAGAAGAGGAAGAAGAACAACAGAAAGAAGAGAAAAATTTAATAGCAAATAGTAACACATTAATTCCAATGACGAGCACATTACAAAATTTTTACAACAAAAATTTCCTATCAGGCTTATGGAAATATAGATCAGGCAACTTAAAACAAATGCATCAGGTTTTTAAAACGGAAGGGAAGGTTAATATACTGGAAACACTTGTGGAAGAAAAGAGGATGCTAACTTCTGATGACGGCAGCGAAGTCCACGGACACACGACAGGCGACAGCTCAATGACACCAGATGCTGCGGTCAGCAGTGTTTACACTGCATTTGACGAAACATTACAGCTGAGCCGTTTAGAGGAAAGAAACAACTTATCAGCAGCTTTAAGGCATATTATACGAACCCTCCACAAAAACGGCAATAAAATTATTTTTCCAATCCCAGATGCTATCGATAGAATGGAACTAAAAGTTCTAAATATTCCAACCGACCCAAACGAATTATTAGAATTAGTTAAAAAAGTTTATAGTAGAAGAAATGAAATCTTGGATCTGGATGAAGTATATAAACATTTTGTTTTATGTTATGGAAGAATTGCTTTTGATGGGTCACAAAAATGGCCGCATTGTTATGCGGTGATTAGGCATGATAACCTTGACTATCCCAAAATAATCTCCCAAAAAGCAACACCTACCCCAATATTCCCTCAAACCACCAATCATAGTAATACAGGAATCTTTAAACATAAATCCAACAAAGTCCCGCAAAATAATTATAAAAAAACCAATAGATATCCCACCAATAGTAATACATTTCTCCAAGTAACAAAATTATTAAGTAACAACAGCAAACCCAAACCTTCCAATACCCCACCTAAAATCAAACCCAAAACCCCACAAATGAGAAGAGTACAATTGGTTCGTGTACATAAACTATCGAGAGAGCTCACTGAAGAAAATAGGAAACTGGGTATTAAACAAAAATTTTTGGCACCCAGAGGTTATGTTCTTTTAAGACGAAATAATGGCAGACTCACACCAATACCCCATCAGATTATTTAGATTGGCACAAATAAACGCCCAGAGAAGTAGATTGGTTATGTCGGAAATCAAGAAGATTATAGATGAGTTAAATATCGATATTTTATGCATACAAGAGCCTTACTTAATAAACAAAAAACTAGCATATACCCCTGTTATGGCGAGAGAAATTCACACCGGGGAGAATCCAATGGCAGCTATTATTATAAATAACAATGAACTACAGGTAACCAAAATAACACAACTAAATGATACACATAATAACTGCATACAAATCAGTCATGATACAGGAACTTTTATTCTTTCCAACCACTACTTTCAGTACAGCCATGAAATTGAACTATATCTGGAATCGATACCTAATATAAATAGGCTATATCCAAATTATGAAGTATTACATACAATGGATGCAAATGCGAAATCTGAATGGTGGCACAATAGTACAAAAGATGAAAGAGGGGAAAAATTGGAAGAGATTATATCAGAACTTAAATTAAGTGTTCTAAATCTACCTAACAACGCACCAACCTTTGAAAATCGAGCAGGTGCAACATCGAACATTGACCTGACCCTAGCAAATTTTCACATGGTTAACAAAATAGAAAACTGGAAAGTAGGTTTGGATTATACTACAAGCGATCACAGATTAATTTATTTCAATTACATTTTAGAACCCAGAAGAAATGTATATTTTAAAAAGGAATTTAGATTAAACTACAGACAAACCAACTGGGAGAAATTTCGACAGCAATTTGAAAACTTAAATCTAAACTACACTGGCAATGATCTACATTTTGAAGCCAAAGAATTGGAGAAAATAATTAGACAAATAATGATAAATACCATACCGAAGCGCAAAATTAAGAAATATACAGACAACGTATGGACAGAAGAACTTTACAACTTACGAAGAAAATTAAGGAAAACTAGACGAATATATCAAAAAACTATAATATATGAAGAAAGAGAAAGAAATCTGTTACTTTACAGAAAAGCTAAACTTAAATTTAAGACAACCCTGCAAGAAACTAGGAAAAAATCATGGCAAAATTATATCGTAAACAGCATAGGCCAAAACATTTGGGGAGTACCATATAAAATAGTTATGGAAAAAATAAAAAAACCGGAAGTGTTAAATACTTTGAGAAAAGAAGATGGGACTATTACAACCAACTGGTCGGAATCTATAAACGAATTGCTACGAAAACTACTACCGGATGATAATGACGAGACAGATAATGAGCAAAATAGGATATTAAGAAATGAACTACAGGCACCATATGAAAACAATACAGTCATTTTCCCATTTCATGAAACTGAAATCAAACATACAATCTTAAACCTTAAGAAAAAGAAGGCAGCTGGAATAGATGAAATTAAAAATGAGATTTTGACTAATATAAGGGATAGCTTAACTCCATATTTACACAATATGTTTAATGACTGTCTATGGCAAGGAGAATTTCCCAGAGCTTGGAAAATTGCCAAGTTGACAACACTCAAAAAAGGAAGTGATAAAGATCCACTTGATCCTAAGTCCTATCGACCAATCTGCTTATTGAACACTATAGGGAAAGTTTTTGAATCTTTATTGAACAAAAGAATAATTGAATTTAGAACCATGATTGGCATGAATGACAACCAATATGGATTTCGGAAGGGAAGGTCTACCGAGGATGCCGTTAGCACAGTAATTGGAGCCACAAAAAATTCACCAAGCAAATATGTAGCCGCTATTTTTGTTGATATTTCTGGCGCTTTTGACAACCTTTGGTGGCCTTTTCTTTTTAAGAGATTAAGAAGCTTAAATTATCCAGTTTCATTATATAGAATTCTTTTAAACTATTGCAAAGATAGAAAAGTGAAACTTTTAGGAATAAATCAAACAATAACTAAGACTATTACTAAAGGATGCCCACAAGGTTCTATATTAGGGCCCACATTTTGGGACATTGTTTTAGAAACACTCCTAGAGGAAGTACAGCGCGATAATAACTGTCTGAAAGTAATAGCTTACGCTGATGACGTAGTTTTTTTAATAGATGCAAATTCAAGACGAGAACTAGAAGGAAAAAGTAATAATTTGTTGCATATACTTTCAACCTGGTGCAAGAGTTCCAAAATGAAGATATCCCCAGCAAAATCTGGATATATGATTTTAAAGAGAAATTTTAAAAGGATCCAAGTTTAAAATTTGAAAATGAAAAAATAAGAAGAAATAAGAATATGAAATATTTAGGAATATATTTGGATGAGAAGTTAAATTTTAATCATCATACAGAACATGTAAGGGTCAAAGCCGAAAAAACTATGATGAAACTTTCTAGAATAATTCAATTTGATTATAGAATTCCGCTCTATGCTGTTAGCATATACCACACAAGCATATTCAGCTCAATAATAACTTACAGTGCTGCAATTTGGGCTACTAGAATGAAAAATGTGATGATTAGAAATCTCCTAAGAAGGACACAAAGGAAAGTTTGATTAAGATTCACGGGAGCTTATAAAACAACCCCTACTTTAGCTCTTTTTGTAATAACTGGAATTTGGCCAGTAGATTTAACTCTAAGACTTCGAGGAGCTTATTTTTGGCTTAAAAAAGGAAACTTTAACGCAGTTGCTGATATTTTGGAGCTGTATTGCACTACTAAGCGGGAAATTAAAACTAGACTGATGCATATTTGGCAAGAAGAATGGGAAATTATAAATCAAGGAAGGCGTGCCTTTTCTTTCTTCACGAATATCTCCGAAAGATTGGCACTCGGACATTTGAATAATACGAAAGGACTTGTACACTATATATCTGGCCATGGACCTTATGGCACTTATTGGAAAAAGATTAATAAATTGAACACCGATGAGTGTGACGTATGCTTTAAGCAGGACACACCGGAGCATGTTATGTTTGAATGTCAAAAAAACACCAATATTACGCTTGAGGAAAGAGAAAATCTACAAGGATATCAGCTCTTTGATATAATACGTAAAAAAGATCTGTTTCCACATTTAGAGGCTTTAGCAAACAAGATTAGTTTACACGCTAGAAAGATAATTATAGAACAATCTCGACAAGCAGGAAACATAACGATAAATGCAGCAGAAAGACGATCACACAGAATTCAGACCAGGAACATGACAAGAAACCGTGAAAACCTACATAATTATGATGAAATGGAACGGGATGCAATTTAATTATCAAGACATCAAGGTAAAGGGACCGAGCACAATAGTATACAGTCAGGATGGAGAGGCAGTATACTAGAGGAAGTATTATCGGTGTGAGGCAGGGGACAACCCACGACCAGGGAGATGATGATCAAGAAGGAGTGGCGTGTCGAGGCGAGTCTTCACCAAGTCGGGATTGCTGCATCATGCATTGATAGGAAGATCGGCGACGGATTGAGTGACCGCAAGTGTTAATGATCAAGTGAGTGATAGGATTTTAAGTGATTTATGACCTTGATTATCTAGTGAATCTAATTAAAAGTAAATAAGTGATTTAGTGATGTGAAAGTTGAATTAGTGAAGTGAAATGTGATTTATTTCATAAAACTTCTGGATGTTTAGGAAATAATAGTGAAAGATAATTTTGTAAAAATTAATTAAAAATAATTGAATATTAGTGATTTTAGTCCACATTATTATTTTATTAAAGTATATAAACCATCTTATTAATCAAAAGTATAACATTTTTGTGTATGTTGTTTTTATAAATTTTGGTTATGTAAATTTTGAACTTTATACTACACATATTTTGTAGATTTTGTAGTTTTTGTGCTGGAAACCAGTACATATAGTATGCCGCCGGTAACCGGCGGCAGTTTAGAGTTTTAGTTTATAGCTGTTTCTTTTTTTTTTTTTTATAACTGGTTACCAGTTATATTTTACTGGATACCAGTAATTTTTTGTTTATTTAAAATTTTTAATAAATATATAAATTTAAATTTAAAAAATATATATATTTATAAAAAGTATTAGTTATAGGTATAATTATAATATTAAATTAATTAATTTTTATGTAATAATTATAATTAATAATTTAATTTTATATATTTGTTTATTGTTTAGTAATAGTTTGTAGTTGTGAGTGATGTTGCGTATGAAATTTATATTTTGTTGTAGTGAGGAGATTAATTTGTTTTATTTTTTTTTTTAATATATATATATATATATAAATTTATTTAGAAATGTTATTGTATTTTGATTGTTTGAAATGATTTGTTATTGTTTTAGAGCATTTATTTCTTAAAGTGATTATGTGTGAAATGTTATAATTTGTGCTTTTGTTTTTATTTTCTTGTGTTTTGTTTTTATGATATATAATTTAAATTATTTATTTTTATAATTTGTTATATATTATATAATTTTGTAATTTTATCTTAAAATTTTTCTGTAAAGTATGTTGTATGTATGAATGTGTAGAATAAATAAATTTTAAAGATCTGGCATATTAGCCCTGGTGTAAGTAATTAGGTGCCAGGGTTATTATACAGATTTTTATTTTATTTTATTTATTTTTTTTGCCCTTGTAGATTGATAAAGATCCTACCAAGCAGAACTGAGAATAAAAGAATGTGTTACGTTCATGTTACTTTTGCTACACATTCTTCAGCAAACTATAATTACAAAACCTTATTCTTCTATCTACTTCATATCAACCTAGATAACATGAAATGGTTTTTAATCAAGGCTTCATGGGTGATCAGCTGTGAAGCCTTGATTAATAATGCTCGCCGTGAAATCTTTAAGTCTTGAAATGGTTTTATTATACATTTCCTTATAGTTACAATGGTAATAGGGAAGTGCAGTAGCTGATAGTCAAATCTTTTAAACATTGGTGGCTGTGTGATGGCTTCAAAATGCCTTGCATGATGAGCAGGGGGGAAAAATATAAACAAATGCATAACAACTTCCCATTTGACAAGAATATAAGTATTTCAAAATTCAAATTAATAAAAAGGAATAACTCACAAATGGCTAGCTATACACACAATCACAAGAAAAGTGTATTTGATATAAATTGTTGTGGCATTGAATTTCTAAGTTCCAGTTCTACCTCTCAAACTTTGCCCACACACGGCTTGTGTGTTTAAAAACACCAACAGTAAGTTTGTTGGCATAAATAAATAATAATAATTACCATCTGAAGGTTATTTAATCCTGGGACATAAAGTACTTACAATAGTAAAGTCACCATTGGGGTAATTTGTCTCTGATGTGAGACTGCCTTTGTGGTTTACCAGGAGAAATACGAACTGGTTTGAGAATTTAATGCCATTCTGGCAGTTTGTCACAATAGCTCAATGGTTAGAGCAGCTGCCTGGTAAGCGGAAGGTCTTGTGGTTCAAATCCCAGTTGTGGCATTGAATTTTTAAATTCCAGTTCTACCTCTCAAGACCTACATTATTTGTATGGTAAGATTTTATCTCTTAAGAGTTACGAGTTGTGCAAGTCATCCAGAATGAAGAGGCCTTCAGAGGCTATTCTGAGAATAATTCAAGCTATACATTTCATTTGTCATGAAAATGTCTTAAATGTATGGTATTTTAATCAAAATCCTTAGAATTGCTTTAGAAAAAATCAAAATTTTTGAAAAGTTTTCCATGTAAAGAGTAATTTGGGGGGTTTGTTTTTCAAAATCTTCATGTCACATCATTGGAAGATGGAGAACTTAAATACCCAGTTTGAGATGATGCTGTTCTCTTTTTAACACACGCACACACGCATGCACAGACAGAAACACACATGCACTATTTTTCTAAATAAAAAGTTACTTTTTTCTATATTCAGGGAACCTCTGAAGCTGTATTTCCAGTGAAATCGTGTAATACAATTTTTGGGTGTAATGCAATACCTTCTCAATCTACTATGTATGTGGTAGAGAAAGTAAAAATCAAATGTCACATTCACACAGTTTTCTCTAACCATTACAAGGTCACAAACCCATCATATAGGAAGGTGGACAAAAGTGGGTATGATAATGAAATATGAAGAAATCCTAATATAGTATCATATAGGTTTATTAAGCACCTAACACATAACACTAGATCTTTCTTATGAATATTTAAACAGTTGGTGTTCAGCATTTACGCACTGCTTTAGTGTAGATTTGACACACAAACACGTATTACTTCTCAGTTCTTTATTTGTATAAATTTCTTGGCATGCCTCCCTAAGAACAGAATAATGCTATCAAGAGTACTGAACTTCTTGCAAAAACCTTGGCCATATACATAGAGCTTTAAAGGTTAGTTTTTTAAGTTAAAAGTAATTACTCTTAAAGATTATGATTAATCTTGTTTGACTGATTCATAAAACTCGTCTGATTCTGACAAGCTTTCTCTTGAAGTTTTTCTAGCACAAACTTGAAAAGGTCATTGATAGGTTGTTCATGCTTGTATAATACTTGGGGTTTTGTCTGGTTCCACAAATAACTATTGATAAATCCCAAGGTTTCAGTTGGTAAAAATGACTGAGGAAATTAATATTCAAAATACTTTTATAGTCTTATTAACTAATTCCCTGTAGCTGAAAAATTGAAACCATTACAAATGTGTAATAAGCTGGAGGAAATTGTTGATCAGAAGTTTTCGTTACAACCAACAAATACAGAAAGAAGGATCCAGAACATGAAGATTGAACTAGAAAAGCAAACAAAAAAAGGCAAAAAACAAGTAGGCAACTGGACATCACAAAATTAAGCTAGAAATGTTGGGAGAAAATCTTAAATTGCTTGCAAGAAGAGAGAAAAAATCCAGCAATTTCTAAGATCTCCAGATAAACATCAGTAGGAACTCTTTTTGTACATACATTTTCTGATGTTCATGTTTTATTAGCACAGCGGCAGATATTAACTTTTCCAAGTGTCTATTTCAAGATCCAAGCAAGAACTACAGTAAAAGCCGCCAAGCGATTTCCATCTAATAGAAATCATCTAACCCGATACAAGCCAGCCCTTTCCCCATATTACCAGTAAAGGTACTTGAGAACCAGTGTTAGCTATAGGTTGCAAGTGGTCTGTGGAGGTTAAGCAGGAGTGTCAATTGAATTTCTGCTTGGGGGTCCAGAAGAGGCAAGATTGTCTGAAGCAATTTTCTGAATTTTCAATGTGAATTCCTAACAATACATTTAGTCTAAAAATGTTTCTCTTATTTCTTAAATGTGAAATGTTTGTAATAAAAGTACAGTGGTCATAATTTTTCTTTTAGTAAAGTGATAATAATCAGTAGCGTAATTTTTTGTCTTAACTTGATACACCTGCATTTATGCATCCTTTAACCCACTCCATTGACCTATACATGTTTAATTTTCATGATTATTGTAATGGAAAGCTTTGTCGATAATGTGCCTGAAACATTGGGGAAATTGTGTTTGTTGCAGACATCTGTAGAAGGACGAGGTGAGCAACAGCAACTGTATTGTCCAGGCACAGTCGACCATTCACACAAATTAACTTTTCAACAGGAACATGGAGTACCCCCTTCAAATCCTTATGTTCCTTTATCATACTCCATGGTTGACCAGCGCAGGTTTTTTCAAATCCCTGAAAACAATAATGCTCTGGACCTAGACATGGTTCTGGACACACTATGGACTCCCAAAAGTCTGAAGTGGCCATATGTTGGAGAAGAGTATGATGGGATTACTTGGGTTTCAGCTGAACAACCAGAAACACATGTTCAGGTAACTTCATTTCTCTTTCTTCTTGTTTAGAAAAACTTTGCCTGCACATGGAATTAACAGAATAGGAGAAAATCTGCATCTACAAGTGTAAGACAAGTGACAATTTTTGAGTCTGTTTCATCTCTCCTCTGTTAGAAACCTGATCACATGACAGATGCACACACACATGCACACGCACACACACACACACACACACACACACACACACACACACACACACACACACACACACACACACACACGCACACGCACGCACACATAATTACTTTGGTGCTTAATATAAGCCCCCCTCAACAAGTTAAACTTTACACTGTTCTGTTAAAATCAGAAGGAAGGAAGAGATTCAAGAGAAAATAAAAACTGATGGCATTACATTCATATTTATATAACTTCAACAACAATTCTTACAAAAGCTTATTTTTCTATCTACTTCATGTTAGTTGGGATAAACCTTTGCAGAAAGTTTCATTACACATTTTGTTGAATGTACAAGGGGAAGGTGATAGAGAAAACCAAATTGATAGTCAAATGTTTAAAAGTTCTAAATGCTGACCTAAAAATTCCACACTCCTTCCATGACATTGTGAGAAACAACTGAATAATACAGTACTGTAAAAAATGACAAGAGTATTGAAAAGTTCAAACCAATACAGTGTATATGTCAGAAATGGCTAATGTCACAAAAAGGTTAGTTGAAATAAATTGTGTGTTTTAAAGAAATCTACACTTTTTTTGCAGCACATTTTTGTGTCTCTCTTCTGGTTTACTAGTAATACAGGGTTCTTCATTTAAAATCTAACGGGCACACAGCATTTTGCCTGAGCGCGATTGGGTGTGCCCCAGCCGGCTTTGCTCCTACATAAACTCCACCCGTAAAGCATGTATAACACTCTTACCTTATATCTTTCATGTGTAAAAGTTATAAATGGGAATCATCAAGCCGTGTTCGCACAGCACTTCCCTGGTGAAGTGCCTCCTTCCAGATTTACAATTCACGAGATTGTGAAGAGACTTAAAACCACTGGTTCTGTGGCAAACAAATGCAACCTGTAAGGTTTATGGAAGAAAGCACAGAGTATGCAGCATATTGTAATATATTCCCCAGTATTGATGCCGTCAGTTTGCCGACTGCCAAGATGGTGGCTAGCCCATCAATGAATCTGATTGGTTCCAGTACCTTAGGTGTGGGAATTAGCAGATGTTTTACACCAAAAGCTGAACAGCAGTCATATGATTGAATGAATGTAATTATGATCTGAGTCAAACAATGCAATCGTGATAGTAATCCAGATACCATGAATGAATGTGTCCAATCAGATTCTTGATTTCAAAGCCATGGATTTATGGAAAATTCAGCAGTCAAGACAAAAGTCTGAAAACATCACTAAGTGCATGTAAATTTAAATGAAATGATGATTGACAGAACATCATGCTTTTAACGATAGCATTAAAATTAAAAGATGCATTTGTTACTGCATTGTTTAGCACATATTAGCAAAACTGAGTGTAAATCTTTTGTATGCATAACTAGTCAAGAGAATATCTGGCATTTTTTTTGCAGGCAGAAAAGGAATTCATTGCGTTCATAACTTAAGAGGATATTTCAGAAAATCTGAATGAAAAATAACTTATATAGCTTCCTCTTCTGTGGAGCATCAATTGCAGCAACAGTGATGAATTGTCAGCAGGAGACTTCAAGGGTCGACATGCCATTGTATTTGGGTGGCTTGAGGCGCATGGATGCTGTGTCGCGTCCTGGTGTCTCGACCTTTAAGCTTCTAGGATTGTTGTCCAGAATTTGTTCCATCCTGGTATTTGGTTGCATAGTACTGCCGTCGACTCTGTCTTCCAGGGCACTAACACGTTCCCCGACATTCTCTGGGGTGTTAATATGTTGACTTCCTTCTTTCATGGCTTCCTTCTTGCGATCAGTTGCCTGTCAATCATCACCAACAGTTCTATCCTCATCTTGGCCATCTCATTTTTCATATTTGCCATTCTGAATTCCATTTTTGTCTCCATTCCTGCCGTCTTGGCTAACATTTACTTTATCATTTCTTCCATCTTGTTTTTGTATCGTGGTTTTCGTCACACTCCTGGCACCAGTTGTAACTATATTTACTTTCAATTATTTTTGCATACTCTTTACTTTCTCTATTTTATAACAGGTATGTCCTCACATAAACCAATTCACAAACTCTCTTCCTTTTCCACACAGAAGCTCGAAGCATTGTCACAGTATATATCATATCACAATATAGATTATTCCTTATACATTTGCAATCAACTAATTTATATACTCATAGTGAAGAATTCTTTCATTTTTTTTCCACATAGCACAATAATTCCTCTTATTTCATTTTTGGCTGTTCAGCATTGAAAACATTTTTAAATATAATTGCATATAAACCTTTTCATGTGAAAAACATCTTGCTTGATAATATTCAATATTGAAGAAATATTCAGATATTTATATACAATGCATTACTGGTATCAATTCTATGAACCTTCGTAAAAGCCTTAATATTTCTGATATGATCTTAAATCTTTTACTGTGTATTCATATCAGGAATTATTCCCATCTATTTTTGTTTATGCTTTGAATATTTATATGTTAAAACTGTTAAAATCAATTCATATACAGAAAAAGAATTGTGCATGCAAATTTGGTATGGTTACTAAGGATACATATAAGACAATTTCCTAACATTTAATCCAAATCTAGAATTTCTTGATTTATAACTCGTATTTTCTTAAAATTTTGTAAATAGTACCAAATAATGACTTCTAAATATTCTCGTGTTTTTTAAACTAAATGAAATTAACAAATAACTCCGTCCGTGAAAGCTTCCAACTACTCATTAACAAATTAACTTTTAAAAACAGGGCGGTGCCGTGGCCGAGTGGTTAGAGTGTTTGCCTACCATGTGGTTGGCCTGGGTTCTATCCCAGAGATCTGCATGTGACACTTGTGGTGGACAAAGCAGTGTCAGGGTATATTTTCTCCGGATTCTCCAGTTTCCCCCGCCTCTCAGTCCACCAATTGTTCCATATCACCTTTCCAATCATCGATTTCATTCCTGCATTTTATATCATCCTCTTCCTCACTATCATACCCGTTGCTTGACTGATCACCTGCGTCCAGATCTTTACTCTGTCCAGTCCATAGGTTTCTGTGCTCCCCAACAGGCGCCTGACCCTAGGCACTGGCTTGCAAGTCCTAGAGGGTATAAGTCCTACATAAGGGGAGGATAATCAGGTGAAGAAAGAGAAACTTTTAAAAACATATTATGCAGAACCTTTACAAATTAATATGCGACTGTGCATTTAGAAGACAAGATTTGTTTCATCTTTCCTTGTAGTTTCAGGATTTTGAGCATCATGCCATTCACCTCCCATTTTTAAGCTTTCTTTCTTGAAATTTTCATGTCAGCATACTCATTTGTAACCTTGTGTTTGATCTTGATTGCGTAGTAAGTGTGTTATGTTTGGTGTGCGTATGCATAAGGATGTTCTGTAGATGTTTACATTATTTTCATTAGCTTTGCTTATACAACATGGATTAATGTCATTCTGAACAATTTTAACATCATTTTACATTTGTGATGCAATCATAACTGTGTTTTTAACTTGCAAATTTTCTTTGTATCTTTGTACTTTTTCACATATTATTTCTAATTCATTCTTTATTTCATAATTGACTTAGCTTATACTGATTTAATTTCATCTACAGTTTCTTGCTGTGATTTCATCACTTTCTCCAGTACATTAGTTTCTGCAATTTCAACTTGTTTCATACTATCACTTGATATTATCTTTCGTAATGGTTTCTATCTCTTGATTTAGAGTTCTTTTTATTTCTTCCATTTGCTTTATTTCATAATTATTCTGATCTAATTTTAATTTCTCTTTTCCCCTACTAACTGTATTTTCAGGTTACAAATTTCATTTCCTAAGCTTGCCCTACATTCTGTCATCCCTTCTTTGCATCTACTTATTTCTTCGTCCAACATGATTTTATTTTCTCTCATTTCTATTTCTAAATTATTTAATTTATTTCCTATAGCTTCCAGTTAATTTTCTAGGGCTCTTTTTATTTTGCTTACTTCCCTATGGACATTCTTCAAATTATTTTCCATCACCTCCATATTCCTGTTATGCTCCTTTCTGCTCTCCTCTATCTCCTGCTTTAAATCATTTTTTTTTTTTTTCTTTTTTCTAGCACTTCCCTACTTTGCTTAATTTCCTGTTCAATTTTCAACCCCAAACTTTGCTATATTTCTTCCCTACTCTAATTTCCTGTTCAATTTTCAATCCTAAACTCTGTTCTAATTCTTCTCCACTTTGCTGTATTTTATTTCCTAAACTTTATTCTAAGCTACTTACACTGCGAAGGTTTTGAGATGTGAGAAAATGAAAGTTGATCCACTTGAATTGGATGCAGGATGGGATAGCCCCATCCTTTGAGTAAACTGGTATCCTGTAGTGGCTCTCCCACTCCAGGAATTCCAGCAGCACAAGGATGAACAAACCACAGCACGCAGGTAGCCAGTCCCTGCAATGGAGTTTAGAAGAGAGCATTTTCACTCAACAATTTTCTGCAATCTTAAAAGTGGGTTAAACAAGTGCCACAGTCTTGAACATTTGCCACAGGGTTTTGGGGACATTGCTCTAGTTTTCCGGTGGTTTCAGGAATTTAAAAGGGGCCAAACATCTTTGAAAAATGAGGCAAGAAGCATGTGTCCAGCAACAGCAGTGACAGGAAAAAATTGCAGCATTGGGAAAAATGTTTCAGGAAATTAACAGCATAACATTTATAGAAATTGAGGCAGCATTACAGATGGATCGCCAGCAGTTTTGAAAATCCTCCATGAATTCCTTTGTGTGAGGAAGGTCACATTGCGATGAGTACCTCACAATTTGACAGAGAAACAAAAACACACCCATGTTGAATGGTGTGAGAGAATGCTGACAAGATCTGAAGGAGGGGACTCCAGACTGGTTTTTGACATTGTCACAGATGATGAAATCTGGGTTTATTAGCTTGATCCAGAGACCAAGCGGCAGTCAGTGGTGTGGATCTTTTCTATGACGGTTCATAAACCAAAGGGAAGTGTCACCAAAATGTCCACAAAAAAATGGTGGCTTCAATTTTCTTAAAGGGTGGTCTTGTGGTACCATTTCCCTAGAGGAGCAAAGCACGGTTACTGCTAATTGGCACACCACAGTTTGCTTGCCAAAAGTGTTTACTAAGCGTCAAGAATGGCAGCCATACATAGGACCATGAGGGATCCTTCTCCGTTATGGCAACACGTCCACACACAAGGCCAACATCACCATTCAGTTCCTAGAGCCTATAGAGGTCAAACTAATGACTCATCCACCATACTGTCTCGACCTGGCCCCATGTGACTTTTTTCTGTTCCCGATGATAAAAAATTGCATGCCTGGAAAGAGCAAAAATGCTCTCTTGCAAACGGGTTGCATGCCATGAGTTGTTCATCCTTGCACTGCTGAAATCCCTGGAGTGGTATAGTCACTACCTGATACCAGTTTACTCACAAAGGATAGGGCTATCCCATCCTGCATCCAATTCTAGTGGATCAATTTTTATTTTCTCACATCTCAAAACTTTTGTAGTGACTGTCGTATATACACATTAATGATATGCTATTAGTGTACTTCATTGTTTTTGGCAATCTACATTTCAAAATGTTCTTAATAATTACTATATTTGTAATACTCTGTTTTTATATTCATTTTTCTAGGTAGGAAGTGATGTTGATATTTGGGATTTTCAATTGTGGAAATAAAGGGAGAAAAATTGATTTAGTTGAGAGTTAGAATCGGAACTGAAAAACTCAGTGCCACAGCCGGGAATTTTTCAGTTCCGATTCAACCTCTCATACATTGCCCACACATGGCTTATTTGTTTAAAAACACCAGCAGTAAGTTTGTTGGTGTAAAAAAATAATTATTTAGTTATTCTATTAAGTGAACTTGTTTATTGTTATGTTTTGTTGAAGGTAAAATATGAGCCTTTGGGTCCATACTGCAAAACACTGCTTGTAGAGCTTCAGCCCTGGGCTCTGTTGGTGAACACTCTTGGTTGTGCTGTCACACTGATAGTGGAGGAACTCGTGATTTGCAGGTACATATTCAACTTTTTTCTTAGAAACAATGAGAAATACTACCTATATATAACTGCCATCTTGAAATAATTCCCCTATTCGCTGGTAGAAGGTGTAAATACAAAATACTGACATTAATGTTAGGTGGTTGGAAAAAATATATAACATGGTGGTGGAACCAAAAATGTTACATGCGATTGAAGTTTGGGGTTTGGACGGTAGCTGGGAACTTATGGCTACAGTGCACAGGATGTTTTGCAGAGAAGTGTGAAGCTGTCTCTTGTCCAAGCCCTCTAAAATATTTACCTTAAAAACCACTGAAACAGAGGCAACAAGAGAGAGTGCTTCACTTGTTTGCCATGGCTACAATAAGAACTGCTTAAAATTTTTTTTTCAATATAAAAGGAGTATGTTACTAGTGGACGATGTTATTAAAAATATTTGTTATAATAGGATTCTTATTCAAGTAATATTACTAGTGGACGATGTTATTAAAAATATTCGTCATAATAGGATTCTTATTCAAGTATTCTGAGTAATTCCTCTGGACCTGTAAAGCCCTGGGATGAGACTTGGCTAGGTAACTAACCGACAAATTAACAGCGAAGTTTGGATTTCTACATATTTTAGACTTCCGAATGTAGGGTCAACATGAGTTAAAATATATTGGCTCCACTTGAGGCAACCAAATACAACCACTGCATCGAGTCTACCACCACAAATGACACAGCAATGTGGGGCAATTAAAAAGGCTCCATTGTGTAAAAGTTGTACCACTGTAAGTGTTAAGTCTACCAAGTGTCACAATAAAGGAATTTGCCCAAATGAGATGGGGAGAGTAAATAGGAAGGAAAGGTATGATAATGGAGAAAGCACTTAAGTTTTGGTTTAGAATATTAAACCTAGATGAAAAGAATGTGTTAAGACAATGTTTAGAATATCAAGAAAAGAGTTAAGGTAATGAATGGAGCCACATTATTCACTCTGATCTAGAAAGAAATGAATTGAGGGAAATTTGGAGACTGAGGGAAAATAACGTTAAAGTTTTTCAAAAGTTGTAAGGAGAAGATTTGAACATATAGAATTACAAACATTGTTGGCAAAAGATCACTAGAATTGTATATTACAAAAAAAATATGTGGGAAAGAGAAGTGTATATTGAAAAATCAAAGAGAAAGCATAGCGTGGAAGAGAGTGGGGGTGTGGAGGTTAAAAGGGATGACTAAAGGTATTCCACAAAATTGATTCCCAATATATAGAGGGAAAAGAGGTTATGGAGGATATGTTATTTGTGTGCAGGGGGATAGAGTTATAGAGAAGAGAGTATATAAATGAGAAATGGTTTAAAGTGAATAGAAAGGTAGCATTAATTAAAATCTTTTGTAAATAATTTAAGGAAGTAGGAGAGTTTCTAAGTAAAGCTAAAAGTAAATGGAATTGGTAACTAAAGAATCTGATGTGTTGCACTCACATGACTTTCTCTACTCTTGTACTAACCTTCTTACAAACTCTTATTCTTCTGTCTTCTTTGTGTTAGTTGCCATAAACATTTGCAGAAATTACCGTACTGCTCATATTCTTGCACGTGCAACGGGAATATGGGAATACAGTAGGCTTTGAGCGATAGTCAAATCTTTTAAAACTTTCAAATTCTGTTCTCTTTGCGCGGTTAACATACAAAAGAATGAATAGCAATGTTCCATTTGACAGAAGTATAAGTTCTCCAAAAGTTACACAAATACTAAGATAAGTGAAGTTTTTAGTTTCTAATTTGTTCTTACTTTAGAATCTTGTTGCTCCACTGTTAATACCTTCAATTTTCCTTATTTAATGAGAAATATCTCTAAAATGGTTCACTCTACAAACAAATTTATTTAGACATAAGTTGTGTTTTAGCAAGATCTACATTTTTTGTATAATAAGATTTGGTCTATCTCTTACAGTTTAGCAGTTATGCAAAAGTCATCCAGAGTATATATACATTTCATTTGTCATAAAAATATCTCAAACATTTTAGTCAAAATTGTTACAGCCATTTTCAAGAAAATCAAGATTTTCCATGTAAAGGGTAGTTTAGGGTGGAGCAATTTTCTTCAAAATCTTTGTGTTGCATCCTTGAAAGACAAACTTAAATACCAACTTTGGTTTTTAACCAATTTTTCATTTTTGAGTAATGGTGTCCACAGATTGACAGACAGACACACACATGGACCTTTTTCTAAAAATGCTTTTTCTTGTTTCAGGGGGCCTCAAAACATATATTTCCGGTGAAATCTCGACATCGAATTTTTGGGTAGAATACAATACTTTATCTACTTCACTATACGTAGTAGAGGAAGTAAAAAGAAGTAATTTAAGTTAAAATTAAGAGATCTTAATGTGTAGTGGTAGGATTTATATAATGAATATGGTGAGTTAACAGCTTGGGGTGAACACTTAACCACATTCCTTGTATTTAATTACTATAAGAAGCATAGTGCAAGTAAACAAGTATCCTTTTGTATAATGTAAGATAGAAAAAGAGAAAGAATTTTGGAATAGCTACTGGCTTCCAGTAGTAGCTGAGATAAATTTAGGAAATATTATTAGATTTAATAGGTTAAGATTGTATTGTTTCTTGAGGAAATATATGTATTTAAGCTTATTTTATGTTAAATGAAGGTTACATAAATAAATATTTATTGAAAATGGTTAAATTTGGTGCGTAATATCAATGAATATTTTAACTCATATAATCATATCTCGGAGGCTTTGACTTGAGAAAGAACTCATTGACTATAGGTTATTTAACATTGGGATTTAATAATTTCTGTCTTGAAACATCTCCAGTTGGAAATCTTTGCATCAAACTGCAACATAATTATTACAGAATGAAACTATAAACCAAACATATCACTCCCTACACTACAAAAGCAAGTTACATGTGGACTATCTGAGGTAGCCTCAGGAACCTGCGAAACACGAGGAAACAGAAACAGAGAGAGTATGCTGGTAGAAAGGCTCATTGTCATTGCAACCCTTTAAAATACTCATATTCTTCCGGCTGTCAGAATGGACTCATTTGTTTAATCAGACTGTTAAGTTTTAAATTCATACAAAGTTTCAGCAGAATATTCCAACATGAAAATAACTATAAGGGTCATTCACAGTGAAAATTAAGCATTATTATATCATCGTCATCACAACCACTGCCACCGCTGCGACCACCACTATCACCACCACCACCACCACGACCACCACTACCACCATGATCGTCATCATCACCAATCAATCATGATTATTTTAGCTTTCTCTTTATCATTGTGGCTTCTTGTGATTGAGCAGGTTTTATTTCTTACTGCACTGATCTATTAGTTCTTTTGTCCATCCAAGGAATTCTGAGCATTTCAAAACCATCAATCTTCTTCTATCTCTTTTATTTATGGCTGAACTGTTACTGCCATAGATGATTGTAGGAAATATCAGTGTTTCTACTATCTTTATTTTAGTTGATGTCCTAACATCTGTGCCTTTCACAATTTTCTCCAATGTTTTCCTAGCTGTTCTTCCTACTCCTAGCTTCTTAATTTCTCCCCTAGGGGCGTACTACAGTGGGTACAGGATTAGTGTTCCTGGAGTCTCGAGCCACACTCTTGATTAGGTTCCTCTAAGAGGTGAGAGAACCTATGACAATCAACTTTGGTCCACAAACATGTTTAACCTCCCACCAGATACCTCCCTGAACCAATATGATGGATACCGTTGTATAGGCTGGTGGATGGGGAGTCACAAAGGATGACTCGCATAATTCCCAGCCCCTAGTTATCATTTAGAACTGCGTTAATATCTACTGGTAAAGGTCAGTACCAGGGACGTCACCATTGCATAAGCTGATGCACTCCTGAAGGTGATCAAATCCTTCTGTCTAGACAGGGAGGTGACTCTAACATGAGCAAGGTAAGGCCAGGACTCTCACCTAAGATGGGGTAGCGCCCAGGATGTAAGCATGTCATCAGAGACACTTGCCATGGAGGAGGATTAAATTGCCATGGCACTAAATATAAAAAAAACAAAGTGTCTAAAATATATGTATACGTAATTCAGTCCAGTGATCCATACTACTTAGTAATAAGTAGAACTAAGGAAGGGTCACTCCTGCTTAAAGCACATTCAGCATCCCAAACAGCGAAAATACTTTTAAATGCACATGTCGGCCAGTTATCTGGTGTGTGTAGAGTTGCACAGGACTCCGAATGCCTTACACGATGTGTTAGACATGTGCATTGGATGGTATGAGGAGATTCAGGAAAACCTAGAAAACCAAGGTATCACATCTGTGTATTGGGTTCAGCATAAAGAAGGAGACAGATTACTGCCTATCCGTACCCATATTCCTGACCTTTGATCGGGTAGTTCTCCCACAAAGGATTAAGACAGGGTATGAAGCCACTGAAGTTAAGCCATATATCTTGAACCCGCACAAATGTTATAAGTGTCAGCTCTTTGGACACACTAGTGATTTTCGTTATGGTCAAGCTACCTGCATTAACACTGGAGGCATCTTGCATGACAATACATGTACATCACCTCCAAGTTGTGTTAATTGCAGCAGTGAACATCCATCAAGTTCCTGAGAATGCCTGCGTTTTACAGAGGAAACAGGAGATCTGGGTTAGTGAGAAGTTGTCCTCCTTGGAAGTCCGGAACTCTTGTGTATGTGCGAACCTTCTATCTCGATGTCCATTACCTATATTTCAGTTGCAGCTAAATTGGTACCAATTCTGGAAATTGCAATTCAAACCAGCGACATAAATGGGGCTGCAATTTCAGACATGATTCTCATAGCTAGATCAATTCCAAGGCTTTCAATGTTAACATTTAAGTCTGCATCAACAAGTACCAAGTCCTCAATTTAAAGAAAATCTCAGCAAGGTCTCCACCAAAAGCTTTGATGTCTACAAATAAGACTGACAAGCTTGTAATGTATGATCCTTCACTGATAAAGCTCAAGTCCAGCTATGATAGATCTGACTTCCTGAAAGAAAGCAATAAATCTGCTCCAAGTACATCAAAGGAACATAAAAGTCCACTTACATCTCCCCTAAGATCCTCTTCTGGGAATCATCTGAGTGGACTTGAATCAGCAACATCCACCTTCGTCAATCTCCATTTCCAATCGGTTCAAGGCTTTCGAACCAACATTTTCTATTGGAGAAAGGTCCTCTGTCGAGGAGATGGAGTAGGAAGATTCTGCCTATATTGCCTGCACACAGTGAAAAATAGGTAGAACAAACCTGCAGTACAAGTCTGATGCCAAAGAAAAAGGGTAAACTGTTTCAACCATTGCCATCTTCAGTGTAATGGAGAGCTACATTTGCGTACTTTCCCATATTACCATGTCTGCCCTACAATGGAACATATGTAGGTTTAGAACAAATTGATCAGGATTTGAACTTTTGCTTAATAAGAATGAGCCTTTGGTTGCAATGTTTGCAAGAGACTAAGACTGGTTTCAAATTAGATGGTACACTCTAATATGGTGTGCTCATACACTGCATTACTTCTAAGGCTGTTTAGGCTGCAAAAGAGAGCAGTACGCTTAATTGCAGGAATAGAAAAAAGAGATTCATGTAGAAATTCTTTTAAAAAACTAAATATTCTAACGTTGCGATTTACTAAACTCACATTAAAAAGTTATAATCAAAACAAAAACAGTAATATCCATAAATATAACACTAGAACAAAAGAAAATTATTTTAGAAATAGACTTATAGGTGGTCTAAATAATAAGTGCCTAGAAAATAGTAGCAAAGATCTGTACAACCATCTACCATCTAGAATTAAACAGATAACAAATGAAAAAATCAAACTAAAGAATATTAAATCTTATCTATTAGAAAAGGCATTTTACTCTGTAGAAGAGTACAAAAATTGATAAAATATGGTATATTGCACTTCCCAATATTCTCAACTAGTCTCATATTTATGTAAATAACTTGTATTGTATGTACATAGAATTTTACGATTGTAAATGTTTTACAATTGGAGAAATAAAGAATACAGAATACAGAAGAGAGTATTCCTGTGCACAGGGGCACTATGATGCTCATCAGAGATATATTTGTAGAATCTGTACTCTTATATTCTGACATCCAGTCAGTCATTGCAAGGATTGAATTTTCATCAATCCAATTTACTCTTTGCAATATTTATCTGCCTCCGTCTGATAACCTCTCACTCACTGATTTAGAAGATCCAGTATCCCAGATCACTTTTCTGTTGGTGGGAGACTTCAATGCGCATCACCCCATTTGGGACTCAACTTGGGCTTGTGCAAGAGGCAAACTAATCGCTGATTACATGGACAATCATAACCTCCTGAACACTGGAGAGCCTACTTTTCTTCCTGACTCCTGCAATAGCTTCTTACACCTTAATCTAGCGGTTTGTTCAAACAGCCAGCAGTTTCCTTACAGTTAACAGTTTCCTTACAGTGGAAAGTCATCTCTTACTTACACTCTAGTGACCACTTTCCATGTCTTATTAGTCCCTTAATGCCAGATACATGTTCCACACATATATGTACCTAGATGGCACTCAGATCATACCAACTGGAACCTTTACTCCCAATTGGCTATGTTTACTTATAACGACCACAACTCTGTGAATGATTTAGCCCAACATCTCATGGAGATGATTCTTTCTGCTGCTGAGCAACCTACATATTCCGTGGTCAAATTCCCAACTCCTATTGATTACGTGTCCCTTGATGGACGGATGAATGCCATTTGCGCTCAAAGACGTTTGGGGTATTCTAGCGTCACCTTACATTGGATAACGTGATCCATTACAACATAATGTGTCCCCAGTCTAGGCAAGTAATTAAGGATAGCAGAATGATATCATTGAACAAGCTTGTAGCTTCACTTAACTGTCGTACACCTTACTTAGTTGTATGGGATAAATTAAAGTGCGTGGCTGGAAAATCAAACCACATGCCAATCGTTGAATTTAAAACAGCTGCAGAAGTTATTGTTGATTTGTTTGATGTGGCTAATACCTTTGGCAGTGCTTTTGACCAAATGTCTTGCTTAAATAACTACTCATCGTGAGCTCCTCCCAATTAAGACTCAGGAGGAGTCTAGAGGTTTCAAATTTCATTCTAGAAATCAAGAAGACTACAATCACCTTTTCACAGTGCCGGAGTTAGAACATGCTCTTTCATCTTTGTGACTATCAGCACCAAGACCAGATAGTATTCACAAGCAAAGTTCTCTCCTGAAGGAAAGGCATTCCTGCTTGCGGTCCACAATCATGTTTGAGTTCACACCACTTTTCCAGAATAATGGGAGGAGGCCACCATCATATCTATTGTGAAAGCTGGAAAGAACGGTCATCTTCCCTCCAGCTAACTTCCTGTTTCCCTCACCAGTTACATTTGTAAAAGTGATGAAAAGGAACTTGCAACCTACTCACAAACACCCAGTGTAGTTTTTGACGCCGTTGTTCAACTGTAGATGATCTTGTGTCAATATCAATGTGGGATACATGAATTGTTGAAGCATTGGGGTACTTTTTGATCTCAAGAAGGCTTATGATACACGTTGGCAAGCAGGAATACTATGTTCCCTGCACATCTAGAATATATCTGGGAACTTAAGGGAAATTGCCCCAGTACCAGTCACTTAAGCCAATATCCATATTTAGGGCAAATTGGATAATGAATTTAAGCAAAACAGAAAGCAGAGGATAGAGGACAACATGAATAACAATCAGAACAGCAATTTGAAAATATAATTTACTTTTAAGTATCCATAATTCAGATTATTGTGAGGCGGGGTTTTATTAAAGGATAGTCAACACATATCAGCGTGAATATAGCAGCAGGAGTAATGTTTTTACTAAAAGGTGGAAAGTTTGTTATAGTAGACGCTACTCTTATTTTCAGGGTCGATGGTAAAAGAATGGAATGCATAAACCAACGTTCTTTTATCACAAACACATTTATTCGTTATTTACACTTTTTATCACAATTTCAGTTAGTTAACAACTTTTAAAATTCGTTAGCGTCTACGCTGGTTAAAAGTTTGGGTGTAATTTACATGTTCACACGCCATCAGCAATTATACGTCCTTCCACTTTGAGCTCACAGACGCTAATGATAAACTAGTCCAAGCGTCCTATGACGCAACACCGCCATTCTTATGTATTCATCCGCGCAACAGTTCTCATTGGTTGAACTCAAAGTGACGAGAAGACATTGGATCTTGAATATCAAAAAGAAATAGGTCCCTGATACACCCAAATTAAAAGAATTAAAAATTTACACACTCTTACAAAAATATTTACATGAACAACTTTCTATTAGTCAATATTCCGTCTCAATTGTAAACACTAAGTCAGAGACTTTCAAGAAAAACTGTTCCCATTATCGGTCACTTTGGTATGCATGACAAAAACATTGGTAGAATTTAATAATTACATAAACTGTATATGATAATAATATAAAGATGTATTTTGTTTAGGCACTATCACTCTTAGTCATTTTTTACAATGCTCACACACAAAATATGCTATTTCGTCACTGTCTGCGCAACCTACATGTGCCCAACCACAACACTTGCAACACTGCACCTAATCTTCTTGAAAGCATTCACCAAAAATAATGCATTCAGTTTCTTCAGTGCTTTCTTTTTTGTTGTCTTCACTTCAATTTCCAAACTGAAGTTTCCGTTTGATATGACTTGAAATTACCTTCTTTTTTGGATCATTCCTTCCACAAAAATCTTTTTCTTTTCTCTGTCGTGTGATTTCCTCCTTTTCTTTTACCATATTTTTAAAGGGAGTGGATGTCAGAAGTGCACTGTTTTTCTCCTCTCCTTTTTCTGTTAACAATTTTTCTCTGCAGGTCATCAGGTACAGGAGAGATCTTGGCAATGGCCTTCTGGAAGTCTGTAGATTCATGACCGGTAATGGGAACACACACCTTGACCGGCAATGGGGCAATGGAAGGGGGTTATAAAATAGTAAAATGAATACTATACAAAAAGATTTTTGGGAATTTAAGCATGTTAACTCACTGCTTGGGTATGCTAAGAGTATAATAAAATATAATATATAAGTTAAACTCATCTAAACACGGTCAGTACAGTCACAAGTTTTAGCAGCGCAATACAAAAGCACCGTCATCCACACTTCACAAAGGTTTTCTCTAAAATGGCGAGAAAAACCTGGACTTCAGGCGAGGAATAGCATTCTTTTGTTCCTGCCTACCACATCATAGCTGTTTTTGCTACTATCTAGCGTCTTAATGTGTAACTACTTGTTGACTGGTAACGAGGCCTGACCGGCAACAGGGCAACCTCCCCTATTACTTTTTACTCAGGAGTTTATGAAGGACGCATTTTCTGAGTAAGGATCAGCTTGGTTTTTTCAAAATTTTTGTTCAGAAAAACAGAGTATCTCAGGGATGTGTACTAGTGTTATACTGTTTGCTATAACAATTGATTTGATCAGGAAATGTGTTCCTCCAGGGGTTGTGTCGTGTCTATTCATTGACAACTTTGCTGTCTATTGTATTTCTCAGTGAGCACTGTTTTTGAAATAGGTCTGCATCAATATTTAGACAAACTTTGAAAATGGAACTGTAAAAGCAACCTTCTTTTCTCAACTGAGAGGTCAGTCTGCATTAACTTCTGGCATCATAGGAGATTATTACCACCTTTGCTCTTATTTAGTCCAGATTTACTTTCATTCACACATGAGATTTATTTCCTGGGGTTGACCTTTAAGAGGAAGCTTAGCTAGTCATTGCATATAACAGGCTGAAAGCACAATGTGACCATTCTGAGTATCATGCAGGCGGTAAGTGGGAAATCATGGGGAGAGGATCGGACAGTTTTGCTGCAACTGTATCATGCACTGATCCAATCCAAACTAAATAAGGGGTTTATTATTTATTTATGCCAACAAACTTACTGTTGGTGTTTTTAAACACACAAGCCGTGTGTGGGCAAAGTTTAGAGCGTCCGCCCGGCAAGCGGAAGGTCTGTGGTTCAAATCCCAGTTGTGGCATTGAATTTTTAAGTTCCGGTTCTACCTCTTAAGGGGTTTATTGTTTATGCTTCAGCACGACCATCTGTGCTGAGAAGATTAGACACAATCTCTAATTGGGGCTCTCGTAAGACAATTGGAGCTTTTTCAACTTGCCCAGTTGTGAGGCTTTATGCCTAATTGGCGGAAACCCCTCTGCCATATCGGCACGGGTTAGTATTAAGAAATTATAAGTGTGGGCTTAAAGGTATGGCTATGCACCCAATGTTCATTTTTTTGAACACCATGCTGCTCACTTTGTCCAAGGCTGGCAGGTTTCCACTCCGGGAACTTCTTAGAAAGCATGCTTTTGAAATCCTAGCATGTTTCCAAAGGTTTGATAGTATCCTCATTGGTTACATGCCATATCCCATGTAGATCTTGGTATGACAGTATACTGGAAGTCTACAATAGTATTCACACTTGTTTTTTAAAAGTTTTGTCAGGTTAGAATGATCAAAGTTTGATTTATACCAATGGATCTAAGGCCACCAATGGTGTTGGACATGTCTATGTTTATGAAATTGAACCACATACATTCAGTTTTTATAATAGCACTTTCATTTATAGTGCAGAACTGTATACTATATACCAAGTCATTTT
Source organism: Tenodera sinensis (assembly GCA_030765045.1). NCBI lineage: Eukaryota > Metazoa > Arthropoda > Insecta > Mantodea > Mantidae > Tenodera > Tenodera sinensis. The sequence continues at coordinate 182,493,694 of CM060962.1, read as the reverse complement.
ATATGTGCACCGTCAAAAATTAGGTGACAGCTTCATTTTGAATGATTACCTTAGTTCATTTCAGAGCCTTTGTGAGCTGTACAACTACCATCCTATTGTACAGTGTATCCAGGACGTCCTCCATGCTTTACATGCTTCTGGTATTAACATGGGTTGTACATGGATTTCTAGTCATGTTGGTTTGCCAGGAAATGAAATGTCAGATTTGGTAGGAAAGCCAGTAACCACAGAACCCAGTATTACAATATCCTGTGTTACTTTGGGAGACTTTAGGTTTAAAGTGCAGAGAGTGGTGCTATCTTGTTGGTGCAAAGAGTGGTCAGCTCTCTGCAGAAATTAGCCACTGCAATTTCACACACGATTACCTTTTTAAGGGGGACGCTGCTCCTCTTTACCTGCTGTGTGACAAATTTTTGTTGGCCCAGCATGTGTTGCTAGAGTGTGTTTCCCTGGTGCGCCTTTGGGACTCTACAACTCCTGGTCATTCTTGCAGAGGTCCTGGCAGACAATAACCAAGTAATCAAAAGGGTTTTTAAATTTTTATCAATGGTAAACTTCCAACTAAGAATTTAGTATTATAGATATGAAGTTTTCATACCTTTCAGACTATTTTGGTAAATTTGTTTTAATTCTGGCTCTTACCTTGATTAGTTCTGTATATTTATGTGTATTTATGACTTTTGCTAGGATTTTAATCTTTATCTCTGGCTTTTGCTATATTTGTTTCTTTATGATGACCTAGTAGTTGAGCATCCTTAAATATACATATCTTTTATACATATGATAAATATATCATCTTAATTTCTTTTGGGTATACCTCTCTGTAGTAATTGTAGAGCTCAGAAATGTTGATTGTGACTTCTATCTTAATTCCATTTAGTTGAAGTTTGTTAATGGCTGCTGTGATCATTTGGTCTTTCTCAACTCATTGTATCAGCAGTTCATATATTAAACTGCTTTGGTTTCTTTCAGGGTAGCACATCAGGGAGTGGTAGCACCACCAAAGTTGGAAAACATCTTTAACTTCAGCGTGGATACAGATGGAATATCATATTCATCTCCTCCTCTGCAACTGACACGTCCTGATTGGAGCAGTAGTTTTTACATGCCGCGCATTTCTGGGTTGATTCCTAATACAGGAAATGTACAGACAATCATACAGTGTGGTAGCGATTCTTCCACTGTTGCCATTCTGAGTGTCACCTCAAATTTTGTGAGGGAAATGCGAATCCTTCATGTGCATTCCAGCTATGTGGTGTGTAATTACACCAATGAGGTACTGCAGGTATGTGCAGGAGAACTTTCTATATGAAGATAGAACAGGGAGGTGCACAATGTAAGACAGCAGTGTCTTTACTGTAGGCAACTACATTCTAGTAGGATATGATTAATTCTTCACTAACCATTGTACTTCATACTGATAGAAGATAAAATAGAGTATAAATTTTAAAAAGCTAAGTTTGTACTTTGCAAAGTACAAGTGGATTAGTTACACGACATTTTCCATGTTTGCAATTAGATAATTCTGCATGAATATGGATTTTACATTCTGCAGATGGCTGTGATGTTAGTCAACAGTTAGAAAAGTAAGCCAGTGTATGCTAGCTGTGAACTCATAGGAAACAAAAATAAGCAAATTAACACTTCACAGTATTTGGTATAAATGCCCTCATTATACTTAATTTCAAATATACTGCATTTATGAGAGGTAGAACTGGAACTTAAAAATTCAATGCCACAACTGGGATTTGAACCACAGACCTTCCGCTTACCGGGCAGACGCTCTAACCACTGAGCTATTGTGACAAACTGCCAGAATGGCACACGGCTTGTGTGTTTAAAAACACCAACAGTAAGTTAGTTGGCATAAATAAATAATACTGCATTTATGTTTGAAGCCTGGAAGTTTGGCAAAATTATTTTCTGTTTGGATAAATACATTAAAAATTCAGACGGAGAAAACATGTTTCTATAGAATGGCTCTCTAAAAAGCGGTTACTATTACTGCTATTGCTCTCTTCAATATCATCAGTGAAAAATATTGGAGAGCAAGAGGATTAATGATTTCATTGTCAGAAATCCAGCATTAGCTAACAACATAGAATGGCAAGACCAATTTTTATTTTGTCTATTTTGGCTTGTGCCACCTAGGTTTAAAGCTTTTTTTTGCATGTTTTGAATCATTGTGAATTTCTTCTATGATTATTAATCCTTAACTGGGGAGTGCAGCATGACACAAAATTCTGCTAACTTTTGTATGGAGAGCACATCATTTGCTGCATGCTGAGGATGCAGTCATGTTATACCTGCGGAAGAGGGTGTACAACATTTGCTTTAAATTTTAATAAAAACTCTGAAATCACACTTATAATTGCTATTATTTGCTTAAATAACTTAGAAAGTGCTATACTTTATGTGTGAAACTAGATTCTGGGTTTAGAAGTTAAATTGGGTTATTTAAGGCAGTTTCATGATTATGCGCAAAACCAACATATGTGAAGAGTAATTGCTCTCTTATTTAGTATACAATTAGTAAAATGAAAATATCCATAACTACTATTAGTTTGTTGCTGCTGCTGTTGTCGTTTTCTAATACCCAACGGTTGACAATGAAGTCATTAGTAGAGCCCGGATTTTTATGTAATATCAAGGTGCGAAATATGTACATATTTATGTAACAAAAGCATCAAAATATGTAATGAAATATGTAATATCAACAAAATATGTAAAATTATGTAATAATCTAAATGCTAAGATTACAACCTCAAATCTAAATGCAGTCTGCAAGTTACCTAGAATTTTGTAATTTCATCGGTCTATAAGTACATAAATTAATTACAGTGAGTTAAAATTTACTAAATATAGAATTAATTATAGGGAAAATGTTTTGTTTTATGCAGAATTTACCTAAAATTTATTTTCAAGTAGGTAATCATGAAATAAAAAATGTGTTTTGGATTATGTTTATTAAACTTACTCATTTCAAATAATTATTTTACTTAAATTTTATTTACGGTAAAGCAATGTTGAAATACTGAACCAATTTATCAATGAGTGACACAATCAATTCAAAATAATTAACTTTTATAATGTGGATGCATTTTCAGTTTTTTATCTCTTGACATACAATGAACCAGGCATTTTTATTTTGAGTCTTTTGCTTCTTTCAACGTAGTGAATAGCCATATACTTTTCAATATTTTCAGGGGTTATTGTTTGTCTCCTATCGGATAAAATGTTCTTATAAGCAGAGAAGGTTCTCCCCACGTCACACGAAGTAACAGGAGCATATTTTAGCATAGGAATATGATTTGCAGAGAAATGTTTTGGTAAATCGACACTGTCACCATTTAGCACTTTAGATACGGACGCAAGCGTAGAGTATCCTGGACTCCTGTTTAGCACAGCTTTGAATTTTTCACCTACATGTCACACAGGGGATTTTTATAGCACTGAATTCTGTGCGGTGCTTTCTCAAAGACCCTTCTTGTTGCTGATATCAACTTATTCGCACAGGGAAAATTATTTCTTACTACTTCAGCAACACGTTGCAATGCATGGGCCAAGCAGGTACATTCGGGTAGAAAACCTTAAGGGCAATAGCAGCTTTAATCATGTAGTACGCTGCGGCATCTGAATATATAATTAAACCTTTTCCTCACACACACCCCCTTTGGCCACAGAATCTTCATCCCATCATTTACAAATGTTGCAATTGTAGAATTATTTGTTTATTCTAGCACCTTGCAACAGATTACAAATGGGTTTGCTGGAGTTTCGGAATCCGGTTTTCCTACTACTAAATTTGTTATCTACCGACCCATGTCATCTGTAGCTTCATCGACGATAAACCAAGTACAGGAGTCTCCAATTGCTTTCCGCATATGGGCAAGTGCTTCTCCATTACACATGAAGATACTTTTTCCTCAGAGTAGATTCGTCAGGAATAACTTTCTTGCACTATTTCTCTAGAAAGGAACGAAATTGAGGAAATTGAAGTTTATGCTACGGAATATTAGCTGAAATCATTGCACTGCACGGGTCTTTAAAAAAATCATTTCCGAACGGTTCCCGTTGCATTTGTGTCAACAGAACTTGCTTTCGAGAAAACTGTAGGTGAGGAGAGCACTTTTGATATATTGTTCCAATTGAGATTTCATGGAACATGTTTTACCGCATGCTTGACAGACTATTACTTTTCCATCGGTTGTAAAGGTGCTATCTAATTTCACCCATAATTTAACTTTCAGGATAGCGAGGACGCAACTGGTGCCATTTTACTAAGACTTGCAGGAAACTAACTGCAGTATTATCGCCTCGCTATATTGATGGTTGTCCAGCAGCTCACTTTGTTTCCTTGCAGCTATTATATTACAAGATGCCGACTACCATGACAATGGTAACAATCAATTTCTCCAGTCCTAGTAAATGTCCAAAGCGCTACGAGAAACGTGACACTGGAGGTCAACATTGTCGAGCGGCACCTGTTTTGATATAATGGACAACAATCAGAACGAAGCAAGGCGCTTATTATAGCATTCTTAATTTAACTTGCATCCTTTTCCGCAGATTGATTTTTGTTGCTTTCAGCAAAACTTGTGAAAACAGTAGTTTATGTGACTACAATATGTTTTGAAAAGTAATAAAATTGTAACGAAACCCAGAAAATATGTACACTTTATGTAACATCGTCAAAGTATGTAGTAATGTGCAAAATATGTAAAAAAATTTAAAATAAAAATTTGTAAGGGAGTCCCAAATAATGTAATTCACCAACATTTTTACTTCTCATTGAAATATTATGCAGGATTTAAAATATGTAATTACATAAAAATCCGGGCTCTAGTCATTAGTCTTCTTATACTCCACTATTTTTCATAATCATTTTGTATATTGAGAACTGATGGGCATTTTTGAAGATGATTATAGTTCATTTCTTCATTTAGATTGCGTAGTGGACAATTTGGAGACTCTTATGTTCCAATTCTGTGTAAATTTTTAGCCATACAATCATGTCCTGTTAATAATCAAAAGGCTGCAACAGTTGTTTTCCTAGGTAGATCTAGTATTACTTCTGGATTCTCGGTAAGAACTTGCCAGTTTCTCCTTGGAATATTATCTTATTGATTTTATTAAAATTTTTATTAATTGTTTTACAGAATCAAAGGTTAATTTTCTAGTTGGTCCATAGGTGAGAAGGCATCCGTTTTTGACTAAGCTATCTGCTGTCTCATTGCCATATATATCACAGTTTGCTGGTATCTATTGTAATACTATTTTTTCATTTAATTTGTTAGTTGAGTTATCATGTAGATGATTTCTAGTGTGTGGTGTGTGTGTGTGTGTGTGTGTGTGTGTGTGTGTGTGCGTGCGTGCGTGCGTGCGTGCGTGCGTGCGTGCGTGCGTGCGTGCGTGCGTGCGTGCGTGCGTGCGTGCGTGCGTGCGTGCGTGCGTGCGTGCGTGCGTGCGTGCGTGCGTGCGTGCGTGCGTGCGTGCGTGCGTGCGTGCGTGCGTGCGTGCGTGCGTGCGTGCGTGCGTGCGTGCGTGCGTGCGTGCGTGCGTGCGTGCGTGCGTGCGTGCGTGCGTGCGTGCGTGCGTGCGTGCGTTGTTTATCAGAAACTCTTGATAGTTTTGCTGCTTTTGAGTCTGGTAGGGCAGCGACATTGAAGTCCTTGCGTTTGTGGAGAGTTGCCTGGTAGTCGACTATTTACGATGAGAGGGTTACCTGTACAGGTGAGTCACAATATATCGCAGCATGGAGTTCACGCAGACAGATTGAGTAATGTGAGAAGACATCAGCACAGTAACACAAGTGTTGTATTGCAAAATATGAGGATGCACTGCTGCAACAAGACTCACTTCCATAAAATCAAACATTTAATGAAGTGCTATGTGCAGCATTTAGTTCCGCTGATATTCCATTACATAAACTACAGCATAAAAAGTTGCATGCATTTTTAGAAAAGTAGACTGGCAAATCAATTCCACATTGTACAACGTTACGTAAGTACTACGTACAACTGAGAATGAACCTAAATAACTACCACATATGAGTTTCTATGGGTGAAACGATGCCGTTGAACAATTTGTGGTAAATGTGGTTGTTGGAGCACTGGATGTAGAAGGCCCCATTAGACTGTATCTTGTGAGTTAGTCAGTGTTGCGAATAATTCTACCATAAGTGCAGTTTTTGACAGTACCATTGAAATACTATGGCCATTGGGTGTGAAACACGATGGAGTACATCTATTTGTTACAGATGCAGTTACCTATATTGTAAGGAACCCATGTGTAAATCGCTTACAGAAACTTAATACATGTTACCTGCCTTGCTCATGCCTATCACAGACTAGCAGAAGAGGTCCAATCTCAATTTCCTGCCATTGATAAGCTTGTAGGGACTGTCAAGAAGGTATGCCTTTATGTGCGGCAATATTTTTGGATCTTTAGCCTTGTGTTTCTCTTCCTCTCACACCAGTTCTAACACGATGGGGAACATTGCTGGAAGCATGTGAATACTATTTCTACAATTTTCGATGCCATTAGACACGTGGTGCAGATGTTTGATAGTAACGCTGCAACTGCAATAAACACAGCCCAAAATCTTTTATGTGACCCTGATATTAAATGTCAAATGACATACATTATCTCAAATTTTGGATTTCTCCCCTCTGCAATTCAAGCTTTGGTAAAGTGAATATTAAAAATAGAAGCACTATTGACAGTGAAGTATTCTTCAATTTGAGGTTATTTTGAGTCACTTATTTACACTTACCTTCACTACTAAACTGCTTTTTTAAAGCGGAAACGTTTTCAGGACCATTCGATCCCATCATCAGCCGTTGGGTAACTGACGTTATCCTCTTGTTCCTTTTCTCTCCTGTCTCTATTCTGCTGCCATCTGGTGTTAGGGGCGCAGAGCTTTAACACTTCATTCAATGCTGGTATTTCGAAATTAATAACTTTATTACTTTTCTTGATGATGTATATTTTTTCCTTTTATATTAAGGCCGATGTTGTGGTTTTCAGTCCAAAAATGATGTGCCACAGCAGACTTTTCAATTTGTTTTAATTTTATGTTTCTTTGGTGTTCCTTAAGTCTTATATCCAAATTTCTCTTTGTTTTCCCTATGTAGCTTTTGTCACAACTATTACAGTTGATCTGGTAAATCCCCGATTTTTTATTGTATGGGATGGTATTGTTTAGTGGCTTATTAAGCAGGTTTTTTAAACTGTATTGGTTTTGCGGTGCTAGTTTTATGTTTAGTTTCTTGAAGATTTTTTCAAATTTCTTGAAGGCCCAGGGATGGTACGTGAATTTCCTAAATTTCCAGTTGTTTGTGAGTGGTGTTAATGTAGTGGTTTGCGAAATTATCTTGAGCTTCTCTGCATTTTTTGACATGTTTCTACCTGTGGCTGGGTTGAATCCATTTAATATTGCAATTTCTTCTATGTGTTGTTGTTCTTTCAGAAATTCCTCTTTACTTAACAGGACATTATATAAACGATGTATCAAGCTTCGAAATGCTGCCAGTTGGTGTGAAATTGGGTTGCAATTGCTTTTCTTGATGTAATTGTCTACATGTGTGGGTTTTCTATGTATACCAAATTTCATACCATCTATATTTCTAGTAATTTTGAGGTCCAGGAAAGGTAATGTGTTGTTGTCTTCTATTTTAATTGTAAATTTTATATGGCTGTCCTGTAGATTCAGTAATTTTAGAGAGTCGTCTTTTAGTTTCTGGGGGATTATAGCGAAAATGTCATCCACGTATCTTCTCCAAAATTTGAATATATGTAGAAAGGCTTTAACTAAATGAGATTCAAAAAAGCTCATGTACATATTTGCTAAAAACGGTGATAGTGGGCTCCCCATTACTAGTCCTCTTGTTTGTCTGTAAAATTTGTTGTTAAATGAGAAGTAATTATTTTTTGTGCAAATTTCTGTAAGATTAATGATGTCATTTATTTCAGTGGGGTCAACTGTAGTCGGAGTCAACCATTTTTTAATAAGTAAGGGTATTTTTTCCACCAGGATGCTGGTAAACAGAGCTTTAACGTCGAAAGACATTGAAAGACACCATAATGTGGCCTTTAGGGATAGTGTAATTTTGCAGGTTTTTTAAGAGTTCCAAGGAATTCTCAATTCCTAAGCTTTCGAATTTTTTGTAAGTATTTAGTTTCTTTACTAGCCATTTAGCAATATGGTAGGTAGGTGAATTGATGCCGTTAATGATGGGTCTCATGCTATTGTCCTGTTTGTGTACTTTTGGTAGGCAATATAACCTTGGCAATATGGGGTTAGAGGGTTTTTAGGATATATTTTTCTGATGTTGTTAATATTTCTGTAACTGATAAAGCTTTATTGATTGACGTGGTATATAAGTTTAAAGGATTTTTCGGAATTTCCTCATAGTCATTACTTTCCAGAAGAAGGTTGACTCTATGGTTGTACTCCTCAATTTCCATAATAACTAGGGAATTTCCTTTGTCCACTTTTAGAAATATCACTGGTTTCTTGTTAAGGTTTTCTATTATTTTTTTGTTGTTGTTGTAGTTCTGTATTGGGCGTAAATGTTTTAATATCTCTATGCATTCAATTTTTGCTTTTAATGCGTCTTCATTTTTTAGGTTATGTGTGGCTATTTCAATGTTCACAATAAAATCATCTTTATTCTGTGAGAAATTGATGCAGGTTTTGAAACCTTTTTAAAACTGGTAAAATAAAGAACCTTGATGAAAGGAGCTATTGACAAGATGAATGCTCTGGGAGATAGCATAGGAAAAAGAATAACTGTAAAATCTTTTACAGAAAAATGATGGGTACTATTAACTGTGTAACTTTGCCAACATGATTTTAAATGAAAACAGTGCTTTAAGATACCCAGATATAGACAGAAAGGTGTTGCAGATTTTGAATATGTACCTGTGTTTTCAGCAGATGTGGAACAAAGCTTTTCTGCCTATAAGTATTATTGGCAAGGAGACAATCATTTTTGTTCAAAAACCTGAAAATGTGGGTTGTAATTCATTGCTGCAAAGAGACATAGAAGTTTATCCATGTGCACAGTGTGAGTTGTTTGCATAATTAGTTATTTAATAAAGATGTTTCAGTTATATAAGTTAGCAGAAAAGCTATAAACAGTACTGCAGAAATAAAGTAAATATTCAAGAAAAATGTGTAATTTTTCTTGTATAGTTATTTGGATACTACTGCACAGTGTCAATGTGAGCCCTTATCACTACACCCTGATCCATCCTATTCTTTATGCTTTCCTCATGTTGCGACTTCAATGTCACAGCCCTACTCATTACCATATACACCACAGTGTGTTGGTATCCGTTGTAATACTATTCTTTTATTCAGTTTTGTTAATTGAGTTATATTGATGATTTGTAGTGTGTTTGGATTGTTTATCAGAAACTATTGATAGGATTGCTGCTTTTGAGTCTGATAATAAGACAGCATTGTAAAATGTTTAATATTATGTAGAAGATATCATAGGGAATGGTTGATTGCTTCTATTTCTTCATTGTGAGTTCTTGTTCTATATTCTAAGGATTTAGAAAAGGAAAATACAGAACATGTTGCTCCTGTACCTACTATTAGTTTGTAGTACTACTTTCTTCACAAAGAGTCTTTAAAGAACCTGCAGCTTCTGTCTATATTTTCTGAGAAAACATTCACCCTTCAACTGCTGTCAATAAAGGTCTGTTTAGTAACATTGTATGAATATAGGTTTTTCTCTATTATTTGAAATGTTTACACCTTTAACGATTTTCTTGTTTATTTTGTAAGAAAGCATTCACCGAAACCTTCTCAACAAATACTCAGATGGATATTAGTTCAGGACAATGTGCATATAGATGAGTTTTACAAGCAATAGTTTGACACATGTGAGCTGTGCGAAGACAATATGCCTTTAGATGGATTTCTGTTCAATGTACTGAGCTTAAAATAATTCCACTAACATACGAGGTGACATGCAAGAAAAGAACACTGTAACAGGGCCACCAACAAGAAAAAATAAATATAAAGCAAAAGTGCAGCATACTCTGTGCCTTCCATGGAGAGCTGATTTTTATGTGCATTATAGTCTACACTTCCCAGCAAAGGACTAGTGCACTACACAGTCTCTCCTCAGTATTCAACCATTTATGGCACTCAAAGTCGCCAGTTAAAAAATTCATTGTTCTTTTACACATGCCATATGTACAGTAAAGTTGGAAAGGTAGAGTCAGATTGAGAAATTCAATGTCTGGAAGGGATTTGAACTATGGATCAAACACGGAAAGAATAAAAGAAATAGTACTATAAAATACTGGAAATTGCACAGAAAAATATCATCATCAAAGAGATTTTAGATAAGAAAATAAATTCCAGAAGAAACAAATAAGAGGTGTGTTCAAAAAGAAACTGAACTTCTGAAATAGTGCACCAACCTGCAGAGGGAGCACACTGCAGCTACTGAGCGCACCTAGCAGCAGGTTTATACAACAAACTGCCGTTTACTACGTTTCGCTTGGACGATTAGCAAGCGAACCACAGCCATTGAAGTAAGCAAATGTACAGCCTGCTCATCAGATTAGTGACAAAGTAACACTGAAGGAGCTTCAAGAATGTGAATGTGTGTTAAATTTTGCTACAAACTTTGCAAAACTTTCACAGAGACATTGCAAATGCTTATCCAAGCATATGGGAAGGACTGAATGAGTCGCATGCAGTGCTATGAGTGGTTTAAACATTTTCAACAGGGCAGAATGTCGGTCTGTGACAATTTCAAGTCTGGATGTCCTTCCACATCAGCAAATGATGGTCCTGTGGGTAGAGTTCATGCTGTGATTTGCAGAAATCGTTTAACTGTTCGGGTAGTTGCTGACAAGGTGGGCATCAGCACATGAGGGATGCTGTGCACAAGTAGAGGCCTGAATTGTGGGAAAACCAGAATTGGATGTTGCATTATGACAATTCATCAGCTCACACGTCATTCTTTGTCTGCAGCTATCTAGCAAAACACCACATTCCCATTGTGCCCCATCCACTGTATTCTCTGAACCTATCCCCAACAGACTTTTTCCTGTTTCGCAAACTGAAAAACACATTGAAAGGATCTTGATTCCAAACCACAGAGGAGATTTAGGGCAATATGATGAGAGACCTGCGTGCCATCCCACCAAATGTGTTCCAGGAGGCATTCCAAAAATGGAAGAAATTATGGGAATGATGTATTGCCAGTAGATGGGACTATTTTGAAGGGGACAGTGCTTAAAATGATGTACAATAAGCAGTAAAGCTGATAAAGCAGAAGTTCAACTTTTTTTGAACACACTTCATAAAGGAAATCGCCACACTAAATAACATAAAAGAAGCTAAAAGATTCAAAAAATTCACATTCCATCCATGGGCCTTTCAGAAATTTATTACAATATTCAAGGAGTATGATATAACCCTAGCTGCAGATAATAAGCATTGCATAAATAACATACTCAGGATTAATGCAAAGGACACAACTCTGGCAAGAAAAACTTAGGGTTTTTATGAAATTGGATGCAAAGATTGCAAAAAAGTTTACATAGGGAAGACAAGGAGGAATATTGATACAAGATTTAAGAACACGTGAGAAATGTGAAGTATAAATAAAGGGAAAAATCAGCAGTTGCAGAATATTTATGATGCACAGATCATCAGCTGAAAGAAAAACCTAACCCCTTAAAGGCCCTTAGAAAACAAGCAGAGGTCTCCATCTGGGAAAAATTATCCATATACAAAAATAAGCTCAAATTTTTAAACACTGATGTTCCATATGAAAGGGATTCCATTGTACGGTACGTCCAGCCAAAATGCCATCTACAAGTCACAAGAGGAAGTCTGGCAGCGAATCAAGGCTGATGATGAAGACAACAGTTTCCAAAACATTTCCCAATAAGTTCCAGTAAAAATATGAAGTTAAAGTAATAAAAAATTCCAAATTTTATATATAAATTTAAAATGGTATGTTTAATACTTCTCTCGGTATAACAAAAATTTGTGAATTATAAGTTCAAATAAAGAAAGAAATCTTTTATAATGTTCTAGATCTCTTTTATTAATCACAGTTTCAAAGATTGTTTAAACTGTTAGTTAGATCTAACATGGCAACCGTTTATTTTGGCAGGTATTTGCTCTTGTAGTAAGAGATACAGTGAAGCTTAAACTACCCTGGCCTTGCAGCCAGAACCCAACATGTATAAAGAATGTTCCACCAGATCCCAGCTGCAAGACCCAGATGGGGGTCCCTCTTGTATTCTGGTCCATGCAAGGAGAAGACAGTGGAGGAGAGATGAACTTGTACGTTGCATTCAGCATTGGTGGAACAGGCTGGAGTTGTCCTCTGAGAATAGAGGACAAAACTGTTCGAGGCAGCTTCACAGTTCCAAGTACCCCTGATGTGAAGGGACTGAGCACAAAGGCATTAGTACTGTCAATCCAGGAGCGTGCTGGTCAATTCTACCTTTCTGTGTTTCCAGAGAGTCATCCACAGATTATTGTACACAACATGTGCAGGTTTGAGTTTCCACAATATTATATCACGTATTTGTATATGATAAGACTAGGGATTCATTTATTTTTGCTTTCATAGGAAGGGAGAGTGAGAAAATGGCAAAAGAATTTCCACAGTTGATGCAGCAATGTGATTTGAGCTGTAGGTTTTGGCATTTAAAGATCTGATGCATTGCATTGTCACATGACTCACTTCTACATACTACAAAAGTTTATTCTTGTATATACTTCTTAATACAGATCTCCATTACTCATTTACTCATTGTGTTAAAGGTATAAGAAGAATATAATAAATTAAAACAATTGTCTAATCTTTTCAAGGCTGGTTACTATGTCATGACTTTGAAATTCTGTTCTCTTTTAATTAATGCAAAAAAGAAAGACAGAGAAAAGAAGAAATGTGATTTACAATTGAGAAAAGTATAAAGTACCTGAAAATTTAAACCAATAACAATATCTTGGAAATGGTTGGCACCACAAAAATTTTATTTAACATAAATACTGTGCTTCGACAAGATCCACTTTTTTTTGTGCAGTTAGATTTTGTATTTCTCACCAGTTCACAGGCTATTTCCAGAAAGTTCAATATATACATTTTATTTATCATGAAAATAGCTTAAACATATGGCACTTTGATAAAAATTACTAGAGCTATTTTTGAGAAAATAAAAAATTACCACTAATTTTCCGTGTAAAGGCTAGTTCAGGGTGGAGGGATTTTTTTCAAAATCTTTGCATTGCCACCTTTGAAGGTCCTGAGCTTATATAAATACCACGATAATATTTAACTGACTTAATATTTTTGAGTTACGCTATTCAGACACATGCACACAGACATAGACACACACACACACACACACACACACACACACACACACACACACACACACATGCACACACACACTTTTATACAAAGGCTTTCTTTTTTCTGGTTCAGAATTCTCAAAACATGTATTTCTGGTGAAATCTTAACATCACATTTTTGCGTGGACTACAATACTTCCTCTACTTAAATACATAGTACAGAAAATATAAATGCATTTAGAAGCAGCTTTAAACAATATGGATAATACTTGTAATAGCTCCTCAAAATAAATATAGCATTGAAAATTAATTAATTTATGAAAAGGGATAAAGTGTTCAAAAACAAACCCTAGCACATGAGTCATCTACATCAAATCCCACAAATTTTCAAAAAATGTAACCATAATGCCCATGATTTACTTCAGATTTTGTCCATGGGTTGCAAAAGCAAAGTAAATTATATTGTAAATTCTTATTTTTTTACACTGCAATATATTAGAACATATTGTGCAATACTACTTGCAAAAAGTGGCATGCCTTTCTACCTCAAAATTAGAGTATCTTACATGTAATAAGTCATAAAATGATGTTGCAAAATTCAATATAAAGCTTAATATATAATCTTTTACTTAATATTTATTATAATTGATATAATCAATAGTTTACATCAATTTTTAAAGATCAAAAACTTAAAAACTATACATCAGTATTAACCTGCGTGTTTAAATGTCTTAAAAAATATAAATAAATATTACTCTTGTATCCACAGCAAAACATGTAATGTAATTATTTCTGTAAATGTTTACCTCACTACATAGAAGAGATTAATGTGTAGAAGAAACATAAGCATAAATGATAGCAAGTAGAAAAAAATCAGGTTAACATAACACATCACTCTCTTTTTATGGCAATTTTAAAAATATTTCGTCCTGTATATTTCAAATTTAATGGTTCCACTTATCTGAAGATTCCTAAAAATTTTCATGTTTTCTTTTCCTTTGCAAACAGTGAATTCCTGAATGTATTCCTGTATGCTTCAGATAATTTTAATGTTTCTGCATGCTTTATGTAATTAAGTACTTATTGCTTAATTTGAAATCATTTATAGACAAAAATATATTGTAAATAACATTACATGGGTAGAAGAATCACTTTTTAGTGAATGCTGTAATATAAAAGGTATGCCTCCAAATTTATAATGGGTAGAGAAAGTTATATGACTGTATCACATCAGCCTTTTTAAACAATTTTACTTTCCATCTTTCTGTAAGCAAGGTAATATGAATAGCAACAATTCCTACTTAACACTAGCATTTGATTAGAAGTCCAGTTGTAAAGAAAAGAAAATGTTAATGTAATATTTTGTCTTTTCTCAGTTAATAAGTACTAAAGAAAGGGCTCTTTATTTTTCACAGGTTTGCCATACTGTGTGCACAAGGAGAAGGAGAACATGACAGTAACACAGCAGTACCAGAAACTACGCACTTTGATTGGTGGTGTGAGGTTCCAGCATACAGTTCAGTGCACTACACATTACCCATGGCCGCTGAGAGGTTTCCAGATATTCCTCCATCTCTGGGTACTACATGGGCTCCTCTCGTACTGTCTCTTGTCGATGAATTATCGTGGTCACGCGGTTTAAGTATCATGGAGACACAAGAGCAGTTTATTCGCCTTCCCAACCATGGGGATGTCAAGGTGCGTGTTGAGAAGCTTATCCACACAACACATGTAACAGTAGATACAGTGAGTCATGTAGAAATATCTGCACGAGATATACGCAGTCGTCTATTACTCTGCAGTGATGAGGCATCATTTACAGAGAGCTTCTCGCCAGAAAGCTATTATTTGAAAGACTCTTGTTCCAGAACTGTATCACTTTCTAAACTGCCAGGTGTTGTAAGTGCACCAGATTCTTCAGGTGAAACAAACAAACATACTGTTATTTTAGGCTTACCAGAATCAAAAATGGAATCAGAACAATTTGATAATCAGAGTCATGAAACATCTTCTACTTGTAGTATTTTAACTGTGGCAGAAAACACTCAAAAGGTATCCTTGTCTAGATGGTGTTTGCAAGTTGCAAGTTTTGTGCAGGGCATTCACCTTACACTTTTAGATGATATGACAAGCCAGGATTCAGTAATGGAGAGAAATGAAGTAATAGCATTAAGTCTAGACAACATATGTGTTACAATTCATCCACAGCGTCTGTCATCAGAAAGAGGAATTGAACAGCTAATGGTATGTTTGAGTGTTGGAGACTTGCAGTTAGACAACCAGATGTTTTATAAGGGTGGGTTTGATTTTCCAGTAGTGCTTGTTGGTCAGACTCAGGGCTTCCACCGTAAACAAGGAAGACCTACACTAAGTATTCCAGCCATTAAACTAGTACAAAAGTTTCGTCCAAGTTCCCTAGTGACCATTCGAATGCTGCTTGAGAAACATGAAGGCAAAACAGCAATGAAAATGCTAAAAGTGACACTAGAACCACTAAGAGCTTATGTAGAGGATACATTGATAACAAAACTTTCAGAGAATCTAACTCGCTTATCTCTTCCCGCTCTTGTTCATTGGACACCAGCATCTAGCTCTGGTAATTACCAATATCTCACTTCTGGGGCAGTGCCAGTACCAGCAGTGGTGTCATGGGAATCTCGACAGATCGCATTCCCAGTGCAAATACACAATCTTATAGTTGATCCCATATCACTTCTTCTCAGTGTACATACTTCAGTTAAACTTTACATAGCATTAGATCATTCCCCTTTACATTTCTCAGCTTTTGAAAGACGAAGCATTGTCACTACTCCATATCGCCTGGGGCATGCCTTAACAATGCATTACCTGTCAGGTGCCCTCTTTGGTGCAGGATGGGTTGTAGGATCTTTGGAGCTTCTAGGAAGCCCTGGTGGGTTTGCTAGGTCATTAGGAACTGGTTTAAGAGATTTTGTAAGTCTTCCATTTCACGGATTGTTTGAAGGCCCTTGGGGCTTCCTAGTAGGAGTAACTCATGGATCTGCATCGCTGATGAAGCACATTACAGCTGGAACATTGAGTTCTGTAACAAAACTAGCAGCAAGTGTTGCTCGGAATTTAGATCGCCTAACACTGGATGAAGAACACATGGCCCGAACAGAGGAAATGCGGAGGTTGAAGCCCCAAGGTGTGACTCAGGGTTTAGTGCGTGGTCTTACAGGACTAGGCATCAGTCTTCTTGGTGCTGTCAGCGGCATAGCGCATCATCCACTGCAAGCAGTTATAAATGAGGGACCATCCCCCCGAGGGTTTGTGACAGGGGTAGGACGAGGGCTTGTGGGTGTTATCACCAAGCCATTAAGTGGTGCAGCAGAATTGTTAGCACTGACTGGAGAGGGTCTGCTGCATGGTGCAGGTTGGGCATCGATCCCAGAAGTTCGCCAGTATCCAGTTACTGAATACATACTCTCAACTAGCAATTCCCGGCTCAAGTACAACTGGAAGATTATAATGGGAGAGAGTATCAGTTCACATTCACGCTTGCTTCATGTTATGGAAGCAACACACATAGCTCCATCAGGAGCATTTGAGGCTGTAACACTGGTCTTAACAACAAAAGCCTTGTTTCTAGTAGATACTGAAAAAGATGTAACTAAAAGAGTCTTGTCACTAATTGAACTTACAGGACACCCAGAGGGAACCACAGCTGACCCTACATTGCTCTCATTTCTCGTTAGGGAGATGGATGTTACAGAGAGTGGTCCTCACCTCAGTGCAGGTCCTTCCCATGATAGGGTTGTGGACTTTGTGAGACGCAGTTCTGGTATGGTTGGTGCAGATCATGCTAAGCCTAATGTTGAGACTGTAGTCTCTAACAATCCCCTTCTAGTCTCAGAACATCTTAGTTCCTCTGATAAACCTCTTATGTTCTGTGTTAATCCTCAGTCAAGAAATTATTTTCTTTCTTTATTCCTGTTAGCTAAGAGACAGAGTCAGGGTAAGGGTTTCTCACTATTGTAAATATACAGTTGTTAGGGTTTTAAAACAACTTTTTCTTAATGTACAAGATAAAATTTGCATAACATGTGTTTCAAATAAATCTGCTCACAGCAAATAAACAGAGAAAGACTTATAAGAGAAAGTATTATCTTTATAAAAATGAACTTATCCCATAATTAGGCAGTTTGTGTTAAATACTGTAATAGAAATTATCAAGGAAATAAATCAGAGTAAATTAAGTCAATAATTAGAAATTATCAAGGAAGCAAACTGGAATAAATCAGTCCACACTTTTCATGCAGAAAGGAACAGTAAAACTTATTATGTAATGCAGGATCTATGCAAAAGTTTTGAATTACCATTGCTCGTTTAAAATTTCAGATTTTTTTCTGCTGAATAAGGAGACTTGATTTTGGAGATTAACTGCTTTCCCTGCTCCTTGCATCCTAATTATCCAACCTATGTCAGAAAAAAATCCAAATGTTCACATTCAACAGTAATCAAGCTATTTATCCTAGTAAGAATATTGCCTAAATATGCTTTATCCCTTAATTAAAGGAGAAAACAACTTACAATAATACAAGCAGCAGCCCATTAACCATAGAGAGACTGTCACAATGTTGCCACATCTCAAGGGCAAGTAAGCAAAGAAGAGAGCTCCTTCTCTTCACATTTACTAAGGCCAAGCAGTTACAGTAAAATCTGCCTAAAACGGAACGTGATCATTCCAGTAATATTTTTCCATTTTCACGGGTTTCCGTCTTACAAAGGGTTGTACATATTTTAGTAAAACAAAGTACAAAACATATAATCACATAAAATTAAACTGAAGGAATAATTTAAAATAAAATGCTGTTGATAAAAAATTGGTTCAATTGTATGCTTTGCTGTATTTTCAACTTACATGTCATACATAATTGCAGTTTCTCCATTAGTTTTTTTTTCCCCACATATCTGTCAAAGTGTATTGTTGCGACTTCCTCACAAATGAACGCTCTATGTTGTCATGACATAGCATCAGCTCCAGGAGTTCTCAAACATTTTTGGAAGCTGAAAATTTCTGAAGGTCACTCACAACAGATAATGCTTCTCTAAAAGTGTGTATTTTTGGCTCCCTTTCGTTGGCATCGTCATTGTCGTCCATTCCTTCCATGACTTCACAACTGCTGTTTCCAGCAGTCATGGCAAGTTCATTATCAAAGCACGTAACTATAATGAAAATCCATCTTAGGTTATTTATGCAAACGATTCCAGAAAAACTATTCCGCTTCCATGCTAGGCAGTTTTCCGGTTTAGAGTGTCACTTAACATAGGAAATAGCTCCATTCTGAGATTTATTTTCCAGTTGTGTAGGTTTCCAGTATATAGGGGTCTGGTTTAGTCAGGTTTTACTGTATAAGGTTCACACAAAATTACATTCATGAGTGTTAGCATTAATTGAATAAAATATAAATGGGAATTTTCCTGTAGTGGCTCCAATACCAAATAAACAATAAAGGCTTAAAACCAACCAAAATTTTGAGAAGGCTCTTGGCACAGTTTAGCAATGAATGCTTTCTAAGACTCAGGTGTATGATAAGCATAAAAAATATGTGCCAGGTAGGGAAGCTGTAGAAAACAAACCTTACCAGTGATGGCCTCAGACAAGCATTACCGTGGGAAAAATTGTTGCTGTTCATGACCTTATTGGTGTGAATGGGCACATAATATAATTTAATTTAATCAATTGATGTAAGTGCTAGGTTAATGTTATATACATGTTTGTCTGGTATTAGCTCTAGCCATTGACCAGACAATACACAAAACCATAATAAATACATCAACTTTTTAAATTACAAAAGTCTCATCCTTCCACTGTCCTGTTTACTCATGATTTTCATTTATTTCTTACAATCCATAAACATTTTCCCAACTTTTTCAGTTCTAACTGGTTTTTAAAAATTTTGCTCACTGTTAGCTCTTTATTTCTATTTAAACATTTCCTACAAATCAATTGTTTCCTCCAATGGCCTGTACCTGAACATTCAATAATAAATGGATCACATCCTCTCTACCATTACATATTGGACATCTTTTCATTCAACACATTCTTCCTTTCATTCCTCAATTCCCATATTGATTCAGATTTAGATTTATTCACCATTTGCAAAAATGTTTACAGTGTTGTCAATATCAAAAGATAAACACTGCATGTATAGATTTTAAATAAATTAATTCTAAGAGTTATATGTACAGATATTTTACATTATACAGACTATTATTTACATTTGCTATTCCCAAACGAAACCAAGTAATCATCATTATTGTCACAAACCTTAAGATATTAAATAACTCTCTCCCTAATGTGGATTGCCGTTCATTCTAGAAACTGAGTGACTTTTTATCCTTGATTTGGGAATACAATATTTGCACATTCATATCTTCTAATGTATCTCTTATTTTTCAACCTCTTTTGCTTCATGTGTATGCTGGCACCTACATTTCACCTAATCCATTTATCATTAACAGCTCTTTAATTTTTCCAAACCATATTCTGCTGTGTTTTTGGGGTTTTTGGAAATTAAAATACACATTTAATATCTCACTGTCTGATAGCTGTTGAATTCTAAAGAAATATTTTAATATTCTTTCAATTACTAGTTCTCTAATACTCCCTTTCCCTAATTCCCACATACTTCCTGTATTTGTAGTGTTCTGGGTGACCCCTAAAATGGATCTGCAAAACATCCTGATTATTCTATCTCCACTTATTCAGCTAACTACTCATATTTTGATTCCTTATGTGTATGGGTACATAAACATTCAGAAGTGACAGCTGCATTAAGAATAAGCTATAGGATGCACCTTTTATCATTCATTGTGACCATAAGTACAAGAAAGTGTCTACCAGGACACTGAGGAATAAAAGCAAGCTTTTGTCTGTAAATTTGCCAAAGGCTCTTGGCTAGGAAGGGGAGGACTTTTTGCTTTGTATTGTGACCATCACTACACTCATTAATCAAACGCAGCAAGCATGAATTGGTGGAAGAACTGTGCTGGTCAGGGCCAAAATGTGCATATCAGCTTGAAAGAGCTTGGAAGTTTTTTTGAGGTAAAACTACAGGAGATCCACTGGATGCCCTTGGAACACCCTCCTTATAGCTCAAATTTATCACCTTATAACTGTTATTTGTTTGCACCTCCTAAAGAAGAGTTAGGACAGAGATTAAACGTTGATGCAAGTGTAGAAGAGCTTGTGGGCAACTGGCTGTACATCCTCCATACATTTTTGAGAAAAGAATACAGCAACTGCCAATTTGTAGACAAAAGTGTCTTTTAACATAAGAAGATAATGTAGAAAAATTATATATTATTTTTTAACATTTTCTTTAATACCGTAAGTTAATATTTTATGAATTCTAGTGTCTATTTGATTTACCTGATACAATACTTATTCACCATGCTGGCAGGGAGAAAACATGTTTAATTTGTAGCCTATAGTATCGGGTTCACTTCCTGATATGTGCAAATTCTTTGTGATGTATTGCCTCAAGTTTTCCCTTAGCTTGCAAGACAAATGTCCAGTAACTGGTGCCCCAAACTATACTACCATTCCATGATCCAGATATCTATGGAATCTTAGCAGTTAAGAGTGAGCATATAAAGGGAAGAATGAGGAGGGAACAAATCATAATAATCATTCTTTAGTTTTAATTTAGAGCAATCTTTACATGGAATGCCTCCTGCTCCAAAAATACATATTAATTGAAAGTCAAACATTTCATTTGACATAGGCTTATTAATATTTTAGTTTTCCCTGTAAACTTGTGTGGCAACTTAACCTTTTATCATGATAAATTTGCATTTCAACTTTACACAAAGTGTGAAGGCAACCTTTAAGTCAAGTATGAATACTCATTTCTTATAGCGTTTTGAAAAAATTTACTTTCTAATGCTCCAGGTTTAATGAATGCATCAAAATGTATATAAAAAGAATGTGCTTTATTTGTATAGCCCCCTTTAGCATCTGTGGTCATATCAAGATCTTAGACTTAAGAAACAGCTGATAGTATTATTACTGTCTGAACTGTAGGTCTTTTTAACACTAGTTTTAGTTATGTTTACTATTTAAGACACCTACATTTACTCTTCCAAACTATACAGAGTTAAAGAAAAGTTCCCCACCCCCGCCAGGAATCAAACTCAGAACAAATAATGTGGTTGATTCACACTTATTTACCAAATCCATTACTGCTAGTACTGGATTGATATAATCTTACACAAGGACCTCACTTATCCGGACTAGGTGGGGCAGGAGGTATTCCAGATTAGTGAAAATCCAGTAATATCTGGAAACAATTAGATGAGTATGAACTACTGGTCTATACAAACTTTTATTTTGGCATTAGCAAGAACAAGAAAAAATGGCTCTTAAATTCAATATTGTGCTCACTTCTATTTTCGGAAATAGCATGTAAGTTTCTTTTGTTTCAAATTAGTGCTTCGTTTGAGAAGCAGAAAAGTGAAGTAAACAAAACATTAGTCTGGATGAACTGGAAATCCAGATTAATGAGGGCCAGATAAATGATGTTCTTGATATTATGAATTAAAAATTATGTTTAGCTTTATGATCTATAGCAGTTGATGCATTTTTACTACCCAACTGCTGGATAGATAATGCACTTCTGATAAATTGAAGTAGTAGAGGCAGCAGAATATATTTGTCCATAGAAGCTGGAAATAAAGATGAGAGCTTTAATGAAAAAAAAATGAAAAATTTATCTTTTCTGTTTTATTCTTTTTGTTTTTTGCAAGCTGCCATAGATCCATTGCCAATATATAAGATAAAAAATACAAGATTTAAAATACTATTTCATATTCTGTAGAAATGTTATTGACTGAACTGTACAATGTACATATATCTATCAATATGTAAATTTCTGTTGCAAATGTTCAGATGGCATTAAATTTTCAGAACTTAGTAAGGATTTGCTCTTGCTGTCAAAATGTAGCACTAAATTTAAAATGATAATATTGTTTTAATAGCCTTTAGTGATTTAAATCATTGCTTACTAGGTATACCAAGTATTCACATTTGCATATATATATTGTCACTAGTATCGCTTGACCATATCATAAAGTCAAGTACACTGCCATTGCTGTATGTTGCATAGTAATTGTGAAATTGTATACAAATCCACCACTTATCTGGTAGGTAGAGAAAGAATTGCATTCCATTAGAATTACATATCAACATTTCATGGGAAATAATTTGTTTTGAGGCCTTCTGAATCCAAAGATAAGTACTTTTAGAAAAAGGCGCCATGTTATTTTATTTCAGTATACACTTTTCTCCTCCTATATATTGTTCTTCCATTAAGAATTATCTCAGTGAGGTACACCTAAACAAAACAGGCAGCTGACAATTGAAATACCAGTCCTCCTCTTCTTTTAATGAATACTGGAGATAAAGGTGTTTTATCACTGATTGTCAAAACATCAAGACATAAGATGCATAGAGAAAAATCTGATGTGTTGAACACATGACTTTCTTGTACTAACCATTCTTACAAACTCTTATTCCTATATCTTCTTTCTTGATAGTTGAGACAAACATTTGTACAAATTATCTTATTGCTTATTTCGTTGTAGGTGCAAAGGGAATGTTAGAATATAGTAGACTTTGTGCGATAGTCAAATGTTTGAGATTCTGTTGTCTTTGCACAGTTGACACATAAAAAAAAATGAACAGCGATGATCCATTTCATGAAAGTTCTAAGTTTTCTGAAACTCACACACATAACAAGGAATATCTCCAAAATGGTTCACCCTACAAGAAAATTTATTGAGACATAAATTGTGTATTTTAGCAAGATCTACATTTTTTGTATAGTATGATTTGGTCTATCTCTAACGGTTTACCAGTTATGCAAAAGTCGTCCAGAGTAAATACGACTACAGGGGCTATAGCCAGAAAATTCAAGATATACATTTCATTTGTCATCATAATATCTCAAACATATGACATTTTAATAAAAATTGTTAGAGCCATTTTCAAGAAAATAAAAATGTTCGAAAATTTTTCCATGTAAAGGGTAGTTTAGGGTGGGGCTATTTTCTTCAAAATCTTCGTGTCACATCCTTGAAAGATATTAAACTCAAATACCAACTTTGGTTTTTAACTGACTTTCCGTTTTTGAGTTATGCTGTCCACAGACTGACACACAGACACACACACACACACACACACACACACACACACACAAACACACACACACGGACCTTTTTCTAAAAATGCTTTTTTTTTATTCAGGGGGCCTCAAAACATGTATTTCCGGTGAAATCTCGACATCGAATTTTTGGGTGGAATACAATACTTCCCCTACTTACCAGTAGAGAAAGTAAAAAAGGAGTGGCTTAGGACAAGTGTGTAAGAAATAGGGAGGACAAAGGCAAGAATGGAACAGGGAAAGAAAGGCAGAAATAAAAATGGAGATGTAAGGAGAGAGATGGGGAAAAAGGATAGGAAAGCAGTGAGAGACAACAAAATAGTGACAGACGGAGAGAGAGAGAGAGAGAGAGCATACTCTCATATTAATGCAATAACGTCAGCAGAACTGCAAGTTATATAAGAAAGGAATAAAGTAAACAATGCTAATGGCTAAATTAATGCTTCTAAGCCCTGCAGCAAGCATAGTTCCCATATTGAAGCCTTCACCTCCAGCGTAATTAATGTTAGTGAGGTCCATCTACCAATAAATCACCTATAAATATGAAAACAAAAGAAAGAAACATTTTAAAGAAATAAAAGGATGTTGAATAATCCTGCGTAGGAGTTTGTATGTAATTGGAGTGAATGTATTTTATATTGTAATTATTTAAAATGATCTATACATATAAGTAACTTATGACATAGGTACTGAAATGGACAAAAAACCGGAAAGGAACCATTAGCTTCATTAATAAAGACCATATGAGCAAAGGCAGCTAATGGAAAAATTAATAGATCACAGAAGATGGGCAAAACATGTGGGAAACAGGCCCACATTAGAGGTTTGTAACTATCGACAGATGGGCATATTGCAGAGGAAAAAAATGAACTAACAGCCACTATAGTGGAAATTCAAGGAGAAGTGAGACAGAAAACAGAAAATTAATAAGTCAGCTGAATTAGAGAGGAAATGCTGAAGTGAAATTGTATTACTTCAAGGGCAGCAGTGAGAGAGACAGAAGAGGAGAAGAAAGCATGCAATAAGATGACAGAGGAGAGCGAGAGAAGAAAGAAGCCATGTTTGATGAAGACAGAGGAGAGATGGAAGGGAAGGCAGAACAGTGAATTACACCAGAGGCAGCATGTGGCAAGAAGGCAGCACAGGGTTATACGTCAAAGACTGAACAAGGGAAAAAAACAGAGGGTGAATAATGAGGAAATAATGAGTGGGATGGCCAGTAGTGCAAATAGCAGGGACAGTTTCAAAAATAAGTAGAAATAAGAAGAAGATACTGTGTATGAAGAAGTTGAATGGAAAGACCATGATACAGGAATTGCATGTGTGTGTAGAATGGATTGGAAGAAAGGTGAACAACAAAGATTTGCCCATATTTGGAAAACTAACATGGGTAAATGGGTTTCAGATAACAAAAGTGTGCAAATATATATAGGAAACCAAAGAAAAGAGAGGAAACTACTACCCTGTGCCATCTGACAAGGAAGAACAGGTGGCTTTAGTTAACTGTAGTCAGGAATAGAATGGAGGATGGAATAAAAAGTTTAGGGCTACATTTAAGTGGGAATTAAAAAAAAGGTGAAGGGTAAGTGTGGAAAGTAACTGGAAGTGAATAATAAAGGGCTAAGAGGATTGTGAATCATTGTGTGGAGGGCTTTTGTTAGCAAATGGCTAGGAAACTTGGGAAAGAAATAAGAGGGAAGGTAAAGAATAATGTTAGAATGAACTGAGTGGTTTAAAAATAACATAGAATTTTAGGGAAAAGGAAATCAAAATGACTAGTAGGTGAGAAAACTGGTGCAAAAGATAAAAGTAATAAAAGACAAGTTGAAGAAAGTTGCAGACATCAGCTAAAAATAAACAACAGCATGCACCAAAATGTAAACCTATGTAAGGAATATTAGAGGCTGTCCAATGATAGAAGGGCTAAGGCTCAAGTTCAAGGGCAGCCCTAGATGTAAATGCTTTGGTACTTCATATAGCAACTCCCTTATTTAAAATGTACTTCCACTTTCCATTTACAATAAATTTCAAAATGCAATCAGTTATAAACATATAAACTTACACAGTAACAAAAACAGTAAAGTTAGTGCATTATTATGGCTAGAAAATTTTATTACATCTTAAATTATGAATTTATTTTAATTGAGGGTTGATAAATCTTAATGTTCAAAAAAACGTCCAAACATTAGTGATATGAATTTATTGTTGCCAATACATAATATGAGCTTGTAGTGTATAATACAGAACAATCTGAGGAAGTATTGAATAGATAATGGAGGAAATATGCTGTAGACCATAGATATATCATGTCCTAAATGCTCTATAGCTGATATGGAGCCATCTCTCCCAAATGTTTATTGCAAAACGTGACATTGTTAAAAACAGCAATGAAAAAAAAAAAGAACTGTTGAGAAAACTTGTAGAAATCCTGTGAACATGTGCATATCAACAGATCAATAGTTAATGAAGGGAAGGAAGTATGTGTCCTTTGGAAGGAATTCCTGCCATACTTGCAGTCACTGACAGTGCTGAAGGATGACACAGAGACCAAGAAAAGACAAGTATTCTGTTTCTCTTCCTACAAAATGAGTTAATCTACCTACTAAAGTGCTAAAATAAACCAGTCTTTCTCCCATAGTGTCTCATTCCTATAACCAAACTGTTACAAACTCTAAATAAAATTGACTCCACGATATCAATATTTTATCTTTCATTACTATGTGGGAGTGGGGGGGAGAGGCAAAAGAACATACAAATGGTAAAATAAACACTTTTGAGCTCTAAAGCCTTTAAAACCTTCTTAATGGTCAAAAGAGGCATTTTAGGCACAACAAAATCCTTTCCAATTTTATGTAAAACGTGAAGGTATTTAACTAGTTCTGGTTTCATTGAAACTTTCACAGTGGGAAGGAACTAATTAGTTTAGTTCATTCGCACACATAATAGATAGGCATTTAACCTAAAATCTGAGGTCTAATTACCACATATAGATAGCTGTGAACAAAATAGTGTATTTATTAATGTTATCTTGATTGTTTAGATAGGTAACATTGGAAACATTGTTACACATACATATTACCAGATTTCATATGAACATGCCTCCAAATACACAGATCCTCTGTTTGGATGAATGGCTGGCCTAGTGGAAATTTTCTTGGTGCCAGGAAGCACACTGTTTGCCGGCATAGTCAGATATTCAGAGTCCCTTAAATTCAAGCGCACAGATTTCTTATGCAAATTATAGCCACACACCTTTGTCATAGAAGATGTTGGAAATTATGTTCTTATGACACCACACATCTCACCTTCTAAGAACATGCATTAGCACTCATTATTATTCTAAAATTGCAGCTATTTCTCCTCTTGTACTGTCTTTCAATTCTTCCGTCATATACAGATTATTTCAATATTTTTGTTTCAAGGTCCCCTTCAAACAGGAATTGCACATGCATGAGAAATCTGTGCATTTGAATTTAAGGAGCTCTGATAGTCCAACTCCATTGGCAAACAGCATTCTTCCTGGTGGCAAGCAAAGTCTTGCTAGGCCAGCCATGTCTCAAAATGGAGACTCCTATGTCACACAGAACTCTTTTTTAGTGGAGCAATTACGTGAATTGTTTTGTGTACACTGTACAGTGAGCCTTTGTTTATGAACTCTGTAATCTAAACTTATAGCTGAATCCCCAAGTCTGTATGTTGCCAGTGTTAATATTGCCTTAAAACTCAGGAAATAGAAGCAGGTAAAAACAATAAATAGCATTATTTTTATGCCAACCAACTTCCTGCTGGTTTTCTTTTTAATGTTTTTTTTTAAATGCCCAAGCAATGTGTAGGCAATGTTTTTTTTTTTTTTTTTTTTTTTTTTTTTTTTTTTTTTTTTTTTTTTCCTCCAGGCCAACCAGCAGTAAGTTGGTTGACATAAAAAATAACAATTACCATCTAAAGGTTGTTTAAAACGCAACATAAAGTACTTAGAAAAACACTGCTAGCAACTATATTGAAAATTACTTCACTGTTTAATTTTAAATGTGTTTCAAGAGACAGCAGATTACTTGTCAAATTATAAAATAAAATGTAATTTTTTGCTACCATTTATAATGCAAAATGCTACTGAATGCTTTAACTCACATTGCACCAACTCTTTTTGTATAGTACAATGTTGGCACTTCATTGCATGTGCTCCCATGTAGGACAATGCCAGGTACTAAACAACATGGATATGTGCTATTCTGATATCCCTTGACATCTGCACATTTCCAGAAGAGGAAACCCTGAATTCACCCATGCATGTCTGAGATTGGTACCCATGCACAAATCCTTAGAATAGTAATGTCATACTGCAACTTGTTCAT
The DNA here is from genome assembly GCA_030765045.1 of Tenodera sinensis. Classification (NCBI taxonomy): domain Eukaryota; kingdom Metazoa; phylum Arthropoda; class Insecta; order Mantodea; family Mantidae; genus Tenodera; species Tenodera sinensis. The sequence goes on along the minus strand of CM060962.1, from coordinate 182,465,810 downwards.
TAACTTCTCTGAGTAGCTACCACCACACATGTCATTATATCCCCTATTCAGAAGTATTGTTGTATTCATGTTATCCATGATGTATATACAATGAAAAATACTTATTTTAAAATGCACATTTCTATCTTAACTTATGTAACTAATGCCATGGCATAGAGCATAACCCTTGATGCCATCCCTATGCTGACACAGGAGAAATGTCTTTCCTCTCCAATTAAAACCTGGATTGCTGGGTGAGATGCAGAAAAAAATGTGAATAAAATTAATGAAGAAATTGAATTTGGAGATTGAATATTAACAATTAGAAAACAAATAGCAACATTTTTATATCACTATTTTAATTATGACTGAAAGATTAAATATGTATCCACTGAACTTTTCATACCACAGTTTCTATAGATTGAACAAAATTTATACCAACTGATTCCCTTAAAACTGTACACTTAATTATGCAGCAGTCTAGTATCCAAAATAGCGAACCCCATTGTTACCTGTCACTGTTGAGAGATATTACTGGCTAGCTTATAAATGGATCACACATTTCAGGACACACCTAATAATTTATAAATTGCTGCAGTATAATACTACCCACATGTCTACTTATTATAAGTTTAGTGGAGGTTCCTGCATACATCCCTGGGCAGAGGTGGGGGATGCAGTGGCTGGGTAGTAGGCCTTGGCCCATGAAGGGCTGGGGAAGCAGATAGATAAACAGTTGTTACTGGTTCCAAGGTATTACATGTTTGTTTACACTAACATAAGCCTCAATTCTGTTGCTTATATTGCTCCAGAATAAATTTCTCAGCTAATACCGAAAGTATTTGCATTTGTGTGTCTCATAGTTTATATAACAAATGAACTTGTATATCTGTACCAGTGGTGCACACTTCTGAATAATTCAGATCATCACTTTGCTATTGGTATCATCAAATGTACAAAATATTGTTGTAAAGATATGAGCTTCAGCACAATCTAGCAAGATAAGACAAACTTTGTCTTCTTTGACTGTACATGTCATCTTGAAGAGCAAAACATAACATATTCTTGCACTATATGTGGTAATAAATAATTTATAAATGAATAATAGGTAATCATTATGGCTTGGATTTTTAGGTGCTAAAAACTTGGGAAGTACTTATTTTTTATGTGCTGAAAATGTAAAAAGTATGTGCCAAAATAAATGAAATTGTTTTTTACAATCTGAATGGCTGAGCTAATATAAATGTATGTGGTAATCATCAGACATTATTCCCAAAGGGATCAATTACTATAGAGTTACAGTATACGACCACAAGCTTCCTCAAATTTTCTATCCTGAAAAATTGACAGTTGTCATGAAGTGTCTTGAAAATGAGTACTCCATCTCAAAGAAATAAGTCTAGCATTATTATAACGTGGAATGTCACACATCAATAATTGTTTTATGTCACCCATCCAACACATTTTGAAATGTTACACATTATGTTAAATCCACTATTTTTGAACACTTCCTTGCATTTTCTTTTTAAGTTTTGTGCTGCAGGACCAGAAAAAGCATTGTTTTTTCCCACATCCTAAACTACTTGAACTGCTTCTCCCAAAGTTATTCCTACGGATTCTACTTATTTTATGGAATCACAGAGGAAACACAAATTTGCACAAATATATGCCAAGACATTTCTTAACACAGGGTCACTTAAAAGTTCTTAAAGAATTTTAATTGAACAGGTATCTTTACAATTTAGTTCATTTATGACAGCACAATACCATCTAGGTTTTCTACATAGTGCAGCCAACCATGTTCCTCAGCGAATCACCATAGGCACAAGAGCACAGGCACAAGGCAGCGGATTGTTTACACTTTTGTTCAGAAAAATTCCAATCCTTTTAGATGACTCGAACATTTTTTCCATTAGGAATCAATTTGTCAATGTCAGGAAACAGGTTCTAATTTCCTCATGTATTCTATGCAATTTGTGCATGACACATGCGACATGAATCATTTTAGGATAACTAACTGCAAGTCCTTCTGCTGCCTTTTTCATATATGGTGCAGCATCAGTTAAAAATAACAAAGCATTGCCATATCATACAGCATCTGGCCACAATACCTATCAGTGTTGTTTCACTAATTAATCTGGCAATAGTAACGTGGTTTGCAGCAGGCATGTCTTGGCAGGTCAGTAGACAAGATGACTTTGAAATCTCAGTGTCATTATTCAATACCCCTACCTACAATAACGCTTCCAATTTTCCTGCCAGTAGAATCTGGAGCTCACCCATATTTTTTCATTAGCACAGATTTTGCACATATACTCCACAGTTCCTTTATAGCACTTGGGAAAGTAGTTTTCACAAAGTTGATTCATCAGGGGTGACAGTATTTGTATATTTCATCAGGAATGTTTTAAATTGAGGTTGGTTCACTTTTGAAATCAGTATGTCCGCTGAAACTAATGCTCTGCACAAATCCTCACAATACACCGAAAATTTGGAAGGGTTCTGCTGAAGTACTTGGTACTGGATCCTTAATAAAAGATAGTTTCTTAGTTAAGCAGAAATAGCTGCCTTATGTTTGTTACCACTTGAATGTGTGTTACTTGCAAATGTTGGTCTGCTGTAAAAACTTTACCACATGGCCCACAATACAGGATTTGACTATCACAACTGAAAATACCCTTAAATTCCAGGGCATATTGTTACACACAGTAACTTGCACTACTTTCCACTCTGGGTATGCTTAATCCAAAGTGAACTCAAAACTGTCCATATGCTACTTTCCAACACTGCAACACAACTAGAAGGTTGTATAAATTTTTTGGATTCACAAATGACAAATGGACTATACAGTTTAATAACCACCTACAAGTATCAGTGTACAGACTACCAGGCTGTGAAATGGTAACAGATGCTTAATCAAGTACATGGCAGTGGAGGAATTCCCCATTCTTATGTTGCAGGTTCATGTAGCTTGAGAAAGCAGGATTTTTATATTTTCTTCCTCCTGAAGGGATACTGTAGCAGACATATCAGTTGTTCCAACAGTGAATAACAAATTGCAACATTTGGTCTATGGAATTGAGCACCAAAGAAGTTTGATGGTGACCTGTTAAAAATAATTTTGCTGCCACTTCTATGTGACACTATGTAAACATGTGAAAAAAATTTAAGAAGAGGTATCCTTTTTGCGATTTTTGTGTAATTAATGTAAATATCTGAAAATATCCAGAACGTTAAACTTAGTTTCAATTTTGTATTAGGATGCAACCAAAATATGTATTTACGTAAAACTCCAAGCCCTAGTCCTAATTTTCAGTTATTAGTGCACGCTTTGACCCTATATTGATTGTCATTTAAGAATGTTACATTAAAACAAAAATGGGGAATTCAAATGTTTTTAAAAGCATATACTGTAAGTAGCCTTAAAAGAGCACAAAATATGCCCCTTCTTTTTTAATTTGTAACCTTAGATAATTGTATTTGTAAACTGTAGCTAAGTTTTTTCGGTTTTATCTTACTAAATTTATCTGTGCATCATTCCTATTTGAAAGTTCATGTAATGCTTTCATAAAAAAAAAAAGAAACATTCCATTAAAGATCTCAAACATTCCAAAAGACACTGTTCCAGCCTCCAAGCTTTACCCTAGTTTAAAATGTTGTAGCTTGATTTATGATTTTTCTTTCCTAGTGCATTATTTCTATAATTTTGACTAGTGGCCTTGAACTGAGAATGTTGTTCTTAGATTAGGATGTAACATACATACTTGTGCTGTCCTTTAATGGGATAGTCAATTTATCATTAAGTATCTGTTGAATGTTTACTGTAAGTCAATAAAGTAATTTTGTTTACAAGATTTTGTCATTTTACTTTCTATACTATGTATGTATAGTAAGGTAAGTATTATATACCACCCAAAAATCTGATGTCGAGATTTCACCAGAAATGTATGTTTTTGAGGTCCCCTGAACCCCAAAAAGTCATTTTTAGAAAAAGGTTAATGTGTATGCCTGTGAACAGCATAACTCAAAAACGAAAAGTTGATTCAATACCAAACATGATATTTAAGCTCTCCTCCAACTTCCAAGGATGTGACACAAAGGCTTTTAAGAAAATCTCCCCCCCCCCCCTTTCCCAAAGTACCCTTTAAATAGAAAATTTTAATTTTCTCAAAAATTGCTCTAAATACCATATGTTAAGGGTATTTTCATAAAACATGATATGTATATTTTGAATATTCTGGGGAAAGCCTCTGGATTTCTTTTGTATAACATTTTCAAGATATTCCTTGTTATTCTATTTGTTGTCCTGGGCATGCCAAGAGAATGGAGTTTCAAAGCCATCACATATGCAATCAGTTTATCAGTTTTTATTGATTTCCAAAGTGCATATGATTCTATATGCAGAACAAAACTACTAAAGAAAGTAAAAAAATAGGGATACAAGGTCCAATGTTTTCATGGCTATGTCATTTCCTAACACAACGCTTTATTGCAACCAGATATGGAAGAAATATATCTAAATACAAACAAGTACACCATGGCTTACCACAAGGTGCAGTGCTCAGCACAACCCTTTTTAATATATTTATTAATAATCTGCCACAACAAATACAAGAATCAGGTGTGAAGTGTGCACTATTTGCTGATGACTTAGTAATGTGGACTTCAAAACCAAAAAGCAAAAGTACAGAACTAGAAAAAACCATGCAACAATCCTTAACCAACTTACAAAGGTGGACCAAAGAAAATTTAATGACTGTTAATACAATAAAATCAAACTACCAAATCTTTTCACTAAGAAAAAAACCACTAAAAATAAAACTAAATTTTGAGGGTCAACAATTACCAGAAACAAAGGAAGCAAAGTATTTAGGAGTTACATTTGATACCAAACTTACATGGGCCAAACAAATACAAAATGTAATACAAAGAGCAAAGAGGCGCCTTTCACTGTTAAAACGTCTAACAGGAATGAAGTGGGGATGTTCCAGAGCAACTCTTAACACAACATACAACGTATACATAAAGCCATTATTTACTTACTGCAGCGAAGTTCTTGTAACAGCAAACACAAAAAAAATTCAAATCTTTCAAAACCAAAGTCTGAGATTAATTACAGGTGCTATCAAAACCACACCAATACCAGCTATGGAAATACTAACCAACCAATACCCCATTGAATATGAAATAGAAAAAGCGGCTCTTATTCAACACGAAAAGTTGATCAGACTCCCATTCAATACATGGCACACACATACACTAAAGACTCAGGAGAGCTTTCTTTCCAAAATTAAAGACATCAGGAAGAATGTACACCTTCCTAATTCAAAGGAAAACTTCATATCTAAAGTCAATCCGACACATACATTAGAAATCACATATTATTTACACCTGACAGAAGAAGTTAAGAAAAGTGATACTCCAACTAATGTTCTAAAATTATTGGCATTAGAGACAATCCATACTAGATTTCCAGAACATGAATGGCTCCATATTTATACTGATGGATCATTGATATCAAACCAAGATGGAGCAGGTGCTGGAGTCACATGTCACCTCTTTTCCTATTACAAATCTTTATGTTATGGAACTACTAACTTTGATGGAGAAATTGAAGCAATTCGAATGGCCCTACAAAAGCTTTTGTACAGAATTTCACACTTTCAACAAGCAGTTATTCTGTCAGATTCCAGGGCAGCAATTATAGCAATTACTTCCAAGTTGTCACCAAAAACCCAAACAATTACAGAATGTTGGAAAATCCTTACCCATCTAACCACACTTCAAGAACACCTAGTCTTCCAATGGATACCAGCTCACTGTGGACTGAGTGGTAATGAGAAAGCTGATTTTCTTGCTAAAAAGGGTACCAGCAGTGTACAAAAATCTATAGTTAATCTACCATTTTATGCAGCTAAAAGATTAGTCAACTCTGAATTCAAAAAAATGATTGCAATATATTACTATGAAAAATCAAAGAATATAAGATGGGAACTACCAAACATTCAAACAGTAATTCCTGAGTATCCTTGAAAAACAGCAGTTGCAACCTTCAGGTTGATTACAGGACATGATTGTCTGGCAAAACATTTAAACAGAATTGGGATATATTCTTCACCACTCTGTCCTCTATGTGATCTGCAAGAGGAAATGGATCGAGACCGCCTTCAAATATGCCCGGCCACTTCTAGTGCCCCATCCATCAGTGAAAAATATTGGAGAGCAAGAGGATTAATGACTTCATTGTCAGAAATCCAGCATTAGCTAACAACAACATATGCAATCCACTCATAAAAGATTTGACTATCACTTAAACTTGTTGCATTCCTCTGTTCCCATTGTACCTACAAAGAAAGCATTTCTACAAATGCTTATCTTGGTTACCATGGAATAGAAGAAGAATCTTTTGTAAGACTTGTTTATTGAAGAATGGGTAGAGAAAGCCAAGTGAATATAACCATATATACACAATTTACAATACATACATAATGTCTCCATACAAAGAAATGACAGAATATTACAACATAGCATACATTAAACTTTTTAGCAGAATTTGGGAGGAACAGCCAGTTTTTTAGAGGGTTGATATTGCATGCCAACCATCTTTCTAATGTCAAAAACAAGTAAACTAAAACTGTCATTAAAACTTTTGCATTCTCTTTAGATTCTCATTACACTTGAACCTCACTTTTACATTTTTCACGGAGATCAAACTAACCGAATTCCAACAATTTATATACATAATCTAGAAAACACTAATCAACAAACTCAGACCAGAGGCTATTTTGAAATTTTACATAGTGATAGCAATCCCAACTTTACTTTATGGCTCAGAAACGTGGGCTTTAATCACAAATCAACTTACACGAATAGAAGTTGCTGAAATGAAATTTATTAAGACCTTTAGCATGTTATACTTTGTATGATCACAAAAGAAGTGAAGAAAAAGAGAAGAATTACCTGTCACACTCACAAAACAAACCATCAGCACCTACAGAAATGACTGGTATAAACACATATGGTGAATGCCAGGAAATGGACTACCTCAAAGACTCTACAACTATAGACCAAGAGGGAAAAGATATCTTGGATAACCAAAGAAACGCGAGAAACCAACTTCCATTCTGAAGCGGCAAAGGCCAAAAGGCCTAATCCTCGAAAGTTGTTGATGATGGTGGTTGTTGTTCAGGATGTTAATGAACTACACCAAGATAATTTCAGACATTATAGACATGTTTGGTATAAGCAATTTGAAGCAGGCAATGCATGGTCTATGAGTATATGTGATACAGCTAATATGGTGATAAACATATTGGTACCAGATGCTGATACGTTGGTGTTAAAGGAAAGCCAAATGGAAAATAAGCTTAGAATGTCTTTGACATTGCTGCACGTGTTTGGAAATATTAATTTTGAGCAGCTCATTATTAGCATACACAAGATTTAGTGTCAAAAAAAACTACATCAATTATGCATTGGATTGTGGTTCACTTGCAAATATTGCTTAAATTATTATTAATTATGCTGCCATAAATGACTATTACTGTTATATTGGGTTCAGCTTTCTTGTTTGCATAGGCTATTAAAATACTCAGCAGTTGAGCAAGTATCTCTAGTCAGACGTGGACTGGTAAGGAGTTTGGCATTGACAAAGTAAACATAAATAACATTATCTTCAGATGGTAATTATTATTTATTTATGCCAACAAACTTACTGTTGGTGTTTTTAAACACACAAGCCGTATGTGGGCTAAGTTTGAGAGGTAGAACTGGAACTTAAAAATTCAATGCCACAACTGGGATTTGAACCACAGACCTTCCGCTTACCTGGCGGATGCTCTAACCACTGAGCTATTGTGACAAACTGCCAGAATGACATTAAATTCTCAAACCAGTTTGTATTTCTCCTGGTAAACCACAAAGGCAGTCTCACATCAGAGACAAATTACCCCAATGGTGACTTACTAGATGGTAATTATTACCATCTGAAGGTTATTTAATCCTGGGATAAAAAGTACTTACAATAGTAAGTCACCATTGGGGTAATTTGTCTCTGATGTGAGACTGCCTTTGTGGTTTACCAGGAGAAATACAAACTGGTTTGAGAATTTAATGTCATTCTGGCAGTTTGTCACAATAGCTCAGTGGTTAGAGCATCCGCCCGGTAAGTGGAAGGTCTGTGGTTCAAATCCCAGTTGTGGCATTGAATTTTTAAGTTCCAGTTCTACCTCTCAACATTATCTTCCTTTCTTAGAGGTTTGAAAACAGTGTTGTTATAATCGATTTAATTTGGAGGGTGAGTCAATTAGCAACACAGATAACGGAGGAAAGTTAACCTCCAAAACGCATTCTGGAAAATTATAAATGTAAGTGTTGTTTAGTGTTATTAATTGACTCTCCTTTTAAATTGGATTGAATAAATAACATTGCTTGCAATTCATTATATTGTACATAATATGAAAAGCAGTTGTTCTTTTACACCACTGGATGATTATTATTACACTGGTTTCACCATAAATATTTATTAAATTTGCACAGTTCGTTAAGGCTGTTTAGATTGACTCTCCAAATATATGTGCACTTCCCTACATTTCTTGAACTAAATATTAGTGTGTCTGCTGTGACAACATTTCTCCATGGTCTGCACACACTAAAGACAATACTGGAAGTAAGCTGTGTTTTAGGCTTGGCATATAAAATACTTCAAGATGCTCCTTTTACCTTCTTCACAGTGCCAGAAAAGTCTGGTGAAACTAGTATTCAATAACTTACACCATATATAGAAGATAAGTGAAGCCTATTATCTGGTATGTTTGTAGATTTAATTTGCTTCACTGTTAATAGCTTCAAATTTTTATTGAATGTAAAATAGTAGTTTGCAATTGGCCCTCTTCTCTTAATGTTGACATTTCAAATGACTCCAATACACTCCTAATTTGTCCTTTCAAAACCCACATGATACAACAATGGTTTCTTGAGTATAGCTGTTTTACATCAAGGGGTGGGTGCCTTAACATCTATGTACATTCCTTTCCACCCTCCTGTCACCAAGCCTACTAAATTCCAGATTTGCAACAAACTAGCAAACAGCCTTAACGAACCTATAGCTTAAAAATATACATGTACAAGTATTACCGTTATCATAATGGTGCTGTTTTTATAATTGGTACGGTGATGGTGATGAGCTTTTGACTCTTTTGTTATCTTGGGTCGTGGTACTGGATGGAATGAACATACACTCGGGATTAACTTTAGGGAAATATTTTATTCGCACCTTCTTGTTCACAGTATTTAAATCGTATCACAGTTACAAGTCTTTTATTTCAGTGAATCGACTTCTCTAGCATCGCTGAGATTTAATGTCTGAAAATTTAGCCATATTTCGCTAAATGTGTTTTCTATCACTTTACACTTCGTCTATTTTACGTCCTTTTATTTAATCACACACTTCATACTAACAAGTCATTCCACATCAAATCAAACAAAATGATGCAAAAAATGACCTTGATCTCTCAGACTTTCTTGAAAAATCTTTTTTTTTTTTTTTTTTTGGTGTTTTGGAACAAAATATATTTGACCCATGTTTCTTCGTTTCATATAAAAAGAAATATTTTGGCAGATATTAATTTTTGAAATGTCCCAAAAATCGCCCGCTTCTCACTCTTCGATCAATCATACCCATGGGCGTCGCGAAGGAGGGGCAAGGGGGGGCCGCGGCCCCTCCCTGGAAGTTGGTCAACTTAATGTGCAATCAATTACTGACTATTAAACTACTATTTTAAAAGATCAGTTTCTATTTAACACAAATTAACATGGTTATATGCAACGATTATTATAAATTTTGACAATAAAATAGTGAATTGATATCTGATTGCAAATTTGAAACATGTGGCCCCCCCCCCCCCCTGGAAAAATGTCTGCGGACGCTCATGATCATACCTCCGATTATGATAAAGCAAACTACTTGATCTTTGCCTCAAATTAAAGATAAATTGCAGTATTTCTTGAGGCATTTATTAGAAAATTTTATTTATTATTATTATTATTATTATTATTATTATTATTATTATTATTATTATTATTATTATTATTATTATTGTTACCGTTACCATTATTATTATTATTATTACTATTACTATTATTATTTATTATTATTATTATTATTATTATTATTATTATTATTATTATTATTATTATTATTATTATTATTATTATTATATTTTATACGATTAAAATTTTAAAGTTTGATAATTACATAAAGTCGACTATTTAAAAATCTGAAAAAAATACAATGAAGTTTATTCAATATTCTCAGAAAAAATCAGAATGGAGTCTCTAATAGTTCTGTTGTAATTAACTTTGCAAATCAGCGCAGCGAATTCGCGTGGCAGCGGTGCTGGCTACAGTAACCTCACACAATTGCCACCTTCCATTACGGCAACTGTTCATTGCTTGAGGTTCCATGAACGTTACAACAGTACAGTAAGGAGAACACTGCTAGCTGACACTTTTATATGTACACTATTAGCATCTTCAAAACGTTTTTAAAATATGCATTTTAAACTAATGGTTCCATACAACACACAGCTTTATAGGTCGCGCGTTACTTCTTGACGAATGAAAATTTTATATGAAAGGTTGAATGCGAGTCTCTACTCAGCTTTTGCGGGAACGAGAGAGAGGAGGTACAGTCTGCAGTGAGATGACGCGCATGCTTCTGAGCTGAAGTAGTACAACACTACAAATCAATTTATGACACTTGCAGTAATATCAGCCACACGTATTATACACTATACCTCTATAACTGTTTCCACTTAACTTTCTTGCATTTATTCTATTCCCGACATCTCTCCCTCGTCTGAATTGCTATTTTCGTTGCATGCATACATACATCCGTACCGCACAAAACTTCTGCAGTCGACTGTATACACACACGTGACAGAGGAAAACAGAGGTGTCTGTTATCGTAGCATAAACATTTGCTGACCTGTTTATTAAGGGTAGGCTCACTCATTGGATTTCTGCTCAAGGTCATTCGTCAAGAACGAACGCGCAACCTATACCTCCTTCTTCGAAAGAAAGTTGTTTCACTAAAGCTTCAGTTTTTGACAAAGGAATGAAGGAGTGTAATTTTAAAGCACAGCTAGGCCCTTCGTTCTTGGCCCCTGACCTTGACTGGAAGTCCTGTTGGTGAATCAGTGGCGGCTCGCAGTCAAAATTTTAGGGTAGGCAAAGTGTAACAGTAACAACAAACAACAACAACAATAATAATAATAATAATAATAATAATAATAATAATAATAATAATAATAATAATAATAATAATAGTAAACCCCGTTTATCCGAAATATAGGGGCGAAGTCATTGCGGATAACGCAAACAATATATTGTTTGGTTGTTTAATAAGAGCAGAGTGAATGAGTGTGACTTTACGGACGAATTACCACCAAAACTAAAATCACGAGTGTCGGCAGACCTTTTTCCAGGGGGGGGGGGGCACATGTTGGAAATTTGCAATCATATAATATTAAATCATTATTTTACTGTCAAAATTTATAGTATTTGTTGCAGATAACCGTATTAATTTGTGCTAAACAAAAATTGTTCTTTACATCAAAATTAAAATAATAGTTTAAAAGTCAGTAACTGACTGCACATTAAGTTTACCAACTTCCAAGGGGGGGCCGTGGCCCCCCTTGCCCCCGTTTCGCGACGCCCATGACTAAAATAGATTAAGAAATTGAAAAAATTGTCTGACTGCAGCTTTGTGTTAAATAGCTAAAACACTCCCCTTTTCATTGTCAGTGCGCCGCGAAAGCGAAATTTGTAATAGTTCACTAATTAAGTCGGTCATACTGGTATTACACAGAGATAACGACAGATGCAGATCCCTGAGATCTTCGTTCGTGGAGTATGGCTGTTCGGAAAATGTCGCATAAATTCGGATTTGGGCAGGCAAGTGCTCGGACTGCTGGCAGACGCGTCTACGCATGCTCGGAGTGCATATACAGAGAGAATGTTTCCTTATCCCTGTTCAAGGGCCTCGTACTGAGGAAATGGGGCCGGGCAGGCAGAGGTTAAGCTAGCCTGCTCTCCACTACCCAGGTTCCATGCGGATCATTTCTGCCGCGCGTTTCAAACACGCAGCGCAGTTTTGATGAATCGGAATTGAGATTAAAGGATTTGACCATGCGCTGGTCATTATAACCGAGAAAACTTTTCTTGAACTGCAATTTAGGGGAAAATGACTGTTCAAATGATAAAATGCAGAATCATAGTTAAACATTATTTGTTGATGTATTACGATAGGGTAGGCAGTGCCTACCCTGAGGAGCCGCGCCTGTGGTGAATCCATAGCTTTCGCCTCTTTCATCAGCTCATATTGTATAATTCTGTGAATGAAACCATGAACAACATCGTGAGGGAGGGGGAAGGTAGTGATGTCTGCATGATCTGAGACAGTCTTGCTAATTCACACGTGCTTTTTAGTGCAGCGTGAAGTTGAAGACATAGATCTTTGAGATAAATAGTGAATATAGTGAATTTGTGAGACATTGATCATAGCGTAAATCAATTATGCCAACCTGTAAGTTCTAAATTAGGCATCAAAACATTACACAGTCAGAGTAGAGAAATTATTTCAAATGTATGGACATACATGAAGGAAGAAGCTAAAGGCAAAGAACTGCTTACATCAGATTTTTTCAAAAAAATTCAAAAGTTGAAAAGCGCGTATCAGATGTCATAGGAGTATCAGAAAGATTGTGGAGACATTTTTCTGCATGGACTGTACTGCCTTAGTAAGAAGAAGTTATATGAGTAGCATAGCTGACGCACCAATTCGCATGCTGTCTGCAGTCACCGGCGTTACTCGCTTTCAAGGCGAATCCAGCTGTAGAAACGGATCGCTACTTCATGTCGTCCGTGAGCGCTTGCACGCCTCCAGAAAAAAAATTGTAGCAAATGCACTAATGCAAGCTCCATAGTTTTCAACATCTTATTTTATAGATAAAATGTCAGGGAATACGTGTGTATTTTTTTTTTTTTTTTTTAGATTTTTAACACATCGATTTAAATTCGATTTTTGGTTTTACAAAATATATCATTAAAAAAACAGTCCAAAATTTATGTGTAATAATGATCCATCGAAAGTTGTTAAAAGTGTTGTATTTTACCTTTCCAGTGCACCAAAACCCAACTCTCAACTCTATATGGCCTTAGAGTAACAAGTGATTTTATATTACGGTGCGCGCAGAAATTGCATAGTTTCTAATAGCCATAACTAAGCAAGTAATTTAAAAATACGGGTCTCCTTATTTTATGCCTATTATTCATAAAAAAAAAATTGAACCTCCAACGAAAAAGTCGTGTTTTATGGGTGTTCGATTTGACGTGGATTGACCCATTAACTAACTTATTAAAGTTAGCTAATGTTTCACTTATTTTACACAAATGAACGGTCTTTAAACACTTAATAAATTTACTTTTACAATTTTATGACGCGCTCACACAAATTGCGTCCATCTACACCAAAGACAGAGACCCTAATAACTGTAATCTTCGCAAAACTTAAAGGCATATGGAGGCGAGGCGTACTGCGGACTCCAGCGAATCCTACGCTTGCCCCTCCTACTAGCGCTGCCGAATGTGTTGCATGCATCTCACACAACCTTATGTACAGACCGTTTTTTAATTATGCTGTTCAGAGGCGCTAGTGCAACCCTCCCCTTCCCCCCCCCCCCCTACACACACAAATACACAAGAGACACACAGACCTTGTTCTAACAATGCGTTTTTTCAGTCAGGAAGCCTCAATTTCCAGTAAAATCTCGGTATAAAATTTTTGTACAGACCCTCTGCCGGTACACGCACTACGCTTGGCAACAGCGCTTTGCTTGAGCATTTGCCAGGGTTCACAAGCCTTTAACTTTTGCGAGCGGTATAGACAATTGGTGCCGCATTACACTTCCTGCTCCTACTACCCCTACTACTCCTACTACCCCTACTACTCCTACTACCCCTACTACTCCTACTACCCCTACTACTCCTACTCCTACTACCCCTACTACTCCTGCTCCTACTACCCCTACTACTCCTGCTCCTACTACCCCTACCACTCCTACTCCTACTACCCCTACTACTCCTACTCCCCCTACTACTACTACTCCTACTACCCCTACTACTCCTACTCCTACTACCCCTACTACTCCTACTCCTACTACCCCTACTACTCCTACTACCCCTACTACTCCTCCTCCTACTCCTACTCCTCCTCCTACTCCTACTACTCCTCCTCCTACTCCTACACCTACTACTCCTCCTACTCCTACTACTCCACCTACTCCTACTACTCCTCCTACTACTCCTCCTCCTGCTCATCCCGCTCCTCCTGCTCCTGCTGCTGCCGCTGCCGCCGCCGCCACCGCCACCACTACCACTAATAATAATAATAATAATAATAATAATAATAATAATAATAATAATAATAATAATAATAGTAGTAGTAGTAGTAGTAGTAGTAGTAGTAGTAGTAGTAGTAGTAGTAGTAGTAGTAGTAATAATAATAATAATAATAATAATAATAATAATAATAATAATAATAATAATAATAATAATAATAATAATAATAATAATAATAATAATAATAATAATAATAATAATAATAATAATAATAATAATAATAATAATAATAATAATAATAATAATAATAATAATAAGGGGTTATTATCGACATTGGGCATATTTCCTTTTGATTTGAATAACTTTGGGACATAAGTCGGGAAATATATGATATGATATTATATTATATTATATTATACTATACTATACTATACTATATTACACTACACTACACTACACTACACTACACTACACTACACTACACTACCTTACCTTACCTTACCTTACCTTACCTTACCTTACCTTACCTTACCTTACCTTACCTTACCTTACCTTACCTTACCTTACCTTACCTTACCTTACCTTACCTTACCTTACCTTACCTTACCTTACCTTACCTTACCTTACCTTACCTTACCTTACCTTACCTTACCTTACCTTACCTTACCTTACCTTACCTTACCTTACCTTACCTTACCTTACCTTACCTTACCTTACCTTACCTTACCTTACCTTACCTTACCTTACCTTACCTTACCTTACCTTACCTTACCTTACCTTACCTTACCTTACCTTACCTTACCTTACCTTACCTTACCTTACCTTACCTTACCTTACCTTACCTTACCTTACCTTACCTTACCTTACCTTACCTTACCTTACCTTACCTTACCTTACCTTACCTTACCTTACCTTACCTTACCTTACCTTACCTTACCTTACCTTACCTTATATTATATTATATTAATAATTTATATTTATATTTCAAAGTACTCCCCCTACAATTCTAACCGTGTTGAAAAAAGTCAAAGAGGATGAGGACTTGATGTAAGTTGGGTAAATGTAGGGCACACTGTATCAAAAGTTCGGAAGGATGAAAACTCCTAAAGAAGCGCTTTTGGCGGGGTTATCCACTGGTATTAAATCAGCTACTGCTAGCGGGCCATTATTTGTAATATTGCATGCTGGTGGTACGATGGGTTTTGTACTGGGTGCAAAACTTGGTTTTTTTTGGGGGGGGGGGGGTAATTCTGTTGATTATCGTGATGAAATGGACAGCGATAGATTTGAACAGTGGTTCAGGAACCAACTAGCAAAACCGCGGCAATCGGAGTGGCGCAACATACCTGGCAACGCAGCGCTGATTCTCCATAAGAGCTATTGTGCCTTCATAACGTGAAAACTCCCATAGACTGCCTCGTGGAGAAAGCTCGTCGAACCTTTCCTGCGCATCCCATTCAGGAAGAGGTGTCTGACAAGCGGGACGGAGCCAGAGCAGACGACTCGGTACCGACAGACAGAATATACCGCAGGCCCACAAGCCAAGGGTCCGGACTCAGGTCTGGACCCGGGGTTCGCCCCATTATGCGTGCCGCAAGGCGTCCGGCTCTCTGCGGGGAGCCGAATGACACCTGCAACGACAAAACTTGACCAATCGAGTACCAGCCGACAGGTAAGGCCTGATGACATGAGTACCTCATCAACCACCTCTTCCTCGAACCCATCTCTTGCTCCACGGGTGAATGTTAAGGCGAAAGCCAAGGCCTTCACCAAGGTTAAGACCAGATCGAAGGTGAAAAAGGCCATGGGCCTTGTAAACCAAGGGACAGCAGCTCCTGCTAACCCTGTCCCAGCACCAACACTGCCAGAAGACCACGACTGTTTTATTGTAGTGGAGAAAAGGTGGAAAAGGTCCGCCGGTTCGAAGTCGGAGGGATCCACCTCATCTTTTGGACCTGCAGCGTCCACCTCTAGCCACCCCGCACAAAAGGCGAGAAGACTCCCGCCAATTATGTCGGACCCGTTCCCTAACCAGATCAAGGTGATGAAGGAGCTCAGGGCACGGCTAAAAGCCGAGTTCCAGGCAACCCGGCATCCTGGTTGGGTTGTTATCCCTACCACCACCCCTGACGACCACGCGGCCGCAATGGAACTGATGTTAGCGCGTGGAATTAAATTCCACACTTATTCGCTGCAGCGACCCCGTGTGGTTTGCAGAGTGATCAGGGGTTTGGACTCGGAGACCGAGCCCGAAGATATCCGTGTTGGCCTGACGGACGAACATGGAATCAAAACGTGATCCGTGGTGCAACTCACCACCACAAAGGAACACGAGAGAAAACCCACCAACGTCCCCCTCCCTCTATTCCTGGTGAAAGTGGATAAACAAGGGGAGGGAAACCCGAAAATTGATCATACGAGGATCGTGATCGAGCCTTATCACGACAGGGAGGGGCTAGCCCAGTGGTTCAAGTGCTTGGGCTTCCACCACTCTAGCCACGCCTGTGAGAGTACGCTCAAATGCCTACGTTGCGCAGGTGAGCACCTCATCAAGGACTACCCGAGACCAATGGCAGAAAAGAAGTGTGCCAACTGCGAGGGATGCCACACAGGCAACTATCGCGGTTGTCCAAAAAGGCTTGCAATTATGCAGGGTAGACAGGGCAAGAGCAACAGCACTAGAGTGGCTGAAATACGTCCAGGAATCTCTTTTGCCAAAGCTTTGTCGGGGCACGAAAGTGCCCTAGTACAGTCAACGACTTTAAAAATACGCCTGGCACTGTGACTTAGTCGAAAATATGATCATTTTACGGAGTCTTGGGCTTTAAAACGCATTTTATTGGTGTTAATTTCTTACAGCTCGTCATGCCCACATGAAGAAACAAATAGGATTGGTTAGTCTACCCCTTCAATCTTAGCCCCTCCGAAGGAGTGTCGCCTTGCCGTGACGGAGGGGCTCAGACCCGATCCAGACGGCCTACTAAGTGTGTCTGTGACCACTGGTAGGCAAGAGGTGACGGGAAGCTAAGAACATTCCAAACGGGTAGATGGGGCTCGTTAGCCTTGGTCGACGACTCATCTAGGAGAAGAGGACTCCGAAATCAAACTCCCCCAGGGGCTCCTACTACGGTAGGTACGAGTTTGGCGTACCCGGGGCCCCGAGCCATACTCTCGATTGGGTTCCTCCAAGAGGTGAGACGGCACCTGCCAAACAGCCAATCAACTTTGGTCCACTTTTGTGTTTGACCTCCCACCTGTTACCTCCCTGTACACAGTCTGATGGATAACCTACGCGCGGGTTGTAGGAGGATGGGGTGACGCAAGGGGTGACTGGGTAATCGCGTAAGTCCCAGCCCCTGGTTATCATGTAGGATCTGTTTGCGTATCCGCTGATAAAGGTCAGTCCCGGGGAGGGGCCATTGCATGAGCTGATGCACTCCTGAAGGCGATTGGGTCCCTCTGTCTATAAATTGGGAGGTGAGACCCTAGGGTGAGCAAGGTCAAGGCCAGGACTCTCACCTAAGCCGGGGTGGCGCCCAGGATGTGAGCATGCCATCGGAGACATTTGCAATGGTGGAGGATATAATCGCAATGAGTACTTTCAAAACTCAAAAAAACAAACATTGTAAAGTAAGTGAAAAGGAAGTAGCAGAGTTGTGTGGTCCTCGCTACTTAGTTATTACAAGAAATGAGGAAGGCAAAACATTTAGGTCGGTGAATCCATTCGCTATACAGAAGGGCCTCGATAAGATAGCTGGCCCCGTGAAGAACTGCACAAGATCTCGGAACGGCACGCTGTTGGTTGAATCCATTTCAGCAGCACAGGCAGCTACTATATTAAAAGCCAACATGCTAGACAGCTATCCGGTGCGTGTAGAGATGCACAAAACGTTGAACTCCTCTCGCGGTGTTGTCAACACACGCGCATTGGACGATATGTCAATGATGAAATTAAGGAGAACCTCGCAGATCAAGGTGTAATATCTGTTTATCGGGTTCAGAGAAAAGATGGAGGCGAATATCTGCCTACTCGTAACCTTTTCCTTACCTTTAATCGGGTAGATCTCCCGCAAAGGATAAAGGCTGGGTACTAGGCCATTGAAGTAAGACCTTATATTCCGAGCCCGCTTAGATGTTACAAATGCCAGCGCTTTGGTCATACAAGTGACACGTGCAGTGGTAGAGCTACCTGCGTAAACTGTGGAGGCATCGCTCATGACGATGACTGTACCTCACCTCCAAGTTGTATTAACTGCAGGGGAGAACATCCAGCAAACTCCCGAGAATGTCCCCGCTATATGGAGGAAAGAGCTATCCAGGAGATCCGGGTTAGAGAGAAGGGGTCCTTCTCAGAAGCCCGAAAGCTCTTACGTTTATGCCAGCCCACTATCCCGAACTTCGGTACCTATAGCTCGGTTGCAGCTAAACCAGTACCATGTCGGGAAATCGCAACTCAAACCAGCGATATAAACGGGGCAACAATTTCAGACAAAATTCTTGTAGCTAGGTAGAGTAGAACTAGGCAGCCACGTCGACCTGGGAGCTGCCTCGGCGTCAACCCTGCCCTTGTTAGGGCACTACGCTTGGAATTTAGTAAATAGGACCGTCTAGCTCTGTGCAGCCGCTGCTGTATCTACGGGCACTCAGAGGACAATTGCGCAGCTCCAATGAAGTGCCAATAACGTGGTGCTTCAAGCCTCACCTCGGCCTGTCAGAAACACGACCTCCGTCGAAGCCGCCACTACTGTGCCAGCTGTGGAGGAACCGGCCACTTCATTGGTCAGACGCTCTGCTCCCTGCATCCTTGCAGTAAAACATTGCCTGCCCCAGCACCGCAGCCACAACGTCAGCCGCCAAAGCCACGCACACCAGCACCAGCCACCGCTTCATCATCAACACCCTCAACTGGAGCAGCGACAGTGGCACGAGACACCATTCAGGATCTTCATGCTGAGCTTCTGAACATTGGTGCCCGCTTAGCTGCCCTGGAAGAGATCACTTCCTCCAGCATCGACAAACCCCAGGACCAGCAAATGGCCCTCAGCACGGAACACCTCCGATAGGAGCGCACCACTGCCGAACTGTCAGCACACATGGGTCGTATTTTTTTCCCAAAACATGAACTAAATCCACACCTTTCTATGACCAATTCTTATCGCCACCAAAAAGATTGCATGGAAAGCAGAATAAAGTGTTTATCATCTCACATTCAGAGATCCATGCTTTTTTGTGTAAATGTCACATTGAATTTTCTAACATGGTTAACTCTTGTACTTTTTACATGCTTTATATTAGCTTCACCTGTATGTGTGTATGTGTGTAACAGAATCTTTCGACATAATTTTCACTCACTTACAAGGGACACCTTTGACCCCAAACACTCGAAAGCTCACGAAAACAGGCTTAGAATAACATCTAATCATAAACAAAACAGTGGTCTTTCTCATTTCCATGCAAAACGTTGCATTCTACCTCAAGTGACATTTTAATAGAGAGGAACAAAGTACCAAGATATTAATACCATAGGAGGGAAATTATTTGTAATTCAAAGACGTCAGTGTATCATTACATTTCCAGTTAACAGTGCCAAAAACCCTCTGCTTAAATTATTTATAATACCAAAAAATACACACACTACACATCTGACAGTGCTTACATTAGTGCTCAAAGTGCAGATGCAGAATTTTGATGAAGGGCTAAACATCGTGAGGATAAAGAATGAGTAAGCTAAAGGAATCTTTCGACATAATTTTCATCATCCTAGAGTGGCTTGACTGACTTGACAATTTGCACACGTGTCGAGAACCAATGGCAATTCAATAATAATAGCATGACTTTGTCCTAACGTCCTGACCAGGATCATCAGGATAAAAAATTACTTAGATGCATTTAGCAATGTAACTGAATCTTTCAATGTAGTTTTCACCAACTTACAGTTGTCTGATTGACTTGAAAATCTGTACAAATGATAAGGACCGATGAGAACACAATATCATTGAGGCTTTGTCCCAATTCCTGACCAGGATTGTGAGGATAAAGAATGACTAAGCAAATTTATAGAAAATGGTATGGTTATGACACCTTAGATGTCGCCAGGGAACATGTCTATATGCACCCTGAAAATTGCTTTACTTAGATATTATATATTGGATGTCATAGATACCCAGAGAGAAGACCTGAAAGGAACATGAGACCCGGAGGAAATATCACGGATCGGCGTTCACACAGGGCCAAGACACCCACAACAGTTGGTAGTTTAGTAATCAACACAGGTTACACTGGACAGAGGAATTAAAAATAGGAATTGAAAATATTGAAAGACGGAGATGCTCGGAGAAAGGACCTGCAAGGGACATGAGATTTCAGGAAAAGGATTATGGATCGAAGTTTATCCAGGGGCAGAAAGTCCTCAACAGCTGATAGTGTAGTTAAAACAGTAATTTTAATCTAATACTGTTCCAGAAAATAGTGATTTGAAAACTTTTTCGAACTCAGAAATTATGAAAAGATTTCAAATAAAAATTTTGAAAAAAATTGAATAGAAATATTTGAGACTAAAAAGTTAAAACTAAATTATAGTTTTAAAAAACTAACAAAAACATGGTTTTATAATAAATTGAACTAAAAGGTGGAAAATAATGTTTAAGCACGAAGAATTTATTCTATAAAGTCAAGTAGTTAATTATGTTTTAATATTTTGTAATAAGTTTAAAATAAAAACTAATTTATATTAAAATAATACATTTTATTGTAAAAAAGTGTGGGGTGTCTGACATCAAATGTTATAAATAGTTCATTGGTAGCTATTTATAAAAGTAAAGATATGATAAAAATATCTAAAAAGCACCCCATGCTTTTTACAATAAAATGTATTATTTTGTTAATATGAATTAGTTTCCATTTTATGCTTATTACAAAATTTTGAAATATAATTAACTACTTGACTTTATAGAACAAATTCTTGATATTTAAAAATTATTTTCTACATTTTAGTTTGGTTTGTTATAACAGCATCCTTTTAGTTAGTTTTTTTAAAACTATAATTTATTCCTTTCAAAAGAAGCGTACCTGTTCTATATGTGGTTGTGATGGCACCTGCACCTCCTTAGGCATGAGTTAGATGTGCCTGAGCACGCGAGAAAGTTGGACAGTACTGGTCCACAGTATTCTCATATTCCCATTGCACCTACCAGGAAATATGTAGCTATACCATTGCTACAAACAGTTATCTCAATTGACATGAAGTAGATAGATGAATAAGCATTTTTAAGAATAGTTAACACAGGAGTAAGGAAAGTCATGTGAATGTACACATCTGTGAACAGCCTAGTTCTAAAACAGTTCAGCATCTTCCAAAGATGGAAGACTAGGATTTTCCTCACCCTAAAATACCCTTTAAATGGCAAGATTTTCAGTACTTTTTCCCTTAAAATAGCTCTAACAATTCAGATACATTACCATGTATTTCAGATATCCTTTTCTTGTCTAATGGATATTTGAAGGATTGCAGTGCTTCTTCTGTTACTTTGTATCACAAGAGCTTATTTCCATAAGTATACATTTGAATGCTGTTACCATGTAGGTACTACTTGCACACTTTATCTTTGGCCCTGTACTATAAATGGCCTGAGTCAAGAAGGTCTGTGCTTTGCCAAAGTAACAACTGAACGTTGTTATACAAACCTCATTGTTACATTTTGCTGTATGATGTGGCTTTTTACCTTCTCTACTGGCAAGTAGGGGAAGTATTGTATTCCACCCAAAAATTCGATGTCGAGATTTCACCGGAAATATGTGTTTTGAGGACCCCTGAATCCAAAAAAATCATTTTTAGAAAAAGGTCCATGTGTGTGTCTGTATCAGTCTGTGTGTCAGTCTGTCAGTCTGTGGACAGCATAACTCAAAAACGAAAAGTCGGTTAAAAACCGAAGTTGGTATTTAAGTTTAATGTCTTTCAAGGATGTGACACGAAGATTTTGAAGAAAATAGCCCCACCCTAAACTACGCTTTACATGGAAAATTTTTCGAAAATTTTGATTTTCTTGAAAATGGCTCTAACGATTTGGATTAAAATGTTGTATATTTGAGATATTTTGATGAAAAATGAAACGTAGATCTTGAATTTTCTGGCTATAGCCCCTGTAGTCATATTTACTCTGGACGACTTTCACATAACTGGCAAACCGTTAGAGATAGACCAAATCATTTTATACAGAAAATGTAGATCTTGCTAAAATACACAATTTATGTCTCAATAAATTTTCCTGTAGGGTGAACCATTTCGGAGATATTCCTTGTTAGGTGTGTGAGTTTCAGAAAACTTAGAACTTTCGTGTAATGGGTCATCGTTGTTCATTTTTTTATATGTTACGTGTGCATAGTGAACGGAATCTCAAAGCTTTAAAAGATTTGACTATCGCACAAAGCCTACTGTATTCCAATATTCCCCTTGCACCTACAAGGAAATAAGCAATAAGATAATTTGTACAAATGTTTATTTTAACTAACACAAAGAAAATATTGGAATAAGAGTTTGTAAGAATGGTTAGTACAAAAGTAGAGAAAGTCATGTGAGTGCAACACATCAGATTTTTTCTTGTGTTATCATACAGGTTTACTTTTGTGTTTAACCAACTCAAACAGTAATTTTAAGCACTAAATATCTGAAGTACATCCAGCATCAAACTCCTGTAAATAGTACAAAAGGAGCCACATATTCAGTTTACTTTAGCCATTGGCTAACCTGGAAAAAACAATTGCAGAAATTGCAACTCACAGGCTTTTGTGATATTCTTTTAAGTATGGCAATGTAAAAGGCATGAGAAATCCTTTTGTCATTTTCAACAACAATCCATCTGGGAGCTCAAGATAAAGTATATGAGTGGTAGGTACTTTATTTTTAATTTGAAATCATTTTTAAGAAAAAATATAACTTAAGTAAATGTAAAGTATTAGAATCACTTTTCATATGAATTTCAGTCTGGGTGGCTCAGCTGCAACCTGAGTCCAAGGTTGCAGGTTCAAACCCAACTCAGACATATAATTTTAAGTGTGCTTAAAAACAACGGTTCCATGTCAGTAGATTCCTAGAATGTAAAAGAATTCCTGTGGTATGTAGTTCTGGCAAACTGGCAGCTCTGATATGAGTCTAGTAATTGATAGCATAATTAAGAAGGTATCGCTTTTCATATGAATACTGTTATTATAACACACAAGTTTGTGGTCATTGACAGAGAAAGTTGTGTGAATATACATCACCTCTCCCATGCTATAAAGTTTGCTCTCATCCATATCAGAACCCATTTTAAGCAAAGATTGTTAAAATTATCAATTTTCAATTTTTGTAAAAATATTTTTGTAATGTAAGCCATAACATATACACAAAATAAGTATTTGTTGAAACTTCATTTTGTAAAGATTTTAGCAGCCACTTTAAAAAATCTTTGCATAGCTGTTTAAATAAACGCTAAAAATAAACCCTCAGCCAGTGTCTAAGTTTCTCAAACTTCTAGTGTTCAGTATGCAATATATTTGCAAGAACCTGCTACAAATATAATAAATACTAATAAAAATAACTTGGAGAATGTTTTTGTTTTGTTTGATAAAAAGGTTGCTTCAAACTATGCAATATCCACCTTTTTTAATACTTGCTTCAGAGCAGAGAATTGAAAAAAAGTTATCATCAGTCTAAAATATACCAAACAAACACATGTATAGTATAAGGAATACCACAATATTTCCAGCAATAGAAATCGATTTAAGCATAAATGTTTAATGTTTGAGAGGTAGAGTCGGAACTGGAAAACTCAATGCCACAGCTGGGATCTGAACCACAGACCCTCCGCTTATCAAGCAGGTAAGCCCACACAGGGCTCATGTGTTTAAAAATACCAGCAGTAAGATATGGTTGGCATAAATAAAAATAATAATTACCATAAATGCTTAGTATTTCAAATACCATTTATAAGGAAATAATGAAGCTATTAACAGTGAAGCAACAAGAATCTAAAGTAAGAACAAATTAGAAGCCAAAAGCTTCACTTATCTTAGTAATATTGCAAGATTTTATGCAGCTAACACATTTCAAGTTCACTACAACTCATTCTCAAAGCTATACAAACAAAGTTACCATAGCTACTCATGTTCATTTTAATCACCAGTCTCTGAAAACAAAAATCTATAAATACAATCTATTGGGGGTATTTCAAAATTCATATAACGGTTCCTGTTTCTTAAAATAAATATATTTTCCCAAATCATGAAATCTATAGGACCACTTAATTGTTTTAATAATTTAACCTCTGAATTAATTTCATGATTAAATGACCAAAAATGATCTGCCACAGCTGACATCAGTTTGTTTATATTTAATATTTCTAAAATGCTCTTTTATCCTGGTTTCTAAATGCCATTCAGTTTTACTAATATAAACCCTATCACAATCCAAGCAGCTAAATTGATAAATGCCAGATTTTTTATAATTTGGAATTTTATCCTTTTCAGAAAAATTTAGTAAATTTGGTATATTAAATTTATTTTGAGGGACCAAATTTATCCCATATTCTTTAAAAATTTTTGTAAATTTTTTATTCGCCCATGGATGGTAAGTAAATTTTTAAAAATACAATTATCTTTTATTTTTTTGAGGGTAGAAACCTCTTTGACAGTCTTTTGATACTTAAATTTTTCTATCTTTTTATATATAAAATCTGTATTGAAATCATTAATTACTGCAGTGTTAATAATGTGTTTATATTTGCCATTTTCTGTTCTGGTACTTTGTTTTTATTTATTACTTAACTGAATAAAACTAACAATTGCACAGCTTTAGGTTTGTTAACTTGCAGATGGAGCATTGATGTCTAACTCTCAAGCACACGATTACAATTATGTGGCTAACAGAATACAAAGGACGAAAGTAAAAGATAGTTCATAAAACTGAAATAGTACAATTTTGGAATTGGTAGACATGTACCAGCTTTTAAAATGCACAGAGAAAATACTTAAATTTTCATAACATAGGAGTTTAAAATGCATTTACTAGTTTCAGCTTAATCCTCTGTATTATTATATTTCTTCTAAACGCTTCTCCCCATATTAAAGGGAAGTTTGAAAAAGTCACTTTCACAATTATTGTTGACTGCTACTGTTCCATTCACTCCTTTGTACAGTTTATTGGATGTTCACGCCAAGCCTAGCAGATGCTTCCTTTTCAATTTTGTGGTGGATAATATTGACTTCCTCTTGTGTCAGTGTCTTCTCCATGTAGTGATATACAATTCGATAGCAGTGACTTCTACACTGTTTCTTTGGATGAAAAAAATCATCAACCAGGGTGATCTGCAAGCATTTGAAATAAATAATATTACAGTCATTTATATTTTGTATTTCTCTAATTTCTCTATAAAACCTTAACCCCTAACATGCTGACCTGTCATGGCATGTAATACGTCCTCTGATTGGTAATCAGAGGATATGGACGGTGAATTTATTTTGATAATTCTCCTGGTCAGGTCGGTGAGTCCCATAAACCAACGACAGGTGTGGTCCTCCAGACATTCTGGGGGTTGTGAGAGAGCGATGTGACCGCCAAAACATAAAAATATGGTGCTCTCTAAAAAGCGGTTACTATTACTGCTATTGCTCTCTTCAATATCATCAGTGAAAAATATTGGAGAGCAAGAGGATTAATGACTTCATTGTCAGAAATCCAGCATTAGCTAACAACAACATATTCTGTGTCAAATTTTTCCTTATTTAGGAATATATTTATTAACCTATAAATTAAACTATTGAAAACAGCAAATTTATGTGCAAAAGGATTATAACTTTTATTTTTTATGTAATTATCAGTGTGAGTATATTTTCTATAAATACCAAAATTCAATTTGTTATGTCCTTTAATTTTTAAATCTAGGTACGTGGAAGGTATCCATTATTTTTTGTTTCCAAAGTGAATTGAATATCTTTATCCTGTAAATTTAAAGGTTTTAAGGCATCATTTATCTGTTTTAGGGACAGTGTTAAGGGATATAAGTGCAGGTATTTGTATTGACAATCCAGGATAGGGCAATGAACAATATTACATAAATATTTACTTCATCTGCATACTGATTTGAGTTAATGAGAGTAGTAAGTTTTCATGGTGCTAGTAGCTCCAAGTACAGTAGTGTGGGGCAAAAATATGTGGGGTTAAGAGTGCACACATAGGTTATTTATATGAAACATGCCATGGAGTTTGCAGCCCTGTATGCTATCAAAAGGATACCATGACGGATAGTCTTTCTATGTAGTTTCATTGCGCTGGTGCGTTCTGTCTTTGAATTATGAGGTAAGGTCTCAAATCTTTCATCTTGATGTTATTTTTCATAGTTTTGGAAATGCGATTGCTCTATCATTAAGCTAAGACTGGTATTTTAGTACTGTGTCATTTGAGAGAGAAATTTCTGTAGAAACATGCCATGCCTTGGTCATTGTATGAAAGCGGTCACAGATGGCATCATGACCTGGACATGTTTCAGATCACAATGGGGAAAGAGTACAAACTGTAAAGTGGGGCAAAAGTATGCATGTGACACACAGAAAATTGTTTTCACTGACCTCCATCAATGCAATCTTCAGTGATGAGACTGCAGAATATTGTAGTTAGGCAAAAGTTTGTTGGCCTAACCCAAATACCAAGACCAAGGAACTAATGAGAAAAGATATACAATAAAGACGGAAGAGAATTAAAAAATCAGAAGTTCTAAATAGTTCACCTTTTAGAAGTGCCTCAAAGCCCGTCAAGTGTGATTTAACAGAATCTGCACAGAGCCATATGAGGTACAAAAAGACAGAATGCTGTTCAACCCTATCCAAAGCATCCACTTTGGCTTCAAACAAGGAAATTCACTGTCCAGGATGCGAGAGTATGTTAAAATATTGGAAGAGGACTGAATAACAGAATCATTATTATTAGAAAATCAAAGTGGTTTTAGGAAAGGATGTAGTTGCATAGATATTTTCTCGGTGAACCAGATAATAGAAAAAAGAAGAGAATTTAACCTACAGACACATATAGCCTTTATAGATTTAGAAAAGGCATATGACAGAGTAAACAGATACCTATTGTGGGAAATACTAGAGCAGAAAGGATAACCCACACATTTAAGACAGGTATTAAAACATATGTATAAAGCAACTACAGTAAAGATTAGGTTAGGAAATGGACGATTTTCAGAAGAAATGAAAATTAACAAGGGATTAAGACAAGGATGCAGTTTGTCTCCGCAGTGTTTTAATATATATATATATGGACTAAATTCTTAGAGAAGTAAATGGCAAAACACCTTTAGGAATAAAAATAAATAGAAATAATACAATAAATATGCTACTTTATGATATGATATGATATATGACATGACATGACAATACATGACATGACATGACACAATACGATACAATACTATATGATACGATACGATACGATACGATACGATACGATACGATACGATATGATATATGATATGATATGATGATATCATAATTATTCAAGAAACAGACAGTGATTTACAGAAAAGTGTTTTCCAACTGGGGAATGTGTTAAGAGAATATGGTCTTCAAGTATCAACCAATAAAATGAAAATAATGGCTTTTCCAGGAAAGTACCCTCACAGATCCAAAATAGTGATAAATAACATAGTGCTGGAACCACTACACAAGTATAATTATTTAGGATGCAATATAACATATCAGAATAACCAAGACCTAAATAATAAAGTAAGTAAATTCCAAAACATTTGCGGAATATTAGCAAGAGCATTAAAAAGAAAAACTAGAAAAGAAACAAGCTTAACATTTTACAAAACAGTGGCGATTCCAACGTTAACATATGGTTGTGAAACATGGATGATAAAGAAAAAAAAAATGGGGTAACATAAATGCAGCAGAAATAAGATACCTTAGAGCCATAAAAGGATGTACAATAATGGATAAAATAAAAAATGAAGAAATAAGAGAAGAACTAGGTATTTGTCCAATAAATGGTAAAATAAACCAACATAGGAAAAGCTGGAGAAATCATTTATAAAGGATGGACAATACCCGATATCTCAAAATGGCGTACAATTACCAACCATATGGGAGGAGAGATGTTGCAAGACTGATGAGAAGGTGGAGAGAGACTTGAGGCTGGAACAGGAGAGGTCTCCTAATCCATTAAGTGTCAATGATGATGACTGGATTTAATGCCAAAAGTGTGCAGAATGGTGGCATGTAGCTTGTTCCAATCATGGAGGCAGAAAATTTATCTGTGACTGTTGCGGAGAATGACTCAGACCATGAGAAAGTTTCAATTTGTTCTTTATCAAAATATGTTTTTCACTGTTGTTTAGATAAACGGTGGTTAATATGAGACAGCCTATGGTCCTTTTATCTATTCTTGTATTGTAATTAAAGTCAGAGCACTACACAGTACAATTAAGCATTTGTGTTTTCTGGAAACTTTTATCCCATGTTATGCACACTCTTACACTCATGTATGGGGAAAAATTTCATTCATTTTGGCTAAACATTTTTAAAACTATTTTTCAATGGAAAAAATAGGTTTTAGCTACTGTTTGTAGTACACCAAGGAATACAGATTCAACAATAAAATACACACATATAACAATTAAATACATGTCATTGCAGAGACCTTGAAAGCTTAAGTGCATACACTTGCCCCACACTACCCTATGTGGTACACATTAGCGAGTGTGGGACTGAAATTTGTGATGATAAAGCGGAGCAAGCTTTCTGCAAGACTAATGACCCCAAACTACCTGGGTCAGCAGGTCAGGTACTGAAGGTCAGAACACATGGTATAGTTATGATTAGGGCTCGGAAGTTCATGCCCTAAAAAACACTGAAGTATGCATGCATATATGCTCTTAAAAACTTAAAAATATGCCAAGAAATATGTATTATTTAATTAAAACAATGTCCCTTTGCAGTAGACAAGACGAATTAGTATAAATAATAAATAAAGTTACCTGATTCCTTAGGGGTTGAAGCAGAATTGGTCATGCTGCTAGTATTAACTACTAAATTGCAGTTCGCAACCAACATTTTGCACAAATTTCCAACTGTAAACCATCGTCTGTTGTCTCGCAAAACACTTTTGTAACGTGAAAAACTTCTCTCCACGTCACAAGATGTTATTGGGGTATATTTAAATGATATTAACTGCTTCACAGAGAGAGTCAAGTCTCTTGATGTGTCAGATGGTTTTCTTTTGAGGATTTCTCAAATATCGCTCATCTGTTTATTACCAGAATTTTTTGAAATTACATAATTCACTTTCTCTTTCACTTTATGTCCTATGCTACCAAGAACTGAACTTAGATCACATATTCTTTTTTTCAAAGACAGTAAGTTTTTCATGCAAAGGAGATCCTACAGCTTCCAATGCCGTTATGGTTGTTGGTAAGAAAGAAAAATGGGCAGATATGAAACTAAGATCCTCTTTTAACCTAGTGCCTGACAGAATATTTTGTGAAGTTTCTTTCGATAAAGCATCGAAGCAATGAATTAACAACCTCTTTGACTATTTCTATGTGCTCAGCATAATATAAAACTGCATCGAACCATGTTTCCAATGGAGTTAACACTGGTGCAGGAGGAAGTCGGATATTAGGTGCTGTTGATCTGAACAACTTAACTCTTTTAGAAGATTTAACAAAAATTCTCTTTGTACTGCACATAAATCTATCTGTCAATGTGAAAGAATCACGTCTTGTCTCAGAAATGTGATGAACTGTGTGTGCCAAACAAGTTATATGAATTAAGTTAGGAAAAATACCATTCAGAGTTTATCCTGATTTTACCATATAAGGACCTGCACCAGTAACAAATAAAAGTAACCAGTTGTATGTGATTCCACATGGCCATAGTAATTTCAAAGAGTCCATCCCTAACTGGGTCACAGTTACATTGTCAGTGGCCGACAATTTGCACACATTAAGGAGATAAGGTGTAGTTTTTTGTTCATTATTTAAAACACCCACGATTATATTAGCAATAGAACAGCACTCAGAATCAGGGGTTTCAACAGACAGCCACACAAACTGATCTGCTAATTCATTTTGCATATTTGACAATACGTTATTGTGACAATGTCCTATATAAGTCTTAAGCAGTGTACTTTCTTCAGGCACATGTTGTTGAGTGTACTTGGCAAGAAAGTTTTTAAATGTTGTTGTTAGCTAATGCTGGATTTCTGACAATGAAGTCATTAATCCTCTTGCTCTCCAATATTTTTCACAAATGTTGGATTATTAATTTTGAACAAGGGAAAAGTAAGCAGCTAAAAATGTTTGGCACAAGTCATAGGGAAGTTCAGTAACCCACTTCCTAAACACTCTACTAGCTGTTTTTGAACAGGTTCTTTCTTTGCAAGTTTTCTGATTAAATTCTCCTTATGCTTTGCTGTGTTTATGTCCTGATCTATTTGAAATCTTTTCTCACTCCCTGCATTTTTCTCACATGCTCCACAAAACAGTACCCTATTATCTGTAGATATTAAATCACCCGAAAACTCTTTCTGTAAGTTAATTAATCTAGCTTTCGAAGTTGGTTCTATTTTCAGCATTTGAAGAGCTTTTTCACATTTTATACGCCTAATTTAATTTGGTGGGAACCAGTTCACAACACTGATACGTTCAAAGACCACGACACAACTACTGGTGGGCAGGCAAGCGTTGCCATAATCGGGCTGCTCAAAACGTTGACCTGCACTTTATCTTTGTTAATACAAACCTCTCAAATAACGCACTGATTATTCTCTATGCACATACATAAAATGAAAGGATGGAAACAGGGGGTTCACTGCATGACAACATGACTCAGCATCAGTTCTCGCCACCTCGCGAGTTGCATCATCATATGCAATACTACCAATATGAAAAATATTATACAGATGGAAAAAATAATAAAAAAAGCATAAAAATCATCAAAATATGCAATATAGGGGCTATAATATTG
Source organism: Tenodera sinensis (assembly GCA_030765045.1). Taxonomy (NCBI): domain Eukaryota; kingdom Metazoa; phylum Arthropoda; class Insecta; order Mantodea; family Mantidae; genus Tenodera; species Tenodera sinensis. Next base: position 182,434,430 of record CM060962.1, on the reverse strand, counting down.
AAATCTCCATGAGTTGCATCATTATGTACAATACTACCAATATGAAAAGTATTATCCAGATGGAAAAAAATAATAAAAAAAACATAAAAATCATAAAAATATGCAATATAGGGACTATAATATTGAAATATTATGCATTTATCAAAATCAAGAAAATATGCAGTTATATGCACCATAAAATCATGTCCAAATAACTGAAAATTCCATAATTTGTGCAAATAATCTAAAAGCTTACATTTTTAACCCCTATGAAAAAACATACAAATGCATGAACTTCCTAGCCCTAGTCATAAACATGTTTGCCGGTATGAAAAATCGACGGGCCGATTTACTACTATAATCAGAAACAGGTGAATAGATTTACATTACGGCCGCGCCGTAGCCGAGTGGTTAGACCATTCGCTACTCATCAAAGTGGCCCGGATTCCATCCCAGGCAACCGCATGTGGGATTCGTAGTGGTCGAAGCGGCGCTGGGGCGGGTTTCCTCCGGTTTCTCCCGCCATCTCATTCCACCGATCCTCCATCTTCATTCCAATTATCATCAGTGTCACCACCTACGGTACCGTAGTATTAAAAGCGGGCGTTAAACACTACAAAAAATGTACATTGCCGCTGTATGAGCATGCAGCACGCTATCCGTTAAATCCACGAGCCGCCACTGTCGTATAAACAAAGTAATTTTGCCTAAACTGCCTTTGAGTCCTCAGGAGTTGCTTTTAGAGTTGATATTAGAACTTCTGGATCCTATGGTCCTTTTTACAACGCTTTCTTTTATAATAAAATCACGCCATCTTGCCGCTTTAACGCATCCGCCTGGGCGAGTGCAGAGCCAATGGAGAAATCCGTTAGATTGAGAAGTTTTAAACAACTTTTGACCTTTTTCCAATAAACAAGCTCTTGTTCTTGTACTCGTCACCTTATTTGTATCAAATTTCTTATTACCCGTTATTTTAACCTAATTTTCCCCCCTGATCCTGGATCTTTGGTGTTTAGCTTCACCGATTCTACGGCCACGTTTTGCTGTTTAGGGCTCTCAATCTCTCGGCAGCACTTTGGGGTTTAAGGCCCTAAATCAGTCTAAAACGGTCAGATGGCGGTTTATTAGTTATATTGAGTAGCCCTGCATATACATCGAGAGCGAGCAAAGGACACCTGGAGAAGTTTAGGGCAATAAACTTAGTAGGTCATCGGTAATTTTAAGCATACAATTGTAGTAATATTGTTTCTGTCAGTTATAAATAAGTCAGGCAGATTTTAAATTTTAGGTACCTACCTGTGTTATGGGCTGCTAGTACCTCCATGTCACCACTTTCGGTCTGTATTTCCTCTTTGCATTGGATTTAAAAAGTAAATTTGTGGATATTCATAGTTTCTCTGCCAAAAGGGGGAGGGGAAACATTTATATCTGGTTCAGCTAAATACTGGGCATTAAATGAAAGAAAAATGGCGATATTTGCATATGGAGCTCAGAAATGTGTACCTGTATGAACAGGATTGTGTGATACATATCATAGAGGCAACATCTACTTCTACTAGTTGAACACTTGAGCAGCTTAGACAAAATATACCTAAGTATATATATTTATTTAATTGAAAGACACTCACCTGTACTGTATAATTTACAGTATCTATGCCGAAAATGTTTAAGGCCTTCCACTCCGGATATATGTACATTTTTATATATTAGTTTTGCTCATTTGGGTTTTCCATGGCTGTTTCTTTAATATTTGTTAATGCAATCACTAAATACTCGTGTTTTTATTATTTTTATTATTGGATTTAGAACTTTTTCTAGAAAAAACTGGTTTGAATTCCGGCTTAGCCATGCTTAAACTTTGAACCGAAACAGATGTTTTTAGAAACTATGCTATGGTGATGTCTCATTGTTTAGCACATGTTTCAAGTGAATATCGGCGAGCGAAAATGAATATGGTATATTATTATATATTTTATTGAAACAAATGGTGGATCCACCATGCTAAAGTTTTAAAACTTTACACAGAACATTGTGTATTTATAATGTAACTGTGAATGTACAAATTGCTTCAGTAATATTCGCCACACGAATGAGATGCAATGTATAATTTTCATGACGAATACGTCCTTCGAACTTCAATGAGATAAAAAGTAGTCTACGTTACCAGTAAATAACAAAGGTTTCAAAATCGATAATTTTGGTCAAATCGCTTTCAGAACCATGTAATTAATGCTTTATTATTTCTTTGCAACGTACAGGAAAGTCAGTTGAATGTTTCTAGCTAAGCTGTCGCCTACTTGCGATCAGAAAGTTATGTTTTTATCATTAGCGGACTGATACATTTTTTACCAATAGGTACGTATCATAGTCCGACGTATTAACAATATGTATATACAACGTGACTTTATGCTTTAATAACTATGTAAGTGAACTGTGAGCTAGGACCAATAAATGGATCATATTTCAATAATGTGTCATAAGGACGAATAATAGTCCTGAAAGACATCGACACGTGTGACAAGGACTTTTTCCTCAGTCCCCGTTACTTGCCCTGGAACGTTCCATTTCATGCTGCAACCCTCGGGAATCACAACTCTGTGATCACAACTAAATTGCTTTTTGCAATGAAGAAAATGCCGATCTCTCCATCTCATCGCGCGCGTTCTACTCTTCTTTTCCATGTTGGATTATATTCTAAAAGATTGGTATTCTAGAGGGCACCATCCGTTGCAAATGATGTTGCCTCCAGTTTTGCTTTTTACTTTCTCTACTGGTAAGTAGGGGAAGTATTGTATTCCACCCGAAAATTCGAAGTCGAGATTTCACCGGAAATACATGTTTTGAGGCCCCTTGAATCCAAAAAAATCATTTTTAGAAAAAGGTCCGTGTGTGTGTCTGTGTCTGTCTGTCAGTCTGTGGACAGCATAGCTCAAAAACGAAAAGTCGGTTAAAAACCAAAGTTGGTATTTAAGTTTAATGTCGTTCAAGGATGTGACACGAAGATTTTGAAGAAAATAGCCCCACCCTAAACTACCCTTTACGTGGAAAATTTTTCGAAAATTTTTATTTTCTTGAAAATGGCTCTAACGATTTTGATTAAAATGTCATATGTTTGAGATATTTTTATGACAAATGAAATGTATATCTTGAATTTTCTGGCTCTAGCCCCTGTAGTCGTATTTACTCTGGACGACTTTTGCATAACTGGTAAACCGTTAGAGATAGACCAAATTATACTATACAAAAAATGTAGATCTTGTCAAAATACACAATTTATGTCCCAATAAATTTTCTTGTAGGGTGAACCATTTCGGAGATATACCTTGTTATGTGTGTGAGTTTCGGAAAACTTGGAACTTTCGTGAAATGGGTCATCGTTGTTCATTTTTTTATATGCTACGTGTACAAAGAGAACGGAATCTCAAAGCTTTAAAAGATTTGACTATCGCACAAAGCCTACTGTATTCCAATATTTCCCTTGCACCTACAAGGAAATAAGCAATAAGATAATTTGTACAAATGTTTATTTTAACTAACACGAAGATATAGGAATAAGAGTTTGTTAGAATGGTTAGTACAAGAGTAGAGAAAGTCATGTGAGTGCAACACATCAGATTTTTCTGTCACTTATTTGCCGCAAGTATCGTCCTCTGCAGGGGCGTGGCGTGGGTGAATTACAAGTGTTGCCGGTTGCTTCACACTTAATCCGGGGAGTGGCAGTCGCTGGTTCCGCAGGTTTCCAGGTTAATATTATATAGGTTATATACAATTGTATAACATAAAACAAACACAAACAAATATATAAATACATATTATAGCGACATACCTTATTTAAAATGTATTTAAAATCCCTCCAATTTACAGCGTCTATTTGTATTTCAGTTCAATGCGTCGACTCTTCTCCAAAAAACATAAATGACAGAATTTTCAAATGTTGCTTGTTGCTTTTTAAGTCTATTAAGCAACTCCTTTTCCACTGATAACAAGGACAGGGATGAAAGTCTATTTTGAGTTTGGGTGTTTCTTAGATACCTAGTTATGTATTCTGCGAAGCGCTGAGAAAGATCGTTCTGCTGAAGCACTGGTGGCAGGAATTGTCAAAATTAATTCATTAAAGTTTATATACCCGTGGCAAAGCTTCTTTAAGTCCCATGACATACAAGTCTTGGTGAGCTTCGTAGACTGCTTTGTTTCGAAATTCAGGGGAAGAGTACAAATAACAGAGTTCGTTTCTTAATCGCACTATGTTGAAGTACTGTCCATAATATGTAAGAAGAGTCTTAAACGCACTCTCTGGGAAAGTCTTGTATTCCGCGTATAAAGCACTGTCCAACATGACAGGAACTGTAGTTGGTTTATATCCGAGAATCTGTTGGTTATTTGGCAAAGTATCATATCTGTGATCTCATAAAGTATTCGTGGATACGACGATTTTGTGTCATTTTCTCCTTTATCCAGTGTCGATCTCTTTGAAGGTATTGGTATTTCGCAACAGTCTTGATGAGATTCTATCCTTGACCAAACCAAATTAATTCATCAAATTTATCACGCAAGTCTTTCATGCTGTTTTTGAGGTCATTGACTTTTTGTTTACAGAAAGAAATATCAAGCATTTTTTTCTGAAGGATGTTAAATAAAGAATCAGACTTAGGAAGTACAAGTGAAAACACCAAAAGTAAGAATCTGAAATCAAAGCTTAGGGGGTTCTTGTAGTAGCCGGATGCACAAGCTCTTGTTTCAGCATCCTGTTCATCCTCATCTTCTGCCATTAGTTTAAATAAGCTGGCAAGTTCACTCTTCAAGCTGAAAATAACGTCAATCATTTTGCTTTTGTGGTTTCATTTTGTGGCAGACACTGCTGGAATACATTTTTTCACTTCAGTGTCTAAAGCTTCTGTTCTTTTGGGCGATTTTGAAAAAAAAATGTAGACAGTCCTGACACTGTTTGAAAAAATACTCTGCACTTCTTTGTCTGACTGGTTGATTGCTGCAAAAGTAAATTAAGTTTGTGGGCATAGCAATGTACAAATAAAGTTTGTTCATTAAGGAAATTGAAGCTATTAACAGTGAAGCAACAAGATTCTAAAGTAAGAACAAATTAGAAACTAAAAACTTCAGTTATCTTAGTAATGTTGCAGGTTATTTATTTTATTTTTTTTTTTTATTATTATTTATTTATTTTTTTTTTTTAACCACTGACTCGAGTTTCAAGCTGTCTCCAACTCATTCTCAAAGCTATTGCAACATTACTAAGATAAGTGAAGTTTTTAGTTTCTAATTTGTTCTTACTTTAAAGCTTGTCCATGTTTCCCTCTGACAATTAACTGTAAACCGCTATGTTCTCCAGCCAAAACAGCCGCACCATCCTTTATTTGTGCTATGAGTATCGCGCCATATTTGAATTCCTCCATGAGTTCGAACAAATGCTTGGAAAACCTAACTTCTGTGCGGTCACTGCTGACGTCACAAAGCCCTACAAATCTTTCTTCAACCCGTCCCTCTGGTGTGACGTAACGAAGAACAGTTGATACTTGAGATTTATTTGATACATCAGTGGTTTCGTCAATGATTACTTACTGACATATACCTTGTTTCACTCAATTCATTCTTTATTTCATTAATCAAAACACGAGAAATACACTCAATAATGTCATTCTGAATGTTATTTGACGTTCCTGAAAATACAACCACAGTCCGAAGATGTTCGTCTAACTTATCATCTGTTTGAGAAATTAGGTGTAAAACAAGCTCTACGTAGTTATCCCTGTTATTCGAAGTTTCGGACTCATCACTACTTCTGAATGGGAACTATTGTTGAGCTAAATAACAAACAGCATTTATTAATTCGCCCATTATATACCTATTTCTTTTCACACCTTCATCATGGTTTTCAACTGAATTCTTAAACGCGTCACTCAAAGAAGTGTCAATTCTTGTTTTTCCAAACCTTACTAACATTACAATGGAAGCAATATGAGTTTTTGAATTTTCATGACGAACCCTCAAAGTGCGAAAACTATCCATGTTACTGATGCCATCTGTTGTCCACGCATTCTTTTCATTAGAAAAAAGCATACATTACCAACAAACTAGTTTCAATAATTTGTCACAGTCACATAGCCAAGGAAACTCATTATACCAAGAGCTACTAAAATGCCTTTCGGAACCCCCGTGTGATTTAGTTTTTGAATGTTTGAGATCCGGAGTTGGCCTTCCTATTGAAATTATGTGACATTTTTCACCAAAAGAACGCGAACTCAAGGACCGATTTAAAAGGTTTTCGATCACACAACCACATTCACTTTTACTCACAATTTGTGATGTCATTCTTTTTATTGTATTTTAAAGATCAAATTATTCACAATATTATTGTTATACGTGAAGAATTAACACTAAAACTCAAGATTTGCCTTTTCACTGCACTGGCAACAATAATTCTGCTATAAACAGGTAAAGCCTTGCTGGGGTCAAAGACTTGCCGCACGAGTCTCTAAGCTCCGACTAGTGGATCATCTGGTATAATCTGTGGCTCCGACTTTGCCGGTGAGCGCTACTGGCAAAATAACGAGCTATTTTGAACGGATGATGCTAGACGACCGGTCTCGGCGGATCGGTCACAAATTAATGTAATTGAAATCTGAAAGTGAAATCGCTTGGACTTCCCACCATTCTTTGAACAAAAAAGTAATGCAAAATTTGGATGCACGTTCCTCAATTTATTAGCTGTTGCCGGCGGCAACAAAGGCAACATTAACGCCACGCCACTGGTCCTCTCCCCGAAGAATAGATTGGGATTTCACAGGAAGTACACGTTTTGAGGTTCCCTGATGAAAAAGAAAAGCAATTTTAGGTGCACGTGTATGTGTGTGAACGGCAATGAAACGAAATGTTGAATAAATAACTAACCCGATATTCAGGTTCATCATGTTGCATGTGCTAAGACTTTGCATGAGTTATAACGTGAATACTTTGCATAAATCCCAAATTTGGTTCCTATTTAGCTTCAGCGTCTACCAATGATGCTACACAAAGGTTTTCAAGAACTTCTCCCCTACACGCATGAGTTATAACGTGAATACTTTGCATAAATCCCAAATTTGGTTCCTATTTAGCTTCAGCGTCTACCAATGATGTTACACAAAGGTTTTCAAGAACTTCTCCCCTACACGCATGAGTTATAACGTGAATACTTTGCATAAATCCCAAATTTGGTTCCTATTTAGCTTCAGCGTCTACCAATGATGCTACACAAAGGTTTTCAACAACCTCTCCCCTACACACACAGCAAAATAACGTTTACATGCAACAATTTCATAATGTTTTATTTTCCCCAAAAATGCCATAACGGCTTTAATTAAAATGCCATGCTTTAAAACATTTGCATGAAAATTCAAATGTAGATATATATACATATCTCGAATTATCCGAGAATAGCCTGAGAAGACTTCCTTGTGCAGTTATTCTGTGTCGTTCATAACGCAAAAGAGATAGGCAAAAAACTACAACACAAAAATGTAGGTTTCGCTTAAATACCTATACAATTTGATTAGATCTAACCATTTATGAAATATTCCTGGTTATTGGTTTGAATTTTCAAATACATTATACTTTTTTCCTTGCATGCAAGTTGCTATTAGTTTTTACTTTCTATATTACATGCAATAAGTAACTGAGCGAGATGACCCGTGGTAACTGGGAGGTCGTGGGTTCGGCCTTCCTGACACCTGGGTTTTCTCAGTTCACCCGGAGAATACTGGGAAGGATAATTACGTCCCTCTAATTTCCAGTCCCTCCATTTCATTGCGATGCAATCTTTCAGGGTCGGAAGTGCTGCCGTTTGGAGGATTGACGCACTGTAACTGCTGTTCTGGACGGGTAAGCACCCTTGTAGTTGCCTGACCTGCGGCAGGGATGGGTGGGGGGGGGGGGCGCTGTCCAAACTCATATGGATGATGACTACCTGACGAACCCTTGTGTCGAGGTGAAGACTCAAGCACACGTTAGGGACCCCCACAATAGCTCGCTGTTCTCCCAAGTTCCCTCGCGCCTGTAAAACACTCTCATTCCATTCCTTCCTCCCAGGAGTCTGACAGACAATAGCCTGACTATAGACTCAATGTGGAAACACCTCCGTACATACTCTACCTCTATCTCTATACTCTCATTCCATCCCTTCCTCCCAGGAGTATGACATACAATAGCCTGACTATAGACTCAGTGTGGAATCTCCTCCATGCATTAGCTCTATCTCTATCTCTATACTCTCATTCCATCCCTTCCTCCCAGGAGTCTGACATACAATAGCCTATTTGGAGTAAGTGTGGAATTTCCTCTGTGCATATTCTATCTCTGCAATAAGTACCAGATACTTTTTAAAATGTTTAATGTCCTTTAACCTGGTAGGTCATATTGAATGATAAATTGTATTTGGGTCAAATAATACTCAAAAAGTCTGGGTTCATAGAACTTAAGAGTTCATCTTTGGATAAGGAAAAACCCTGGAAAAACCTTAACAAAGTAACTCACTCTAATTGAGATTGGAACTCAGAACTTTTTGAATGTGAGGCCGACATGCTATCCCTGCAACACAGGGTGGGCATTGGAAGCATTCTATTCCACCCAAGAATTAGATACCAGATTTGGCTAAACATGCATATTTTGAAACTCAATATTAAATGACCATTTTTATAAAAAAGTGTGTCCTGTCGGTCCATGAACAGCACAACTTAAAAATAAAAAGATTGGTTAAATAGCAAGCTTGGTATCTAAGTTCAGCATCTTCCAGGAATGCAAGACAATGATTTTCAGAAATGATACTCCCATCTCAAGCTATCCTTTACATGGAACATTTTTTTAAACATGTGTATTTTCTCAAATATGGCTTTAGCAATTTGCATTAAAATACCATATGTTCAAGATATTTTCAGACAAATGAAATGCGTATGTTGAATTTTCCAGGAATAGTCTCTGACGTCCTCTTCATTAATCCCCAAATGATTCATATTTTCCCAGTAGACCACTAGGCAGTCTCACATCTGAGATAAGGGTGAGTTAGAATCTTAAGTACTTTATGCCCCAGGTTTAGTTGCCATGGCAGCTCAGTGGTTAGAGCAGCTATGTATGAAGTGGAAGATCTGCGGTTCAAATCCCGGCTATGGCATTGAATTTTTCTCTCCTGATTCTAACTTTCAAACATTGTCCACACATGGCTTGTGAGTTTAAAAGCAACAGCAGTAAGTTGGTTGGCATAAAATAACAATTTACAGTAATTTTATTAGCGTTAATACTCTGTAAATTTACCAATATTGTTTTGTTAACCTATAATTCAATTTCTGCTGAAAACTGATCACTATGAGTACTGGTATCTTTTTCTTCATGTCTACTGCTAAGAAAGCTGATTTATGTTGATATGAATGACCATTAACAGGAAAAGCATCATCAATCCAAGCAATTCAGTGTGGTAATGATGCAAGATTCAAACTTGCAGTTGTGTGTAGTACCAAACTATGGTACCAGTATGTTAGTGTTGTATCATATGTTAGAACAAATGTTTACACCCCTCAGCAGGGCCCAGTCTAGGGGATATGTGGATGGTGACCACAAGGTATCCAAGCTGAGCAGAACATTACTTCCACTTACTGGTGTTTTGCTCTTTACTGTAGCTTTTCTATCTGAGCTTATGACCTTACCTTGATCATCTCTTATTCTCTTCTGATCTCGATGCTATTGGAGTTCCCGAGGGCGAGGGAGTCTTTATTTTCTCAACCTTTTCATTTGTCTAATTTCTCTATAAACTCTTAACCCCTCACATGCTGACCGGTCATGGCATGTGATATCTCCTCTGATTGGTAATCAGAGGATATGGCCGGTGAATTTATTTTGGTAACACTCCCAGTCAGGTCGGTGAGATCCATAAACCAACAACGGGTGTGGTCCTCCAGACATTCTGGGGGTTGTGAAAGAGTGATGTAACCATCAAAACTTAAAAATATGGTGCTCTCTAAAAAGCGATTCCTATTTCTGCTATGGTTCTCTTCAATATCAAATTGTGAAATATTACTCCAGGGGTAAAATGTTCCGGAGTCAAAATAGTCCGCCACTCGGATCTCTGGGCAGGGACTACTTCTTGAGAACCAAAACATTATATTAATAGAAGACCTAACATCAGACTTCTACAATGGAACGCAGGTGGTCTCACACAAACAAAAAGAAGAGAGCTCAATAAAATTATTGTATTTGACAATAACATAGATATATTTTTCACTGAAGAAGCACATCTAACAAATGATCAATTTAAATACTTTATTTTACTGGATTTTTACTAAGCCTACTACTCAAAAATAGACATAAGTAGCGGAATATTAGCTGGAGCCAAAAGGGATATTAAATCCTCCTTCAAAATTGTTGAAGAAATGGATAACACATATAAAGTTGAATTAATAAAGCTAAATTTTTGGGATAACAAAACACATCTACATATGTACAGTATTTACAATCCTCGCAGGAATAAACCAGATCCTCACTTATTGACCTATTAAATAAATCATAATTTTGGATTTCAATGCCCATTCCAAAAGATGGATATATGTTAATATAAAGAAGTACACAGTAGCTTACTGCAAGGTGCAATGCTCAGCACAACTCTTTTTAATATATTTATTAACGATCTGTCACAACAAATACAAGAATCAGGTGTGAAGTGTGAACTATTGGCCGATGACTTAGTAATGTGGACTTCAAAACCAAAAAACAAAAGTACAGAACTAGAAAACCATGCAACAATCCTTAAACAACCTACAAAAGTGGACCAAAGAAAATTTAATGAATGTTAATACAATAAAATCAAACTACCAAATCTTTTCACTATGGAAAAAATCACTAAAACTAACACTAAATTTCCAGGGTCAACAATTACCAGTAACAAAGGAAGCAAAGTATTTGGGAGTTATATTTGATACCAAACCTACATGGACCAAACATTTAGAAAATGTAATACAAAGAGCAGAAAAGCGCCTTTCACTGTTAAAACGTCTAACAGGAATGAAGTGAGGATGTTCCAGAGCAACTCTTAACATGACATACAATGTATATATAAAGCCATTACTTACTTACTGCAGCAAAGTTCTTGTTTAAAAAAAAAAAAAAACTTTCAAAACCAAAGTCTTAGACAAATTACAGGTGCTATCAAAACCACACTAATACCAGCTATGGAAATACTAACCTTCCATTACCCCATTGATTATGAAATAGAAGAAACAGCTCTTATTCAACACATAAAGTTGATCAGACTCCCATTCAATACATGGCACAAGAGAAATTTTACACATACACTAAAGACTCAGGAGAGCTTTCTTTCCAAAATTCAAGACATAAAGAAGAATGTACACCTTCCTAATTAAAAGGAAAACTTCATATCTAAAGTCAATCCGACACATACATTAGACATCACATATTATTTACACCTGACAGAAGAACTTAAGAAAAGTGATACTCCAACTAGTGTTCTAAAATTATTGGCATTAGAGACAATCCATACTAGATTTCTGGAACATGAATTTATACTGATGGATCACTGATATCATACCAATATGGGGCAGGGACTGCAATCACGTGTCACCTCTTTTCCTATTACAAATCTTTAAGTTATGGAACTACAAACTTTGAGGGAGAAATTGAAGCAACTCAAATGGCCCTATAAAATCTTTTGTATAGAATCTCACATTTTCATCAGTTATTCTCTCAGATTCCAGGACAGCAATTATAGCAATTACTTCCAAGTTGCCACCAAAAAAACTAAACAATTATAGAATGTTTGGAAATCCTTACCCATCTAACATCACTTCAAAAAAACATAGTCTTCCAATGGATACCAGCTCACTGTGGACTGAATGGTAATGAGAAAGCTGATTTTCTTGCAAAAAGGATACCAGCAGTGTACAGAAATCTATAGTTAATCTACCATTTTATGCAGCTAGAAGATTAGTCAACTCTGAATTCAAAAAAATTATTGCAAAATATTGCCTTGAAAAATCCAAAAATAATAGATGGAACTACCAGACATTCAAACAATAATTCCTGAATATCCTCGAAAAACAGCAGTTGCAACCTTCAGTTTGATTACAGGACATGATTGTCTGGCAAAATATTTAAACAGAATTGGGATGTATTCCTCACCACTCTGTCCTCGATGTGATCTGCAAGAGGAAATTGACCGAGACGACCTTCAAATATGCCCGGCCACTTCTAGTGCCCCATCCATCAGTGAAAAACATTGGAGAGCAAGAGGATTAATGACTTCATTGTCAGAAATCCAGCATTAGCTAACAACAGCAACAACAACAACAACAACAACAACAACAACAACAACAACAACAACAACAACAACAACAAGTGTTTGCTGTACATACACCTTGCCTGTAAGTACAAGTGAATTTATGGTAACTTTTCTCCTCTCAGTCAGTGTGTGACTTATTTTTAGGCCAATATTGTATATGGTAAAATATGTACTTTGGAATAAATGAGTAATTAACAATATATAGCAACTGATCTAAAATTACTTTAGAAGTCCTGACTTTCAATGAAAATTAGTTTGTTTCACTCATAGGTCATTCCTTGTACAGAAAACAAATTTAGTAAAATGCAAGGGTATCAAGTTTGTTTAACAAGGCCTTTACCCCTCTGCAATGACAGCACTTTCGTGCTACTGGCTGGATATAGTTATAACCAATGACATGTTGGCATGAAAGGGAAGTATTGTTTTTTTCTTCTCGCTTAGGAAATCATTACCCTTCTCTTTATCCCTCTCCAATGGCACCACTGTGCATGATACATTCTATGTTTACTGTAAAGCTTTACATATTTTTGGAATCCTAAGGACAAAGTTAGTTTTTTCTTATAACATAGAATCGTTTAACTCAATAAATGTTGCTTATATCAAGCAATATTTACAACCGTATCCATAACAGTCATTAAGAATTTGGAAATAAAGCTGAAGAAAATTAAAACATGGTTTAACTAGAAGGTCAGGTGTGTCCATTCTTCTCCCTCCCACACATTTCCTTCTTCTCATTACAGAGCCATGCCTCTACCACCATATTGCAACTATTCAACAGTTCATTCATCAGTACGTATGCTTCAAACGCTTTAAGACCCCGTTAGGTGATAAGAAAGTGAGAGATGATCCCAAACAGCGCATATTATTAAATTCATTTTGTGTACCACCACTTCTATTGCTCTATATTGCTCCACACTTATTTCAAATTTCTGTTCATAACCAATCTATCAATCACTTTCACAACTTTTTTTAGTATTTTGTGAACACTTCAAATCTTCAATTCAAACAATACCTTGGGTGGACTAGAAATTCTGTACTTCACATACCTTAAATTTATTTTCAACATATTTCAGCTTTACTTGAAGACATTATCAAGTATTTTTTGAATGGCAACTTAGAAGAACACTAGTGTGTAACTTTTGATGTCTTGATGTTTTACAGTTCCAGCAATGAGCCATTCTTCTGGATTATGAACCATCCCAAATTCTTTAAGTAGTTCATTTATGTCATTATAATATACCAAAACCTCTGTCATTGAGAGAAAGGTGGAGAGACTTAGCTGTCATTTACGGAATTATATTCTGGCATTTGGTTGTAGCAAGCTTTCTTCTTGAAGACACGACCCAAGTAACTGCTTGTCTTTTCAAAAGATTTAGATCTCTTACAAGATCATTCATTACTGCCTGTGATAATGACTGTGGTAGTAGCTATGATGTGGATGGCATATAATCATGATCTTTGTTATCTTTGTGATATGCTGGATTGTCAATGTTGTCTGCTTCATTTTGCAGTGTACATTCCATTGGTGCTTTTGGAACTGGGACAGAACAAGAATGCAGAACTGAACACATGGCAGATTCCAAATTTGGATAAGAAACTGTATGTTTTGAGTTACCTGAGATTCCTATCAATTTTGTAAACTCACCACACACATAAAAGAAAAGGTTCAGTAAATTAATATATTTCCTAGACATCGCTGAGCAGGAAAACCACTTGAACATGCACTAACAATATTATTCGCATTAGGATATTCACACACATTGGAGAAATAGACACTGAATGATCTCACTAGCTACTGACTGATGTAAGTATAATTCCACTTTACCTGCACCAAACTTCTATATCCACTTTTTTATGCAGTGGCAACTGAATAAACAGAATGTAATTAATACAATAAAAGCAAAAATCATGTAATCTTGCGCAGGTATGATTGCGTCACCAGAGAAAAGTTTACCTATAGTAAAAAAATGGTTTTCACTATTGTAATCAGTGTGCTGCACTACATAGGCATCACATATCTTAGTTTCGTGGAAAATTTCATTGTCGCACTGTGTTATTTATGCTCCTAATACACCCAACTCCCAGTTTTTATGTGTTGGTGACCCTCAGTACTGTTTGCTAGGTTACTCTTTGTTTCATTTGTTTAATTTCATATTGTGTGTTGCAATAACTAATGTATGTTTATTAAGGTTGTTTTTCTTTAGAAAAAGAATATTTCTACACAATTATGAAAGTGAAAACAGCTTGTGAACAGACAGTAAAATTCAACAAATGACATAAAGTGTGTAGAAACTCACACTTCATTTCAACAAATTGAGTTAAACTCAATATATCTCACAACGATCATTTTGATACTCTTGTGTATCGTCAGTTTATTTTATTGTGTCATGACCGTCATGAAGTAAGTTTACACACCTGCTGATTGGGCTGAACTCATAAGATATACCAAAGCAGTTAAAAAGAGATTTAATGTGACTGAAATGCAGCAGGCTGACTTTGTAAGTGCAAAGCCTCTAACTGACAAAATAACCAATAGAAAATATACAGAAGACAAAAAGCCTGTTGCTTTTAGTCACATTACAGTCTTTAAGTTTTCTATTACACAACCCTGGAAATACAATGTAAAGTTTTCTTATTCAGATTTAGAAGAAGGTGATTATGTAACTGTTGTTAAAGGTCAAAAAAGAAAGGATAAGCACACCCTGGATCTTAGAAATATTAATCTACAACCAAAATATGCAAAACCCAGACCTATAAATCCTAACAAACTTAAGGATATTAAAGATCTTTTAAAATATGTCCCACCAGTTTATCATACATTTTATAACAGTTTAGTTTCTGAAAATGTTACTGAAAACTGTGAGAATGAGAAGGATGGAGAATTTTTTTATATGCCTGATTATGTACAATAGATAAGCAGATAAAGTTTGTATATATTGTATATCCTTGAGTCATATTGCATAAATATTGAGGAGACTTAGCAATAAATGTAACTGCTTTTTAGAGAGCACCATAGTTTATGTTTTGGTGGTCACATCGCTCTCTCACAACCCACAGAATGTCTGGAGGACCACACCTGTCGTTGGCTTATGGGTCTCACCGACCTGACCGGGAGAATTATCAAAATAAATTCACCGACCATATCCTCTGATTATGAATCAGAGGACGTATACATGCCATGACTGGTCAGCATGTTATGGGTTAAGGTTTTATACAGAAATTAGAGAAATGGAGAGGTTGGAAAAATAAAGACTCCCTAGCCCTCAGGAACCCTAATAACACCGGGGCCGGAAGAGAACAAGAGTTGACCAAGGTAAGGTCAGATAGAAAAGTTAAAGTGAGGAGCAAAACACCAGTAAGTGGAAGTAATGTTCTGCTCAGCTTGGGTACCTTGTGGTCGCTATTCACATATCCCCTAGACGGAGACCCCTGAGTACACCTTGCAATACTCAATATTAAAAAGATAAATGAAATCAATACTGCTAAAAAGAATTACTTTAATAATTTCTTAGAAAAAAAGGATTATAGGACAGATGGTAACAAAACTCATAAGTTCCTAAAAAATGTCAAGGATAGGAAAGCAAACAACAGCACACCTATCATACACAACAATAAAATATTAACAAATGATGCAGCCATAGCCGAAACATTCAATAAATATTATCCTAATTCACATAAAGTAACAAGAAATAATAAAAAGGAACGTAAAGAATTTAAGAAAGATTTGAAACAAGAAAGAGAATGTGATCCTAACACTCAGTGCAATATCTTTTTTCAAAATTTTAATATGCCAGAACTAAACATTGCAATAAATAATCTAAAAAACAAAAAGTCTCCTGGACCTGATCACATACATCCAGAGTTCATAAAAAACCTTGGAAAAACAGCAAAACAACAACTACTAAAACTCTACAATCTATCCTGGAAAACCACTGTACCTGCTGAATGGCGAAAGGCAAAAATTGTCCAACTCTTGAAGAAAGACAAAACAGCGTCAGAAATAAAAAATTATAGACCAATAGCTCTTACTAGCATAATAGCAAAAGTGATGGAAAGAATGGTGTCAAACAGGTTAAATTGGTCTCTAGAATCAAAAAATTTAATTTCCCCATGTCAAGCTGGATTTAGAGAGTTCCACTCTACAAATGAACAAGTCTTACTTCTCAGTCAAGAAATCAAAGACTCCTTCCATAGGAAAGAAAATAATTTATCAGTTTTTATTGATTTCCAAAGTGCATATGATTCTATATGCAGAACAAAACTACTAAAGAAAGTAAAAAAAATAGGGATACAAGGTCCAATGTTTTCATGGCTATGTCATTTCCTAACACAATGCTTTATTGCTACCAGATATGGAAGAAACATATCTAAATACAAACAAGTACACCATGGCTTACCACAAGGCGCAGTGCTCAGCTCAACACTTTTTAATATATTTATTAACGATCTGCCACAACAAATACAAGAATCAGGTGTGAAGTGTGCACTATTTGCTGATGACTTAGTAATGTGGACTTCAAAACCAAAAAGCGAAAGTACAGAACTAGGAAAAACCATGCAACAATCCTTAACCAAATTACAAATGTGGACCAAAGAAAATTTAATGACTGTTAATACAATAAAATCAAACTACCAAATCTTTTCACTAAGAAAAAAGCCACTAAAAATAAAACTAAATTTTGAGGGTCAACAATTACCAGAAACAAAGTAAGCAAAGTATTTAGGAGTTACATTTGATACTAAACTTACATGGACCAAACAAATAGAAAATGTAATACAAAGAGCAGAGAGGCGCCTTTCACTGTTAAAACGTCTAACAGGAATGAAGTGGGGATGTTCCAGAGCGACTCTTAACACAACATACAATGTGTATATAAAGCCATTATTTACTTACTGCAGCGAAGTTCTTGTTACAGCAAACACAAAAAAGATTCAGATCTTTCAAAACCAAAGTCTGAGATTAATTACAGGTGCTATCAAAACCACACCAATAGCACCTATGGAAATACTAACCAACCAATGTCCCATTGAATATGAAATAGAAAAAGCGGCTCTTATTCAACACGAAAAGTTGATCAGACTCCCATTCAATACATGGCACAAGAGAAATTTTACACATACACTAAAGACTCAGGAGAGCTTTCTTTCCAAAATTCAAGACATCAAGAAGAATGTATACCTTCCTAATTCAAAGGAAAACTTCATATCTAAAGTCAATCTGACACAAACATTAGACATTACATATTATTTACACCTGACAGAAGAAGTTAAGAAAAGTGATACTCCAACTAGTGTTCTAAAATTATTGGCATTAGAGACAATCCATACTAGATTTCCAGAACACAAATGGCTCCATATTTATACTGATGAATCATTAATATCAAACCAAGATGGAGCAGGTGCTGGAGTCACATGTCACCTCTTTTCCTATTACAAATATTTAAGTTATGGAACTACAAACTACAATTGAAGCAATTCAAATGGCCCTACTAAATCTTTTGTACAGAATTTCACATTTTCAGCAAGCAGTTATTCTGTCAGATTCCAGGGCAGCAATTATAGCAATTACTTCCAAGTTGTCACCAAAAAACCAAACAATTATAAAATGTTGGAAAATCCTTACCCATCTAACAGCACTTCAAAAACACCTAGTCTTTCAATGGATACCAGCTCACTGTGGACTGAGTGGTAATGAGAAAGCTGATTTTCTTGCAAAAAAGGGTACCGGCAATGTGCAGAAATCTATAGTTAATCTACCATTTTATGCAGCTAAAAGATTAGTCAACTCTGAATTCAAAAAAATTACTGCAAAATATTACTATGAAAAATCAAAGAATAAAAGATGGGAACTACCAAACATTCAAACAGTAATTACTGAGTATCCTCGAAAAACAGCAGTTGCAACCTTCAGGTTGATTACAGGACATGATTGTCTGGCAAAACATTTAAACAGAATTGGGATATATTCTTCACCACTCTGTCCTCTATGTGATCTGCAAGAGGAAATGAATCGAGACCACCTTCAAATATGCCCGGCCACTTCTAATGCCCCATCCATCAGTGAAAAATATTGGAGAGCAAGAGGATTAATGACTTCATTGTCAGAAATCCAGCATTAGCTAACAACATATTGTATATCCAAAAGCTTGAGTGAATAAAACATATTTCATTACCTTTGAATATATCCTAACCATTTAATAACAGCATGAGTTTGAAAATAATTATGGCTTATGTGTGTGAAAATGAGACTTTTCCATTTTTGATATAGGTATCTGAATGTTCAGCATATATGAATTAAACACGTTTAGTACCCTTTAATATGTCCTACCATTTCGCAATAGGAACTTTAAAGCTTTAAAGAAATTGTATGCATAAAACATGTTTAATTTTATTAAAAATGGCACCTATTTACTGGAAGATCTGTTTTGCATGGCAAGAAAGAAGTAAAAGTGTCAGCACAACAGTGGTCTAACCCAGAAAAACATTTGCAGAACATCACAAAATCTATTGTGTATCAAAAATATTTTAGCAGTGATCAGTGCATTGTGGTTTAATAAACTGAGAAAGTATCAGTGAACAATCAGTGTGATCCAAATGTGCCTTTCATTATCTTAAAAAACCAGCGGTGCTAAACTTTAACTCAGTTTTTCTCCATTTTTAAAAAAGATGGGTTGGACCACTGTTGCACTGACCCCCTCAACTGTTAGTTTCATTGTGCTTCTCATACATAGCTGTCAGACTCATACATTTCTGTTACATTAAAAGCTAAATTGCACAAGTCCAATGAGGGTAACAATGACTCATTTTAAATATTTTCCTTTCTAGACTTATCCTCAACTGCCTTCAGAATTTGTGACAGTTGCATTTAAGCCAGCCAGGCATTGGTTGTGCCTTTGTTGTCATCAAAACTAATAAATTATAAGAGGTAGAACCGGAACTTAAAAATTCAATGCCACAACTGGGATTTGAACCACAGACCAACAGTAAGTTTGTTGGCATAAATAAATAATAATAAATTATAGTTTTAAAAAACTAACAAAAACATGCTTTTATAACAAACTGAACTAAAAAGCAGAAAATAATTTTTAAGTCTGAAGAATTTGTTCTATAAAGTCAAGTAGTTCATTATGTTTCAAAATTTTGTAAGAAGTTTAAGATAAAAACTAATTTATATTAAGAAAATAATAAATTTTATTGTAAAGAAGCATGGGGTGCTTTTTAGATATATTTATATCTTTACTTTTATAAGGACCTACCAATGATCTATTTTTAACATTTGAAGTCAGACACCCCACGCTTGTTACATGCTTTATATTAGCTTCACCTGTATGTATGTATGTATGTGTGTGTGTGTGTGTCTGTGTGTGTGTGTCTGTGTGTGTGTGTGTGTGTGTGTGTGTGTGTGTGTGTGTGTACGTGTGTACGTGTGTACGTGTGTACGTGTGTACGTGTGTACGTGTGTACGTGTGTACGTGTGTACGTGTGTACGTGTGTACGTGTGTACGTGTGTACGTATGTACGTATGTACGTATGTACGTATGTACGTATGTACGTATGTACGTATGTACGTATGTACGTATGTACGTATGTACGTATGTACGTATGTATTGCACTACCCTTCACGGGATGTAGTCAATTTTTCGTGGGAGTAGGATCACGAAACGGGGAAACGACAGGACCTTTTCTGTCAAAGGAGTGCCCCCCCCCCTTTATTACAGAAATAAAATGTAAGATTTGGATCAACACAATTTTAATAAATGATAATTACAAATGTTGAGGCTTGATGAGATTACAATTATATGTCTCTATGTTTTATCGGGTGATAAGAATTACCAGTGGACGATAACAATAAATATGAATGAAGTGAGTTGTACAGATTTTCCAGCTATATACCAAGTTTACCTGTTTGAAATCTGAATTATTGTCCGCATAAGTGACGACTTAACCCCATAAACTCATTGCCCCATAGAAATAATATCACCAGATCGATCCCGCATAGTTACGGCGGTAGTAGAGAGCGAGAGAGAGAGAAGAGCTACATACCTCTGGCGATTACCATCACGACTGACTACTAGAGACAGACTACCACACACTGACTGCCCTCTCTCTCGCTCCCTCACGTAGGCTGCGCACGACGACAGCACTACCCATCGGGCCAGCGCCGCCCTAAAAAAAAAAACGAACGTGCAATCAGCACAATCACCCCCTCCCCCATCTAACAACATCACCTCACCATAGGATAAAGGCAGATTAAACATGGTTAAGACACAGCCAAGAACTTAAAGGATACACCTTGAACCACCAGATTATCTTGTTTTGGTCACTGTGAGATCACTGGCATAGAACACTATCACCTTTACCACTTCACTGTTGGGGTCACAGTAACACTGGGGACACTTGTTCACTGGCAGAGGGGCTTAGTTGATCGCCAATTGTCTTTCGTCAGAAAGATCCCACGTTGTCGAGTGCGAAGGCCGTCGATCCTGACTTTGGGAATGCGTCTTAGCACTCGCTGAAATGGGCGTCATGTCACCAAGATGCTTGTGCGTGAACACCCGACGTAGACAGACCCGACGCAAACGGCGCCCTATCGTAACTGCGGAACCCTGTTCACCAGGAGTCCACATTCCGACTCTTATAGCTGCAGCATAACAAAAGTTGATCGCCAGATTCATCGCTCAACAGTGCCAACTTGAGATGGTCAGGTGCTTTCGGAGGGGTAGACAAAGGTTTGGTGAGGCTGTAAACAGAAATCAAATCCGGCAGAAAAAGGAACATTCGCAGATTTCAAATAGGCTGTTACTGAACTCTTAGATAGAATCACTGGCATATAACCTTGGGCAATTTACCTTACCACCAAGTGTGGCTATCTACAAGCACAGATATTTAACAGGAAATAACAATTCAAATTAATTTTAGAATCACAAAAGGTGATAACAATTAACAATAAAGTGTTTAACAATAACAATATAAAATGCAAAGCAATTTAGTAACTAAATCAGAAAGTGATAACATTCGATATCAATTATTTAACAATAACAATATAAAGGTAATATTAAGAATGACAAGAGTAATAATATTCAATATACATTATTTAAATGATCAGCTGAAAAACAAGGCCTTGTACAAATTAATGCGCATATAAAACCCCCTTACTGGCCAGACAACACAAAAACACAAAACATATCACACATAATTAGTAAACGAGAAAAGGCCACCAGACACACACACTCTAAACATTCCAGAAACACTTCTCAAACATGTTGCAAACACTCCAGAAACACTTCTCAAACATACCACAAACACACACATCACCACAGCGCGGGGAGGAACGAAAAACTAGTGGAGCCGTGAAGGTATGCTACCCGCTAAACACAAGACACGCTTCACACCAAAATAAAGTACTCCTCCCACACCATAACAATAACATACAAAGGAAAACAAACACCAAATATAAACAAACAGTAACTCCACATCATAACAACACACTAACCAAAACAAATAACGAAAAGCAACAAGGAATGAAGTAGAAGGGAGGTTCTACACCTTAACCTACACAAAAGGTTTTAATTGGGAAATATGAGCTCTCCTCTCTCTGCCATTACGTAAGTCTTTTAGACGTACTGAAACATTTTTATATATATCTATAATTTCATACGGCCCGACATACCTCGGGGCCAACTTGGCGGCATATGCGTTACCCTTGGATGATTGCGTAAAGAACTTACAAAACACTCTCTGACCTATAGCGTACGGCGAAGGCCTCTTGCCGGCGTCATAGCGTCGCTTTACCTCAGCATGAGCTCTGGTGAGATTACGAAAGGCAGACTTCCAGGTCTTACGTATCTCTTCTTGAGTATACTTTTGAGGCAACAAATCATCCAAGTGCCACAGATTAGCTAATGGTGAATTCGGCGTGTAAGCTAACATCAACCGGTATGGGGTAACCCCATGCGACTCATGGCGAGCGGAATTAAAGGCTAACTGTAGACGTGGTAAATTGGTATCCCACTTTGAATGGTTATCGTGATGATATGCTATTAAGGCTGACTTAAGGTTTCTATTGAACCTTTCGGCGTGTGAAGGGCAAGGGTGATACGGAGTGGTATTGATGGTTTTGACCCCCCAACCAAAACAGAAATTCCTGAAAACACTTGAGGTAAACTGAGAGCCATTATCCGTAACCAGATAACGAGGAGCACCAAAGGCCGCAAAAATGGAAGCTAAAACCTTTATAACGCCTCTGGCATTGGCCTTGGGTAAAGGATTTAACCACACAAATTTACTAAAGGAGTCAACCGTCACTAACGCATAAGTATTGCCCTGAACCGAGCGGGGAAATGGCCCCACAAAATCAACAAATAACTTCTCTAAGGGCCTAGTGGCCACCTCGGATGCCAAACCTTTCCACATGGCACATTGGGCCGGCTTAGCCATGGCGCAAACATGACATGATTTAATTCTACTGACGATATCCTTAACCATTCCCGGCCAAGTGAAATATTCACTGATTTTATTTTTGGTTTTGGAAATACCCAAATGGCCCCCTAACGGTGAATTATGGTAATAATCAAACACCACAGGTATTAAAGACTGGGGGAGGACTATCTTCGTCTTGTTATCCCGGTTATGTCGAATCATCAAAACCCCGTCCTTAAGAAAATACCCATCTACGCATTGACCTCTCTCAATATTTAATATTATTTGTTTAATCGTCACATCTCTGCGTTGGTGCTCGCCTATACTGGTGTACAATTCAGGAAAAGCTAGGCAAACGCCTATGTCCAACGTCAGGCTAGAAGAGGGAGGGTCAGGTTCAGCAAACACACGTGTCAAGGCGTCCGCTAAACAGTTATCAGCTCCCCTGATGTGTACGAGCGTAAACTTAAATGCTCCTATTCGTACGCCCCAACGAGCCAACCTCCCAGTAGATCTTGGGGTAGCAAGGGCCCAAGTAAGCGCCTGGTTGTCACACTCCAGGGTAAATTCTACATGCTCTAAATACTGCCTATACTTTTCTAATCCCAACAGTACCGCGAGAGTTTCCAATTCATAGACTGAATACTTGCGCTCGACCTCGGTCAAAGTTCTCGAGGTATAATAAATGGGCCTACGCCCGGAGAGGAAATCTTGCAAAAGGACCGCGGCCAAGGCTCCTTTGCTTGCGTCGGTTTGCAAGATAAATCGCCTACTAAAATCGGGAAATGCTAAGACCGGAGGGTTCATGATTGCTTGCTTGAGATCTAGAAAAGCGCTTTCTTGTTCCTGGGTCCAAATGAAAGGTATTCCCTTTCGGCGTAACCGGTTCAGGGGCTCCGCCCTGGCTGCATAATTGGGGATAAACTTATTAAAAAAAATTCACCATGCCAACAAAACGCGCCAAAGCCTTCACGTTCTTAGGAGGTGGAAAGGTCCTAATGGATTTCGTCCTATCCGGATCAATGGTCACCCCGGCAGGTGAAACTATATGGCCGAGGAAAGAAATCTGACTCGTCGCAAAGACACATTTTTCTTTCTTGAGCGTCAACCCGGCACTTTCCAGCCGTTTAAATACTTCTCGCAAATGGTCACAATGGATATCAAAATCTGGCGAGTAAATCACTACGTCATCAAGATAATTGTAAACATACTCAAATTTAAGGTCAGAAAACAGATTATCGAGCAATCTAGTTAACACTTGGGCACCGGTGGCTAAACCATAAGGAACTCTTTGGAACTCGAAAAGGCGCCAAGGGGTCGCGAACCCGGTCACGTGTTTGCACTCTTCCGACAAGGGAATCTGATAGTACGCATTATTTAGGTCCAGGGTGTTAAATACCTTGGCTGCTTTAAAATGGTGAGCAGCCGTATGTAAATCCGGGATAGGTTGGGATTCCAAACGGATTTTCTTATTTAAACGTCTGTAGTCAACAACGGGCCTAAAATCTCCATCCCCTTTAGGCACTAGGAACATGGGACTACTATAAGAAGATGTAGAAGGGCGAATTATACCTTGTTCCAACATTTTGTTTATCTTGTGCTTTAAAACAGCCATCTTAGGAGGGGTCAACCTATACGGCGGGAGTTTTACTGGAGTGGTGTCCTCTAGCTCAATCTTGTATTGTATCAAATTAGTAACACCCGGCTTCCCCGAAAATAACTTGTGGAAATGTTGTAACAAGTTCTCCATTTTACCCTGCTGCTCCTCGGTCAAATGGGTCAAGCTATCCCTACCACCACCTAAGTGAAGGTCTGAAGGGCTTCGTACACATGAAGCTGAATATCGTACCATACGCTTGCGATAGAAGGGGATCTTCACGATTGGTGCAAAAGCAAAAGATATCTCACGCCTAGCAAAGTCAAAGGCCAACCCCACCCGAGCCATAAAGTCTGCTCCTAAAATCAAATGGTGAGGTAACCCCGGTAACAGGTAGCACCAATGTTTCCATGTAAACTGCGGGAATCGCAAAGTAAGAAGCACCCTGTTTTCGACCTGAAACTCTTGGCCATTTACTGAAACACAATGTAGGGGTTCCCTCTCGGGCTTCAACCCACACTTAGACAATACCTCTTTAAAATATTTCTCCTGCACTAAGGAACAACTGCTCCCCGTATCCAACAAAGTCGTGACTGGTACTTTCCCCACCACAAGGTGTAGAAAAGGTTTTGAATCAAACGGGAGTCCCTTGACGCGGCCAAACATAGCATTAACACTAGGGCTCCTGTCCTGTCCCTGGCGTCAAATGCGCCTGGGGATGTACCCACTTTCACGGGTCAATGTTGTTCCCTGAGATCGGCGATTACGCGTAAGGGGACACTGCCTCACCAAATGCCCCTCCATTCCACACCTATAACAATTACGCGCCCCAGCCACATTGCGCCGAGGAGGCACCTCAACTGACGAAGGCAAACTCAATCGTGGTAAGATGGGGGGAGAGCGAATTATGTTGCAACCACGTACACTATCGGCTTCGTTAAGCTCGGCCAATGACGGCACCAAAGAGTCCAATTCACTAAAAGTAACGGGACGGCTGGTAAAGATCAAAGCTGAACGTGTCTCCCTAGTAAGTCCTGACAAAACGATGTCACATACCTGTTGCTCACTATCAGGCAGCAGCAATACACGTGCATAATGCTTAACCCTCTCCACATATTCCAAAAATGATTCCTGAAACCCCTGCGGCCTCAAGTAATTTTGTTGAATTATGGCCATTAGCGCCCTACGAGGGACAAAACATCGTAACACTTCCTCATGTAAAGCACGTATGGGGTGCGTAGCCTGCTTAGATCGATCCAACATATTGAGAGCCATGCCCTTAACCTTGCTAGCAATTGCCTGTAACAACACAATTTGCGGCACGTCAGCCCTTTCAGCTGTTTCACTCGCACGTACTAAAAATCTCAGAAAATCCACAGCCGTTGTAACATCTGTCACTACAAAATCAGGTTGGGATTGAACAAATTCCTGTAGCGGGTGTAACAACTTAATCCGCTGATATGCCGATACCATTTCACTGCCCAGGGGATTTATCGATCTAGAAACTTCGGCAAGCTGTTCGTTGGATAGTTCGGGGCCGCCATCTTTGGACATTACCCCGTCCAAACTCTGATAAATAGACTGAAACCCTTCGCGTAACTGAGGCAACGAAGTTCCAAAAGAAAGGTCAGGAAAGTATTTCACGAGGTATTCAAGTCTTCGAATATAATGGGTCACCCTCGCAGAAAGCCTTCTAAGCTGCTGTTTAGTAAGTGCCTTTCCCAAGTCAGAATCAGTAAACAACTCTTTAAATTCGACCAACGCCTTCTCGCATTCACCCGGTGCGTCCTGCACCAACACATTATCAGCACTCAACCGTCTAATGGGGCAATCTTTCACCTTACGGAACTCTTCCAATGTGGTCGCAACATCCGCTGTCGGAATCAAAACTCCACCTCGTATAGCCAACTCAAAATTTAGTTCACCTTTCCGTAGAAAGGCCGCGTCCACTACAGTAACCATTTTGTTACTCTTCCAATCCAAACCAAATTTTGAAAAGCCAAACTATCCTTCTAATAATCCCACTTACGATTTTTCTTGAAAAGTAACCACGCTCTGCTACCAGAGAATTGCACTACCCTTCACGGGATGTAGTCAATTTTTCGTGGGAGTAGGATCACGAAACGGGGAAACGGCAGGACCTTTTCTGTCAAAGGAGTGCCCCCCCCCTTTATTACAGAAATAAAATGTAAGATTTGGATCAACACAATTTTAATAAATGATAATTACAAATGTTGAGGCTTGATGAGATTACAATTATATGTCTCTATGTTTTATCGGGTGATAAGAATTACCAGTGGACGATAACAATAAATATGAATGAAGTGAGTTGTACAGATTTTCCAGCTATATACCAAGTTTACCTGTTTGAAATCTGAATTATTGTCCGCATAAGTGACGACTTAACCCCACAAAACTCATTGCCCCATAGAAATAATTATATCACCAGATCGATCCCGCATAGTTACGGCGGTAGTAGAGAGCGAGAGAGAGAGAAGAGCTACATACCTCTGGCGATTACCATCACGACTGACTACTAGAGACAGACTACCACACACTGACTGCCCTCTCTCTCGCTCCCTCACGTAGGCTGCGCACGACGACAGCACTACCCATCGGGCCAACGCCGCCCTAAAAAAAAATGAACGTGCAATCAGCACAGTATGTATGTATGTATGTATGTATGTATGTATGTATGTATGTATGTATGTATGTATGTATGTATGTATGTATGTATGTATGTATGTATGTATGTATGTATGTATGTATGTATGTATGTATGTATGTATGTATGTATGTATGTATGTATGTATGTATGTATGTATGTATGTATGTATGTATGTATGTATGTATGTATGTATGTATGTATGTATGTATGTATGTATGTATGTATGTATGTATGTATGTATGTATGTATGTATGTATGTATGTATGTATGTATGTATGTATGTATGTATGTATGTATGTATGTATGTATGTATGTATGTATGTATGTATGTATGTATGTATGTATGTATGTATGTATGTATGTATGTATGTATGTATGTATGTATGTATGTATGTATGTATGTATGTATGTATGTATGTATGTATGTATGTATGTATGTATGTATGTATGTATGTATGTATGTATGTATGTATGTATGTATGTATGTATGTATGTATGTATGTATGTATGTATGTATGTATGTATGTATGTATGTATGTATGTATGTATGTATGTATGTATGTATGTATGTATGTATGTATGTATGTATGTATGTATGTATGTATGTATGTATGTATGTATGTATGTATGTATGTATGTATGTATGTATGTATGTATGTATGTATGTATGTATGTATGTATGTATGTATGTATGTATGTATGTATGTATGTATGTATGTATGTATGTATGTATGTATGTATGTATGTATGTATGTATGTATGTATGTATGTATGTATGTATGTATGTATGTATGTATGTATGTATGTATGTATGTATGTATGTATGTATGTATGTATGTATGTATGTATGTATGTATGTATGTATGTATGTATGTATGTATGTATGTATGTATGTATGTATGTATGTATGTATGTATGTATGTATGTATGTATGTATGTATGTATGTATGTATGTATGTATGTATGTATGTATGTATGTATGTATGTATGTATGTATGTATGTATGTATGTATGTATGTATGTATGTATGTATGTATGTATGTATGTATGTATGTATGTATGTATGTATGTATGTATGTATGTATGTATGTATGTATGTATGTATGTATGTATGTATGTATGTATGTATGTATGTATGTATGTATGTATGTATGTATGTATGTATGTATGTATGTATGTATGTATGTATGTATGTATGTATGTATGTATGTATGTATGTATGTATGTATGTATGTATGTATGTATGTATGTATGTATGTATGTATGTATGTATGTATGTATGTATGTATGTATGTATGTATGTATGTATGTATGTATGTATGTATGTATGTATGTATGTATGTATGTATGTATGTATGTATGTATGTATGTATGTATGTATGTATGTATGTATGTATGTATGTATGTATGTATGTATGTATGTATGTATGTATGTATGTATGTATGTATGTATGTATGTATGTATGTATGTATGTATGTATGTATGTATGTATGTATGTATGTATGTATGTATGTATGTATGTATGTATGTATGTATGTATGTATGTATGTATGTATGTATGTATGTATGTATGTATGTATGTATGTATGTATGTATGTATGTATGTATGTATGTATGTATGTATGTATGTATGTATGTATGTATGTATGTATGTATGTATGTATGTATGTATGTATGTATGTATGTATGTATGTATGTATGTATGTATGTATGTATGTATGTATGTATGTATGTATGTATGTATGTATGTATGTATGTATGTATGTATGTATGTATGTATGTATGTATGTATGTATGTATGTATGTATGTATGTATGTATGTATGTATGTATGTATGTATGTATGTATGTATGTATGTATGTATGTATGTATGTATGTATGTATGTATGTATGTATGTATGTATGTATGTATGTATGTATGTATGTATGTATGTATGTATGTATGTATGTATGTATGTATGTATGTATGTATGTATGTATGTATGTATGTATGTATGTATGTATGTATGTATGTATGTATGTATGTATGTATGTATGTATGTATGTATGTATGTATGTATGTATGTATGTATGTATGTATGTATGTATGTATGTATGTATGTATGTATGTATGTATGTATGTATGTATGTATGTATGTATGTATGTATGT
The DNA here is from genome assembly GCA_030765045.1 of Tenodera sinensis. Classification (NCBI taxonomy): domain Eukaryota; kingdom Metazoa; phylum Arthropoda; class Insecta; order Mantodea; family Mantidae; genus Tenodera; species Tenodera sinensis. Next base: position 182,405,282 of record CM060962.1, on the reverse strand, counting down.
ATGTATGTATGTATGTATGTATGTATGTATGTATGTATGTATGTATGTATGTATGTATGTATGTATGTATGTATGTATGTATGTATGTATGTATGTATGTATGTATGTATGTATGTATGTATGTATGTATGTATGTATGTATGTATGTATGTATGTATGTATGTATGTATGTATGTATGTATGTATGTATGTATGTATGTATGTATGTATGTATGTATGTATGTATGTATGTATGTATGTATGTATGTATGTATGTATGTATGTATGTATGTATGTATGTATGTATGTATGTATGTATGTATGTATGTATGTATGTATGTATGTATGTATGTATGTATGTATGTATGTATGTATGTATGTATGTATGTATGTATGTATGTATGTATGTATGTATGTATGTATGTATGTATGTATGTATGTATGTATGTATGTATGTATGTATGTATGTATGTATGTATGTATGTATGTATGTATGTATGTATGTATGTATGTATGTATGTATGTATGTATGTATGTATGTATGTATGTATGTATGTATGTATGTATGTATGTATGTATGTATGTATGTATGTATGTATGTATGTATGTATGTATGTATGTATGTATGTATGTATGTATGTATGTATGTATGTATGTATGTATGTATGTATGTATGTATGTATGTATGTATGTATGTATGTATGTATGTATGTATGTATGTATGTATGTATGTATGTATGTATGTATGTATGTATGTATGTATGTATGTATGTATGTATGTATGTATGTATGTATGTATGTATGTATGTATGTATGTATGTATGTATGTATGTATGTATGTATGTATGTATGTATGTATGTATGTATGTATGTATGTATGTATGTATGTATGTATGTATGTATGTATGTATGTATGTATGTATGTATGTATGTATGTATGTATGTATGTATGTATGTATGTATGTATGTATGTATGTATGTATGTATGTATGTATGTATGTATGTATGTATGTATGTATGTATGTATGTATGTATGTATGTATGTATGTATGTATGTATGTATGTATGTATGTATGTATGTATGTATGTATGTATGTATGTATGTATGTATGTATGTATGTATGTATGTATGTATGTATGTATGTATGTATGTATGTATGTATGTATGTATGTATGTATGTATGTATGTATGTATGTATGTATGTATGTATGTATGTATGTATGTATGTATGTATGTATGTATGTATGTATGTATGTATGTATGTATGTATGTGTGTATGTATGTATGTATGTATTTCTTTTTTTTTTATTTATTGTTAATATACAGCATGCCCCATTACTTAGTAATATTACATGCTTTTTCTTACATCTGTATAGTTTTAGATATTACAATATGTTAATTAACAAAGTTACAATTGTTTATAAGTTAAACTATTTGGCTGATTATGTTATTTGCAATGTTCGTTATAGTTTGTCAAAATCTATATTGTTTATGAAATATATAAATTCCTTAAGGTATTTGTTTCCCAGTTCATTGTTTGTTACCGGCCACTGTCCACCTTTGTTTATAATACTTTGTTTTAGTTTTTGTCTTTCAGTATCTAATAGAGAACACTCATATATTAAGTGGTTTACATTTTGGTTCTGATTTTGACACTTACACAAGGCACTTTCCACTATCTTGAACCGATGATAGTATTCTCTGGTTTTTCCATGGCCTGTTAACATTGCTGTAACTTGTCCATTTAATGGTATCTTCTGTTTTATGCGTTCTTGCACCAAGGGAAAAAACATTTTGGTGGTTCTTCCTTTTGAGGTTAAATCTCATTGTTGTTGCCAAGTATGTAGTGCTCTCTCCGCTGCTTCCTTGATGATGTAGCTTCTTGGGATCTTGTTGTAGATCATCTCTCTGTTATCTTCTTGCGCGGCTTCTTTTGCTAATTTATCTGCTAGTTCGTTACCACGTAGCCCCACGTGGGCCTTTACCCATTTTATGTGTAATGTCCATCCATTTTCTTGTAGTTTCTTAATTTTAGCCTTTATTTCTTCTATTAAGCTGTTCCGAATTTGGCTGGTCTTGAGAAGATCTACTGTAATCTGACTGTCGGTGTACACTACACCTAATTTCTCTCCTACATTGAGTTCTTTGTTACTTTCTAACTCTATAAGAGCCTGTAGAATAGCTATCTGTTCAGCTTGATTGTTTGAGCAATGGGCGCTAAGTTGATATTTTAATTTTTTAACCGGTTCTCCATTTAGAAAAATGACTGCGGCTGCTCCAATTTTTTCGTTTATCTTGCTCCCGTCAGTGTAAATTTCTGTGTTGTACTGTAAGCCTTGTTGTGCTTCTTGAACACTCATTCTATCTGCAGGATGAGGCCACTCGGTCAGTTTCGGGGCTTCTTCGACTAACGTCGGAATTCCATTTGTGCTCGTCACATGTGCGTTTTCGTATATGTCTAGAATTTCTTGAATTCGTATATTTATTGGCGTGACGGCCGCTAAAACGCAGGACGCTTCATATGAAACTGTTCGGTAAGCTTTTGCAATTTTGATGTTCATCAATCTTTGTACACGCTGGTATTTGAGCATATTCTTTCTTTTTAGAATAGCTTCTTTCCACACTTTCACTCCATATAACAGCATCGGAAGTATCGCACCTTTATAAATTGTTCGTAAGGCTTGTTGTCCTAAACCCCAGTTCAACTTTGCAGACTTCGCTAATGCATTTACCAGTTTTATGCATTTCTCTGAGGCTTGTTTTATATGCATATCAAATGTCATCTTGTTGTCGAACAATATACCTAGGTACTTCAACTGTTTTACTTGCTCTACGATAGAGTTGTTTATATATACTCTTATTTGACTCCTTTCTTCTTTTCTTTTCCTTGTTATAAGAATAGTTTTTGATTTACTGTTGTTGAACTGGAGTTTATATTGTTTTGCCCAACGTTCGATTTGGTGTAGATCAGCATTTGCGTACATTTCTGCTACTTCCTTATTTTCTCCTGATGTCATTAGTAATAGGTCGTCGGCAAAGGCTACTAATTTACTTCGTTTCGTATAACGTAAAGTGAGTAGCGAGTTATATAAGATGTTCCAGAACCCTGGACCGCAGCAGGATCCCTGGGGGCAGCCCTTCGTCACCTCTTTTTCTACTGTGCTGTGTTTGATTGAAAGTTTGGCTAATCTGCCTCCGAAATAATTTTTAGTTAAATAATATAGGTTTTTTGGGCATTGTAAATTCCTTAAATTGTGGAGTATGCCAGGCCACCAAGCAGCGTCGAATGCACCTTTAACATCTAGGCTAGTAATTATCACACTGTTTTTCTGATCTAAATTGGTTGTTATGAACTTTTTGACTGCCAGTGCTGCGTCTACGGTGCTTCTTTGAGGGATAAATCCATATTGATTCATGTTGAGCAAATTGTTGGTGTATATATGATGATTTATTCTATTTATCATCAACTTTTCTAGTATTTTCCCTCCGATATTTAATAGACTTATTGGTCTGAACTTTGTAGCATCGTGACTTTCCTCTTTCCCTGGTTTAACAACGGGTATAATTTGCGATAGTTTCCATATTTTTGGAAAGTATCCTTGACCTAGACATTTATTATAAATGGCCGTAAATGATGCAGGGAAACTGTTGAAGGCTCTAAGCATAATATTTTGAGTTATGCCATCTTCTCCTGGCGCTTTCTTGGGGTTAAACGTTTGAATAACACGAAGCACTTCCGCAGTTGTGTCATTCGGTGTATTTACTGGTTCTTCTTGCAGCCTACGCATCTCCCGTTGTTGCACTGAATCACTTTCTGGGTCATCTTCGGAAGTGAAGTGGTCTATCATACACTGAAGTGTTTCTTGGATACCGGCTGTGTAGGTACCATCTGCATTTTGAATAGTTGTTAATGTAGGTTGAGTTCTTATCTTTCCAGCTGTCAGTTTGTATGCTGCGTGCCATGGGTTGCTTCCATCTTGGATGGTGCAGTATTTTTTCCACGAGTCTAACTTTTGTTTTTGTATTTGCAATTGGTATTCGCCTTTCCCTGTAATGTATAAAAGTCTCCTTTCTTCTCTGAGCTGTTGGTTATTTACTGTCCTCTGGTATCTTCTACGTAGAGCGTTTACTCTTTTTCTTAAAATTGTTAGCTGGTCGTTCCACCATGGGACTGATTTCCTATTGGTCGATATTTTCTTCGAAGTGGACTTACGAAAAGCCTTGTCACATGCTTTTGTAATGCAGGAGTTAAATCTTTCTATTATCTCTTCAGCATTATGATATTCCTTTATAATTTCAGAGATTAGATAATCATTTTCCTCCAAGTTGGTTTCACTTGTCCCGCATTTAAATTCCTTATTTAGCATAGAGCTAAGGATATTATTGAACAGATTATAATTTTCTTCTTTATTAACTATGTATCTTTTCCCAGTAAACGTCTCTTTCTTGGGCTGGGTAGTATGTGTGTAAGTTTTGATGGCTCTTAGGACCTTAAATGTGATTATTTTATGGTCTGAACAACTTTCTTGCTCTCCGCATTTCCAATCGCTTATATTCATAAGTAGGCAATTGTTAGTAAGCGTCAAGTCAATCCAGCTTTTTGCCCTGCTAGTTTCGAAGGTTGGTATTCCTATGTTCTCATTGACAATATGCAGTGTCGAAGCTGTTAGAAATTCTTCAAGGATACAGCCTCTTTCATTGTTGTTTGTATCAAACCACAGGTTGCTCCTAGCATTAGTATCTGCCGATATTATTATTCCATGTCCTTTTACGTGATCTAAAATGTTTTCTATCTTCCCTATGTCTATTCCTATGTGTGATTCAATGTCAAAGTACATGCTAGACATGAAGAATTTACTTTCTCTGTACTGTATTTCCATAACAACACAATCTTCATTTGAGAGTTGACTTATTAATGTAGCATCGATATTAAAGTTATTGATTATTATGGCTGCTCTCATTCTTCCAACTCCGCATACATAAGTTCTCATTGACTTTGGAATTCCTGCTAATTTATTATTTACAGTATATGGTTCCTGTATAAATGATATATCTATCCTGGATTCATAAATGAGTTGTACTAAATTACTCGTTGCTATTTTAGAATGTTGTAAATTCACTTGGAAGCAGTTAATACTCTGTTCAGCCATATTAGTAGTCAATATTCAGTTGGTATCTCCTCAATACTGATTGGTAGCATGGACAGTTATTATCAAGTGCCGAGTGGTTTACGTCAATTGCACTACCTACATTATGTTTGGAAAAATTGATACAATTACTGCATTTAAATTCTTGTGTGCCGACTTTGCAGTCTTTCATCTTGTGACCTCCCGCACACTTCGGGCATGTTTGCTGTCCACGGCACTTCTCTGCATGGTGATTATATTTATTGCATTTGAAACAGCGGGTAGCTTTGACATAGTCTTTCCAATTACATAGGTTCCAACACAGTTTTATCTTTTTGTCCATAAGTTGCTTTCTGATAGTGGAACTGATTTGCACAACTATTGTGTTATTTTTCTTTTTGTCACGAAACTGGAAAACCGGCTTTATTTCCTCTTTATGTCCCTCTATTTCCTTGTTTTGCGCCTCAAGAACTTCGGCCACATTTTCTAGTGTAATCTCCTCAGGAGCATTGAAAATTATGATCCTTGGACTTCTCTTCTCCGGGACCACCGCCTCAAGTTCATCCCCGCATTTCTCTTTTATGCTATTGCATATGACATCCAATTCTTCTTTCTCTCCGGTCTTAATTAAAACGTTCCCATTTTTCAGTGTATTTAATGCCTTGATACCCACTTTTATTGTTACTGGGTTTACCTTTGTCTTGATCAAGGTTCTAATATATTCCGCACTCTGGTTGTTCTTACTTTTAACGAACAAGTTATAATCTTTCTTCCCCTGTTCATTTAAACTGCTGTGCGTAATTTCCGGATATGTTCGCCGTTGTCCACCTGCTGTCGCCATTTCCAAGGTAATTTGAGACCGGTTAAACGTATTACTGGGCGTTGCCCTGGATTTAGTTGATACAATGCAAGCTTGTGTTTTCAATAGTTCAGTTTGTGCTGTTTTTAATTGTGTTTGTACATTTTCTAGTTGTTGATCTTTCTCAATCTGATTGCTTTTAAGTATAGCTATTGCTCTCCTTAAGTCGCCAACAGCATGTACAATGTCCTGCTTGAGGTCTTGGCGCAGGTTTTTGCTGGCTTCAGTCACATTTAATAGTACTTTAAAAGCACCTTCAATGAGGTTATCCGTTGCATCCGCCATTTTCTTCTGTCTCACGGCTTGGAAGTGTTCTGCCTTAAAACCCCGTGTTTTCACAATCTTCACAGCTAATTCTCACAACAATATCTATACTTACACAACTCTGGATGTTCAATGCTTAATGTTTCAAATATTCATTAAAATCAACGTAAATATCTAAATGTTCGCAATAACCTCACACAAACACGGCCTCCTTAAAGCTTTAAAATCACGACTCTTTCTTCAGGTTTTCCTAGCCAGCTATATATTAACCTAAATGCACGGCCTCCACAAGGCTTTATAATCACAATCCTTTCCAAAAAAACAAACACAATTTTAAAATAATAACACCAATCCGTCAATCCCCTTTAACACCACCAATTACACAAAAACCAAATACCATGAAGATACAAATTAAATAACACTTTATGTTGAAAACGGAGCTAAAACAGCGCAATATTGCAATATTCTGATGCACGTAGCTTCTTGCACACCATCCACGTCCTGCACATCAACAATGTATGTATGTATGTATGTATGTATGTATGTATGTATGTATGTATGTATGTATGTATGTATGTATGTATGTATGTATGTATGTATGTATGTATGTATGTATGTATGTATGTATGTATGTATGTATGTATGTATGTATGTATGTATGTATGTATGTATGTATGTATGTATGTATGTATGTATGTATGTATGTATGTATGTATGTATGTATGTATGTATGTATGTATGTATGTATGTATGTATGTATGTATGTATGTATGTATGTATGTATGTATGTATGTATGTATGTATGTATGTATGTATGTATGTATGTATGTATGTATGTATGTATGTATGTATGTATGTATGTATGTATGTATGTATGTATGTATGTATGTATGTATGTATGTATGTATGTATGTATGTATGTATGTATGTATGTATGTATGTATGTATGTATGTATGTATGTATGTATGTATGTATGTATGTATGTATGTATGTATGTATGTATGTATGTATGTATGTATGTATGTATGTATGTATGTATGTATGTATGTATGTATGTATGTATGTATGTATGTATGTATGTATGTATGTATGTATGTATGTATGTATGTATGTATGTATGTATGTATGTATGTATGTATGTATGTATGTATGTATGTATGTATGTATGTATGTATGTATGTATGTATGTATGTATGTATGTATGTATGTATGTATGTATGTATGTATGTATGTATGTATGTATGTATGTATGTATGTATGTATGTATGTATGTATGTATGTATGTATGTATGTATGTATGTATGTATGTATGTATGTATGTATGTATGTATGTATGTATGTATGTATGTATGTATGTATGTATGTATGTATGTATGTATGTATGTATGTATGTATGTATGTATGTATGTATGTATGTATGTATGTATGTATGTATGTATGTATGTATGTATGTATGTATGTATGTATGTATGTATGTATGTATGTATGTATGTATGTATGTATGTATGTATGTATGTATGTATGTATGTATGTATGTATGTATGTATGTATGTATGTATGTATGTATGTATGTATGTATGTATGTATGTATGTATGTATGTATGTATGTATGTATGTATGTATGTATGTATGTATGTATGTATGTATGTATGTATGTATGTATGTATGTATGTATGTATGTATGTATGTATGTATGTATGTATGTATGTATGTATGTATGTATGTATGTATGTATGTATGTATGTATGTATGTATGTATGTATGTATGTATGTATGTATGTATGTATGTATGTATGTATGTATGTATGTATGTATGTATGTATGTATGTATGTATGTATGTATGTATGTATGTATGTATGTATGTATGTATGTATGTATGTATGTATGTATGTATGTATGTATGTATGTATGTATGTATGTATGTATGTATGTATGTATGTATGTATGTATGTATGTATGTATGTATGTATGTATGTATGTATGTATGTATGTATGTATGTATGTATGTATGTATGTATGTATGTATGTATGTATGTATGTATGTATGTATGTATGTATGTATGTATGTATGTATGTATGTATGTATGTATGTATGTATGTATGTATGTATGTATGTATGTATGTATGTATTTTTTTTAAAGATTCTTTATTGTTCTACATGTTCCATTACAATATGTAATACTACATGTTGGGTTTGCTTTGTAAACTGATAAATACATCTTAATTTAACATTAATAATTACATAGATTTATATAGTTCAATTATTTTTTGTCAGATCAATTGCATTGGCATACTGAAAATATTCTTTAAAATAACTTTTAGCAATTTCGACTTTAGTTGGTGGCCATTTTCCTCTTCTTTGAATTATTTTCATTCTGAATGTTCTTCTTTTTTCTTCGAGATTTTTGCAGTCATAAATTATATGGTCTGTTGTTTGCTCTCCTCCATTACAGGAACAACTTGGGTCATCTGTGATGTGGAACCTATAGTAGTATGCTTTAAGTCTTCCGTGTCCTGTCAGTAGTGTTGTAAGGTTTGCCGTTAGATTTATCCTTAACTTCAGTCTGTCTGCTACAGTAGGAAAGTATTGCTTTGTTTCCTGACCTTTAGTTGTTTCTTGCCATTGACTTTCCCAATGTTTTAAACTTTCTTGTCTTAGCGTTCTTCTAACAAAACTCTTTGGAATTCTATTATAGCTGCATTCCTCTTCGTTTGTAATTGCTCTCTTTGCTAGTCGGTCTGCAATTTCATTGCCTTGTATCCCTATGTGTGCTTTGACCCACCCAATTTCTACATTCCAGTTTTGTTTTTCTAAAATTTTTAACATTGTTCTAATTGCTTCTGTTAGGTAACTGTGAATTTTGTAGTTATGCAATGATTGTATTGTGACTCTACTGTCCGTGTATATCGCTGCAGTTTTGTTATCTTCTTCAGTTAAGTAAATATTTTCAACAGTTTCTAATGCTTTCAACACTGCAAATTGTTCAGCTTGGTTATTGGAGCACTGTTTATCTAACTGATATTGTAGCTGATATTTCAGTTTGTTCTGATGATAAATTGCTACTCCAGAACCAACTCCTTCTTCTGTTTTACTGCCATCTGTATAAATTTCCAGTGCATATGTTTTATTCTGATTTATTTCTTTTATTATTGGTATGTCGGCTGGATGACACCATTTCCTATATTCTACAGGTTTGTCTAATTTGTTCTCAGAGTTTTGTTTCAATATTGTATATTCATTGGCGATTTCCTGAAGTTTGATTGTAATTGGTGTAAGTCCCGTTATAATGGATAGTGCTTCAGTAGATGTGGTCCTGAATGCTTTAGCAATTTTGATATTTATTTGTCTTTGCACTCTTGTAAACTTATTTGCATTATATTTTCTGTCAATGGCTTCTATCCATACTGGAGCTGCATAAGATAGTAATGGTAGAATTGCACCGTTGTACATAGTCTTTAAAGCCTGGTGTTTCAGTCCCCAATCTAGTTTTGCTGATTTAGATAAAATGTGTATCAATTTATTGGCTTTCTCTGTTACATACTGAATGTGATCATTAAAGGTGAAATTTTTATCAATGATTATTCCCAAATATTTGACGTTTTCTACTTGTTTTATTTGTCTGTTATTGATAAAGATGCTTATATCCCTTTCCACTCTACGTTTACGTGTTATTAGCATTGTTTTCGACTTTTGCTCATTAAAAATAATTTTATTATTCTTAGCCCACGTTTCAATCTTTTTCAGGTCTACATTATTGTAATTTTCGGCTTCCAAGTTGGTTTTACCTCTAGTTATTATTAATAAATCATCCGCAAATGCCACTACCTTTGTATGGCTCGAGTATTCAATATTCAAGAGCGAATTGTATTGCAAATTCCAAAAGCCTGGTCCGCAGCAAGATCCTTGTGGACATCCCTTGCTTACATTTTTTTCAAGTTTTACATTATTAACTGTCAATACTGCTCTTCTATGACTGAAATAACTTTTAGCAAGGTAGTATAAGTTACTCGGGCAGTTAAATTCCCTCAATGTATACAATATACTCGGCCACCAGGCTGCGTCAAAAGCTCCCTGAACATCCAGGCTGGTTAAAATTACCATCTGACCATCTTCCAGGGTTTTCTTTATGTATTTCTTAACTGTCATTGCAGCATCTACTGTGCTTGTTTGTGGAGTGAAACCGAATTGGTTGTTATTCATTAAGTTTTGTGAATGTGCATGGTACATTATTCTGTCGATTAAAAGTTTTTCTAGTAGTTTCCCTCCTACATTCAGTAAACTGATTGGTCGGAATTTTGTTACTTCTGAACTCTTTTCCTTTCCTGGTTTAACAATAGGTATTAATTTGGCTTTCTTCCATTGCTTAGGAAAGTTTCCTTTTGTTAGACAATTGTTGTAGATGGCTGTCATATATTTTGGAAACACATTAAAGACCTTAAGTAATATTTTACTTGTAATTCCATCTTCTCCAGGAGTTTTACTTGCATCCATTCTACTTAAAATATCTTTTATTTCTCTCTGAGTAAAATCTTTATCATTCTGTGTTGTGATTGGTCTGTTGATTACTTCCCTAATATTTTTGTGATAACAATTGTCATCTTCTTCATTGTCTTCTGGTACAAAATGATTCAGCATATATTCTAATGTGTCTTTTAAATCTGTTGTGACTGAACCGTCCTGTCTCGTAAGAGTTGTTAATGGTGAATTTTTTCTTATTTTGCCAGTAGCTATTCTATATACCGCATTCCATGGATTGTTAGATGGAGTTAGACTGCAATAATTTTTCCAGGAATCTAATTTCTCTTTTCTTATAGTTCTTTCATACTCCCTTTTTTGTTTTATATACAAGGCTTTTCGTTCTTCTCTTAAGACACCATCTTGTTTTGTCTTTTGATATCGTTTTCTTAGTGCATTTGCTCTTTTCCTCCTTATGGTTAGTTCATTTGTCCACCAGGGTATAGATTTTCTTTCGTTAATTTTCTTTAATGAATTACAATTCTTAAAACAGTTATTACATGCTGCAGCTAAATGTTCTTCAAACTGCTTTATTATTTTATCGACATCATCTTCCTTGTTCACCAATTTACTAAGTTCTTCATCTACATCTTCTAAATTGCTTCTTCTAAACGGTAAATTCTGAACTCCTATTGTTTTTAGTACTTTGCCAAAGTCTCCTAATTTGTTATCATCTACTATATATTTTGGGACGTGGAAGTTATATTCCATTTTATGATTTGCTCTTTGACTTACTGTGTAACTTATAATTCTATGATCAGAACAACTTTCGTCTTTGCCGCATTCCCAATCTGCAATTCGCGACAACAACTCACTGTTAGTGATAGTGAGATCAATATTACTTCTTCCATTAGTGCTTTCAAATGTTGTATTTTCACTTTCTTCGTTTATAATATATAACTGTTTTGAATTTAAATATTCCTCCATTATCCTTCCTCTGGTATTTGTTGTCACATCATGCCATATTGTTGATCTAGCATTACTATCCATACCGATTATAAGGCCCGTTCCTTTGATATAAGATGTTATCTTATCTATTTTATACAGATCAGCGTTAATGTCATCCTCAATGTCCAGATACATACTAGCTATGTAGAACCTAGTATTTTGGAAAATCACTTCTACAACTGTGGCATCTCCATCTGATAGCTGAGATATGAGGATAACATCAATGTGTTTGTTGACGATCAATGCAGCTGTTCTAATTTTGTTGTTCCCAAAAGTAAAAGTTTTGTAGCTTTTATTGATCCCCGCTACTGTGTTCTTAATAATATATGGTTCTTGAATAAGTACAATATCTGTTTTATTTTGATTTATTACGTGCATTAAATTGTCTGTAGCTATTCTAGAATGCTGTAAGTTTATTTGCATTATCTTAAGATGGACATTACTATTGTGAAATTTATTGTTGTAAATTCGTCTGTCACTTAGTCCTTTAATTGTAGCCATTTTAATATTCTGTATTTTGTCTATTCCTTCTAATAACAGCTTGTAAACATGGGCATTTATTTTTGTCCAGAGAGGAATGATTTTCATCGACTTTAATGAATTTCTTATACACCTTGTGATTTATGCAATTACTACATTTGTATTCCCGTACTGATGCTTTACATTCTTTCAATTTATGCTTTCCTGCACATAGTGGGCACTTTTCTTCTCCTCGACATTCTGTTGCTTTATGGTTAAATTTATTACACTTAAAACATCTACTGATGTTTACATAGTCTTCCACAGTACATATATTCCAACCTAGTTTCAACTTTCTGTTGTTTACTAACAATCTCCATGCTTCAGTCTTGACTTCCGCAACCAAATTTCTGATGTTTCTTCTGTTCCTAATGATAAATTTAGGAACTATTGACTGCTCACTTAGATTAAGCTCTCCGTTTTGTGATATTATTGTTTCAGTTGCATTTTGTGGTGTTATGTATGTATGTATGTATGTATGTATGTATGTATGTATGTATGTATGTATGTATGTATGTATGTATGTATGTATGTATGTATGTATGTATGTATGTATGTATGTATGTATGTATGTATGTATGTATGTATGTATGTATGTATGTATGTATGTATGTATGTATGTATGTATGTATGTATGTATGTATGTATGTATGTATGTATGTATGTATGTATGTATGTATGTATGTATGTATGTATGTATGTATGTATGTATGTATGTATGTATGTATGTATGTATGTATGTATGTATGTATGTATGTATGTATGTATGTATGTATGTATGTATGTATGTATGTATGTATGTATGTATGTATGTATGTATGTATGTATGTATGTATGTATGTATGTATGTATGTATGTATGTATGTATGTATGTATGTATGTATGTATGTATGTATGTATGTATGTATGTATGTATGTATGTATGTATGTATGTATGTATGTATGTATGTATGTATGTATGTATGTATGTATGTATGTATGTATGTATGTATGTATGTATGTATGTATGTATGTATGTATGTATGTATGTATGTATGTATGTATGTATGTATGTATGTATGTATGTATGTATGTATGTATGTATGTATGTATGTATGTATGTATGTATGTATGTATGTATGTATGTATGTATGTATGTATGTATGTATGTATGTATGTATGTATGTATGTATGTATGTATGTATGTATGTATGTATGTATGTATGTATGTATGTATGTATGTATGTATGTATGTATGTATGTATGTATGTATGTATGTATGTATGTATGTATGTATGTATGTATGTATGTATGTATGTATGTATGTATGTATGTATGTATGTATGTATGTATGTATGTATGTATGTATGTATGTATGTATGTATGTATGTATGTATGTATGTATGTATGTATGTATGTATGTATGTATGTATGTATGTATGTATGTATGTATGTATGTATGTATGTATGTATGTATGTATGTATGTATGTATGTATGTATGTATGTATGTATGTATGTATGTATGTATGTATGTATGTATGTATGTATGTATGTATGTATGTATGTATGTATGTATGTATGTATGTATGTATGTATGTATGTATGTATGTATGTATGTATGTATGTATGTATGTATGTATGTATGTATGTATGTATGTATGTATGTATGTATGTATGTATGTATGTATGTATGTATGTATGTATGTATGTATGTATGTATGTATGTATGTATGTATGTATGTATGTATGTATGTATGTATGTATGTATGTATGTATGTATGTATGTATGTATGTATGTATGTATGTATGTATGTATGTATGTATGTATGTATGTATGTATGTATGTATGTATGTATGTATGTATGTATGTATGTATGTATGTATGTATGTATGTATGTATGTATGTATGTATGTATGTATGTATGTATGTATGTATGTATGTATGTATGTATGTATTTTTTTTTACAACATTTTATTTCTGCATGTTCCATTACAGAAATGTAATACTACATGCATATGGTTTTACATCATTGAACATATCTGAGATTACAGTAGAATCGTTATTGGTTTCGTACAATTATGAAATGGTAGTTATTTTTAAAAGTTCAAAGTCTATATTGTTCACATACTTGTGGAATAGTTTCATATGTTTTTCCACTGATTCTTGATTTGTGATAGGCCACTTCGCACCTTTAAGTGTCACGGCTTTCTTGAAATCGTTTCTTTCACGGTTAAGTAGTTCACACTCCCATAGGATGTGGTGCACCGTTTGTGTTTCCTTTTTACACACACATGTTGGATCATTCGTTAATTTGAATCGATGGAAGTATTCACCAAACTTCCCATGACCAGTAGTTACTGCTGTGAAGTTGTGGGTAAGCTTAAAATTCATTTTTAGTCTTTTTTCAACGCTGGGGAAATAGGTCTTTGTAAGTGCAGCATTTTGTGTGGTTTTCCACTCGTTTTCCCATCGTTTCAGACTCTCTTGTTTCAGTTCACTTTTCATGGTGCTAATGGGCTTTAAATCGTACACTATTGCTGTAGCTGTGTTGTTTGCTGCTTCTTTAGCTAGTGTATCAGCAAGCTCATTTCCTTGAATTCCTATATGCCCTTTAACCCATGTAAAGTTTATCTTCCATTCTTTGGATTTTAGGATTGATAGGTTGATTCTTATTTCCTCTATCAGAGGATAATGTTTTCGGTTATTCCGTAGAAGATCTAATGTTATCTGGCTATCAGTGTGCACTGCTGCAGATTTATCTTTAATTTCTATGGCATTAAGAATTTTAAGAGCTTGTAATATAGCGATTTGTTCCGCTTGGTTGTTGGAGCACCTGTTGTGTAATTTAAAATGATATTTTTGTATTGATTGATCTAGATAGATTATAACAACTCCAGATCCTACACCCGTGTGAGTTTTGCTACCATCGGTGTATATTTGAATTGCATATGCCTCTGTTTCGTTCTTTTGTTCAATGATTATATTATCAGCAGGATGGGGCCATCTTTCGTAGCTTATTGGGATGTCAAGTTGGGCTGTTGTTTTTGCTCTTCCCCTTATAATATTGTGGTAATTGGCTATTTCCGTTAGTTTAATGATGATTGGTGTTGTTCCGGCCAGAGTACATAGGGCTTCGTGTGAAGTGGTCCTGAATGCTTTTGTAATTTTAATATTTACTAATCTTTGTACCTGTCTTATTTTCTGGGCATTATATTGTGTTTTTAAAGCATCTATCCAAACAGGCACTCCATAGGAGATCAGTGGCAAGATTGCTCCTTTGTAGATTATGCTCATTACTTCAGAACGCAGTCCCCAGTTGATTTTTGCCGATTTTCCTAATGCATATATTAGTTTCTTTGACTTTTCCACTATATGATCAATGTGCTGACGGAATCTGAATCTGTTGTCTACTATTATTCCTAGATATTTTATAGTCTCTGTCTGTTCTATTTTGCCATTGTCAAGGTATACTCTTAATCGTTGTTTAGTTTTTGGTTTCCTTCGAGATATTAGCATTACTTGACTTTTACTTCTATTGAATGTTATCTTGTTTGTTGTAATTTTTTGGATTTCTATATTTGCTTGATTCTCTAATTCCAATGTGCTTTTTCCTTTGATAAGAACCAGAACATCATCGGCAAAGACGATAAGTTTAGTACATGGTTTGAAGTTTAGTTTCAGTAAGGAGTCATAATAGATGTTCCATAGCCCAGGCCCACAGCAGGATCCCTGTGGGCATCCCTTAGTTGCTTTCCTTTCTACCGAGATACTGTCTGTTGTGAGTGTGCATCGTCTCTCACTTAAGTAGCTTTGTGTTAACCTGTACAAATTCTTCGGACATTGGAAGTTTTTTAAGGCATTGAGTATACCTGGCCACCAGGCGCTATCAAATGCCCCTTTAACGTCTAAGCCGATTGCCGCTACACTGCTGTTGTTTTGTAAACTTTCTTCAATGAAATCCTTGGCCGACATGATTGCATCTAGTGTACTTGTTTGTGGTGTGAAACCGTATTGATTTTTACTTAATTTACCATTCGAATATAAATAGTACATAATTCGGTTTATAAAAAGTTTCTCTAGTACTTTGGCAGCAACCTTCAATAGACTTATTGGTCTGTATTTGGTGACTTCTTCAGTACTTTCTTTACCAGGCTTTATAATAGGTATTATTTTAGCTGTTTTCCAGACTTTTGGAAAGTTTCCTCCTTCTAGACATTTGTTATATAATGCTTTTATATACAGTGGCGTTGAATCAAATGCGAGATTGAGTATATTGCTAGTTATACCATCATCTCCTGGGGCTTTTTGGCTGTTCATGTTTTCTATAACGTCTCTGATTTCATTGATAGTGAATGGTCTGTCATCCTCTGTGGTTGGAGGTTGTAGTATATTACTCCTTATTTCCCTATGTTGCACATTGTCAGTTCCTTCCTCATCAGTTGGAACAAAGTGATCCATTATGTAATTCACTGTGTCAAATGTGTCAATTGTATATGTGCCATCTGATTTCTTAAGGGTTGAAAGGATGTGGTTTTTCCGAATTTTGCCAGATGCCAGTTGGTATACGGCGTTCCATGGGTTTGAGTTCGTAGTTATGGTGCAAAACTCCTTCCAGGACTTTATTTTCTCTCGTCGGATAGTTCTTTGGTACATAGTTTTTGTTTCGTGGTATTGTAGCTTTCGTTGCATTCGCAGTTCTTCATTAGTTGTCCGCTGGTATCTTCTCCTCTGCGCATTTGACTTTTTCCTCAAAATTGTAAGTTCTGTGGTCCACCATGGAACTGTTTTGTTGCTGAGAACTTTAGTGTTTTGCGTACGGGTCTTGAAGGATCTTTTGCAGGCTGCAGTGAGAATGTCTTGGAACTTCCTTATACTCTCTTCAACATCTGGCTGCTCTAATACCTGACGTTCCATGTCCTGATCCAGTTGGTGAAAGTCAGCATCTTCTAATTCAAAATATTCTTTCAAAACTTGTTTGAAATGTTTTTGAAAGTTTTCTAAGCCTTTCTTTGTGACTATGTATTTGAATGTATGTATGTATGTATGTATGTATGTATGTATGTATGTATGTATGTATGTATGTATGTATGTATGTATGTATGTATGTATGTATGTATGTATGTATGTATGTATGTATGTATGTATGTATGTATGTATGTATGTATGTATGTATGTATGTATGTATGTATGTATGTATGTATGTATGTATGTATGTATGTATGTATGTATGTATGTATGTATGTATGTATGTATGTATGTATGTATGTATGTATGTATGTATGTATGTATGTATGTATGTATGTATGTATGTATGTATGTATGTATGTATGTATGTATGTATGTATGTATGTATGTATGTATGTATGTATGTATGTATGTATGTATGTATGTATGTATGTATGTATGTATGTATGTATGTATGTATGTATGTATGTATGTATGTATGTATGTATGTATGTATGTATGTATGTATGTATGTATGTATGTATGTATGTATGTATGTATGTATGTATGTATGTATGTATGTATGTATGTATGTATGTATGTATGTATGTATGTATGTATGTATGTATGTATGTATGTATGTATGTATGTATGTATGTATGTATGTATGTATGTATGTATGTATGTATGTATGTATGTATGTATGTATGTATGTATGTATGTATGTATGTATGTATGTATGTATGTATGTATGTATGTATGTATGTATGTATGTATGTATGTATGTATGTATGTATGTATGTATGTATGTATGTATGTATGTATGTATGTATGTATGTATGTATGTATGTATGTATGTATGTATGTATGTATGTATGTATGTATGTATGTATGTATGTATGTATGTATGTATGTATGTATGTATGTATGTATGTATGTATGTATGTATGTATGTATGTATGTATGTATGTATGTATGTATGTATGTATGTATGTATGTATGTATGTATGTATGTATGTATGTATGTATGTATGTATGTATGTATGTATGTATGTATGTATGTATGTATGTATGTATGTATGTATGTATGTATGTATGTATGTATGTATGTATGTATGTATGTATGTATGTATGTATGTATGTATGTATGTATGTATGTATGTATGTATGTATGTATGTATGTATGTATGTATGTATGTATGTATGTATGTATGTATGTATGTATGTATGTATGTATGTATGTATGTATGTATGTATGTATGTATGTATGTATGTATGTATGTATGTATGTATGTATGTATGTATGTATGTATGTATGTATGTATGTATGTATGTATGTATGTATGTATGTATGTATGTATGTATGTATGTATGTATGTATGTATGTATGTATGTATGTATGTATGTATGTATGTATGTATGTATGTATGTATGTATGTATGTATGTATGTATGTATGTATGTATGTATGTATGTATGTATGTATGTATGTATGTATGTATGTATGTATGTATGTATGTATGTATGTATGTATGTATGTATGTATGTATGTATGTATGTATGTATGTATGTATGTATGTATGTATGTATGTATGTATGTATGTATGTATGTATGTATGTATGTATGTATGTATGTATGTATGTATGTATGTATGTATGTATGTATGTATGTATGTATGTATGTATGTATGTATGTATGTATGTATGTATGTATGTATGTATGTATGTATGTATGTATGTATGTATGTATGTATGTATGTATGTATGTATGTATGTATGTATGTATGTATGTATGTATGTATGTATGTATGTATGTATGTATGTATGTATGTATGTATGTATGTATGTATGTATGTATGTATGTATGTATGTATGTATGTATGTATGTATGTATGTATGTATGTATGTATGTATGTATGTATGTATGTATGTATGTATGTATGTATGTATGTATGTATGTATGTATGTATGTATGTATGTATGTATGTATGTATGTATGTATGTATGTATGTATGTATGTATGTATGTATGTATGTATGTATGTATGTATGTATGTATGTATGTATGTATGTATGTATGTATGTATGTATGTATGTATGTATGTATGTATGTATGTATGTATGTATGTATGTATGTATGTATGTATGTATGTATGTATGTATGTATGTATGTATGTATGTATGTATGTATGTATGTATGTATGTATGTATGTATGTATGTATGTATGTATGTATGTATGTATGTATGTATGTATGTATGTATGTATGTATGTATGTATGTATGTATGTATGTATGTATGTATGTATGTATGTATGTATGTATGTATGTATGTATGTATGTATGTATGTATGTATGTATGTATTTCTTTTTTTTTATTTATTGTTAATATACAGCATGCCCCATTACTTAGTAATATTACATGCTTTTTCTTACATCTGTATAGTTTTAGATATTACAATATGTTAACTAACAAAGTTACAATTGTTTATAAGTTAAACTATTTGGCTGATTATGTTATTTGCAATGTTCGTTATAGTTTGTCAAAATCTATATTGTTTATGAAATATATAAATTCCTTAAGGTATTTGTTTCCCAGTTCATTGTTTGTTACCGGCCACTGTCCACCTTTGTATATAATACTTTTTTTTAGTTTTTGTCTTTCAGTATCTAATAGAGAACACTCATATATTAAGTGGTTTACATTTTGGTTCTGATTTTGACACTTACACAAGGCACTTTCCACTATCTTGAACCGATGATAGTATTCTCTGGTTTTTCCATGGCCTGTTAACATTGTTTGTCTGGACATTCATAGATTAAGTGATTTAGAGTTTGAGGTCCTCTGTTACAAGTACAGGTGGGATCTTCTATAATGTGAAATCTATATAAGTAATATTTAGTTTTGCCATGTCCTGAAATTATTGCTGTAAGTTCCGATGTTGTAGGTAGTTTTATGCAATGTCTTCCTTTAACTGAGGGAATAAAGGATTTTGTTAAAAGACCTTTTGTAGTCTTATTCCATCTGTCTTGCCATTGTTGTAAACATTTTTCCCTAATTTCAGCTATGATGGTCGATTTTGGTACTTTGTTGTAGATGATTGCACTTCGTTGGTCCAGCGCAGATTCTTTAGCTAATTTATCAGCTAACTCATTGCCTGGTATTCCTACATGTGCTTTCACCCAGCTGAAGTGTACTGTCCACTTGTTTTGGTTTAGAGTTGACATAGTGTTTAATATCATTTGTGCAATGGAATTATGTTTCTTATTGTTCTTAAGTAAACACAGTGTTACTTTGCTATCAGTGAAGATGGCAACGTTTTTGTCCTCATCTTTAAGTTCTTGCAAAGTGGAGATTACTTGAAGAGCTTTCAGGATTGTCAACTGCTCCGCTTGATTATTAGAACAGCAATTGCCTAATTTGTACTTAAGTTGTCGTATTAGTTCTTCCTTCTGAAATACCGCAGCTGCAGCTTCCACTTTCTCTGCTATTTTGCTCCCATCTGTATAAATCTGAAATGTATATTGTAATTTGGGATTGATTTCCTCTATACAAATACGTTTCGCAGGGTGAACCCAGTAGTTTGTTTTCAGGGGTGCGTCGTAATCTCTGTCACCATGTAATGATTTATACTTATTTATTTCTCCCATAATAGTCAGATCTATTGGTTGGATTCCAGCTATAATACAAGATGCTTCATAAGAGATGGTCCTATATGCCTTTGGAATTTTTATATTGCATAATCTTTGAACTCTTTGGAGTTTCTTTAGATTTTTCTTATTTTTTATAGCTTCTTCCCATATCGGAGCTCCATAGGTTATTATTGGTTCGATGGCTCCCTTGTATATTGTATGGAAAGCTTTGCATCCAAGACCCCAGTTCAATTTTGCAGATTTGGATAAGGCGTGTAAGAGAGCTAATGCTTTTTCTTGAATGTAATCTATATGTTTGTCGAATTTAAATTTTGAGTCTATATATATTCCTAAATATTTTAGTTCTTTTTTCTGTGTCAATTTTGTATCATTCAAGTAGATATGGATATCACAGTTGAGAGGGTGTCTCTTCCTTGTTATTAATAGTACTTGAGACTTTGTTTCATTGAAATTAATTTTGTTGTCTTTGGCCCAGAACTCTATTTTCTTGATATCCTGATTTGCGAAGTTTTCAGCGTCCATTATGCTGCTGCCTTTGGTCATTACTAGTAAGTCATCAGCAAAGGCTAAGACTTCGGTCCTTTCAGTAAATTCCAGGTTAAGTAGGGAATTATATAATATATTCCAGTAACCTGGTCCACAGCTCGATCCTTGGGGGACGCCTTTTGTAACTTCTCTCTCTGATTTATATGAATTGAAGCATAAACTAGCTTTCCTATCATGAAAATAGTTCTCCGATAGTTTATATAGATTTCTAGGGCAGCTGAGCTTTTTCAAGTTATTAAGGATGCTGGGCCACCATGCTGCGTCAAATGCTCCTCTGACATCCAGACTAGTTAATATGATGTACTTATATTTTTGTAGATTCTGTTGTACAAACGCTTTCATCGCCATTCCTGCGTCCACTGTGCTTTTTTGAGGCATAAAACCAAACTGGTTTGAGTTGAAGAGGTTTCTTGAATTTATGTGATGAAGGATTCTCTCTATCATCAATTTCTCCAAAACTTTGCCAGCAGTGTTAAGCAGACTTATGGGGTGGTATTTTGAAACTTCTTCACTATCAATTTTCCCTGGTTTAACTATTGGAATTATTTTTGCGTTCTTCCATTTTTTGGTAAATATACCATTTTTCAGGCATCCATTGTACAGTGCAGTAAAGAAACGAGGGAAAAGCTTAAATGCCCTTAAGAATATTTTACTGGTAATGCCGTCTTCTCCTGGTGTCTTTTTAGGATTGAATGTTTCCAATGCGGACATAACTTCTGTCTGTGTAAATTCGACATCATCCGGGTTATAAATTTCTTCAGCCAGCTGTCTTCTATATTGTTTGTGTTGCTCACTGTCATCCTCTAAACTGTCTTTCGGAATGAAGTAGTCCATCATATAATCAAGTGTACTTGATGAATCAATTGTGTATGTTCCGTCTTCTTTTTTAAGTGTAGTCAGTGGTGTTTGGTCTCTCAATTTGCCGGCTGCAATTTTATAAATTATATTCCATGGGTTAGATCCATCAGTGATGCTACAATATTTCTTCCATGATATTATTTTTGCTGCATTAATTTTAGATTGATATTCACGATTGCCTTCTTGATACTGAAGTCTCCTCACTTGTCTTAATTTTTCATTATTTCTTGTTCTCTGGTATCGCCTTCTGAGTGCGTTCACCTTTTTTCTGAGTATCGTGAGCTCAGGTGACCACCATGGGACAGTTCTCCCACTGATCTCTTTTGTTTTCCCAGTGGTTCGAAATGATCCCTTACATGCAGAATTTATTCCTGCAAAACACTTTTCGACTAGTTGTTCTATATCTGTCGATTCATTTGTTATGTTGTAAAGTTCTGTGTCAAGCTCACCGTCGTTCAAATCTGTATTAAGGAATTCTGTGAAATTTGTTATTAGGAGTTTATCAAATGTATTAAAGTTATCATCTTTAATAATATATCTGGAGCCTTTGTGTGTAATTTCTCTGCTTCGATTTATTTTGCCTATCTTGAATGTAATTAATTTGTGGTCTGAGCAGCTTTCTTCTTCACTATTCTTCCATTCAATGATAAACTTCAATAATTTAGTGTTCACGATGGTGAGATCTATGTAGCTTCGACCTTGTGCACTTTCGAAAGTTGCCTCTCCAGTGTCTTCGTTGATAATATGTAAATCACAAGAAGTTATAAGGTCTACAAGTTTCTGTCCTCGTTCGTTATTAATTGTGTCAAACCACATTTTATTTCTGGCATTCGTGTCTGCTGAAATAACTAATCCGTGGTCTTTAATAACATTCAAAAATCTTTCAATTTTTTGTAGGTCTACTTCAATATCTCTAGTTATGTCGAAGTACATGCTTGCAGCGAAAAAGTTTTTGTCCCCATATTTAACTTCTATAACTACACAATCTTCATCAGATACCTGGGCTAATTTAATGACATCAATGCTTTTGTTGTTGATTATTATAGCTGCTCTTTTCCTCAGGTTACCACTTGTATATGTTCTTAATTTATTGGGAATTCCAGCAAGTTTGTTATTTAGCGTATATGGTTCCTGAACGAATATTAAATCAATATTGAATTCATTAATAATTTGTACTAAATTGCTCGTGGCTATCCTCGAATGTTTGACGTTTACTTGATAACATTTCAGAATATAACTATCCATATTAGGATTACTTTTCACCGCACGCTTATGTTGCAGGTAATTTATGGATCTCATATTTATTTTTCTGTGAGTTTCTGCCATGTCAGTAGTCAATTTTCTCTGTATTTCTTTTTATCATGTTCATGTAGCATATACAACTTTTGTCCAAGGATGAGTGATTTTCATTCAATGATTTTTCATTGTACCTATTGAAATTAACGCAATTGATGCATCGATAGCTGTCTTTGCTGGCCTTACATTCGCTAATCTTATGTTTCATTGCGCAGTGAGGGCATGTCAACTCTCCTTTGCAATCTTATGCTTTATGATTGAATTTAGAACATTTATAGCATCTTAGAATTGAAATATAATCATCAGTATTGCAGATGTGCCATCCAATTTTTAACTTTTTACCTTGAAGTCGTTTCCTAAGTTCAGAGTTGACTTCTATGATCAAATTCTTGCGTTTCTTTCTGTAATCGAATATGAATTTAGGAATAACATCTCCTTCATTGAGTTCTGCTTCCGAATTTTGCGATACAATCACTTCTACTGCGTTTTCCATTGTTATATCTTCTGGGACATTAAAAATAATTAATCTAGGGTTTCTAACTTTCGGTAGGTGACTCTCCAATTCAAGCCCACAAACGCTGTTTATTTCACTACATACCTTCTCTAAATCGCATTTTTTATCAGACTCTATTAATATTTGTCCATTCTTCAATGATTTCATAGCAGTTACTCCAACTTTCATCTTAGCTGGATTCAGCTTTGTTTTCAGTAAAGTTTTGGTGTACTCTGTACTTTGATCAGTTTTGGATTTAGCAAATAATTTGTAATCTTCTTTTCTTTGTTCTTATTCAATTCAGAATCATATTCTCTACTGCTCAGAATATCAGAATATTGTTTCTTCCGTCTACCACCATAGGTTACTTTCGTCCACTCACCACTGTCACAGCCTTCCCCAGTGCTTAATCCGCCAGTGACACACTTAACACCTTGATGTAATTGGTTATGATCTGCCGAGACCCCCAACCCCGGCGTCAACATATAATTTTTTCTGGCTGGTAGTTGCTTTCTTCATTTCTAAACGCAATTCGTTCAATTCTCTATCCTTTTCCTTGGAATCAGTCTTAAGCTTACAAATTACTTTCCTTAGTACATTTAGCGATTTTACCAAACTTTCCTTTAAATCAAATCTCAAATTTTTGCTCACTTCGGTAACTTTTATTATTTTTTCAAGAGCACTTTCGATGCACTGATCGACTGTGTCAGACATCTTATCTCGATCTCTTATATGTGTATGTGATGCCTGTGATAATTTTAGTCTATTCTTCTTTAAATCCTTCTTTGAACTCTTTTCTTCTGTCACACTCTCCAACAAATTAAGTGCATCCTCTAAATCATCTGAATTAATCTGGGTCATTATGATTGTATAATAAGTAATCTGCTTTACTTAGAGTTACTATGAACATAACCTCCTGAGCTTGGGCAAATATGCTAACGTCACTTCCGGTTTGTCTCAGCCAACACTAATCGTTAATTCAAAATCAAGGCCTTATGGAGGCTTTATAACCAAATCCTTATGAAAACACAAAAAGAAATTCTAATTAAACACACACACGTCGATCCCCTTGAATGCCTACAATAACACAACAACTGAACACTAAAACGAACTAAATGGAAAGTCAGTTTATACAAAACACGCAGTACAAACGCTACAAGAGTCTAATTTCTTGACGCACACAAACTTAAACGTACCATCTAAGCCGTATACCTCATGTATGTATGTATGTGTGTGTGTGCGTGCGTGCGTGCGTGCGTGTGCGTGTGCGTGTGCGTGTGTGTGTGTGTGTGTGTGTGTGAATTGATGTAGGGATGTACGTATGTGTCTGTGTGTGTGTGTTTGCCTGCCTATCTGCCTGCCCGCCCGCCCACCCGCCTGTCTGCCTGCCTGCATGCATGTATGTAATGGAACACCCGCTTAGTCGTCTGATTGACCTGAAATTTTGCACACGTGTCAAGGACCAATGACAATATAAGAATATCATAACTTCATCCTATGATCCTGATCAGGATCATTAGGATAAACAAAATTAATTAGCTAAATTTATCAATGTAACGGAATTTTTCAATGTAATTTTCACCAACTTACAGTCTGATTTATTTGAAATTTTATACGCGTTACAAGGACCGATGACAATACAATAATGTCATAACTTTATCGAAAGATGCTGACCAGGATCATCAGGAAGAAACAAAATTAATTAGCTAAATTTATCAATGTAATGGAATCTTTCGACGTAATTTTCACTAACATTCCTCTGATTGACATGAAAATGTGCATACATGTCAAGGACCAATGACAATATAATAATATCATAACATTGTCATAAGATCCTGACCAGGATCATCAAGATAAAAAGGGACTTAGCAAAATTTATCAAAGTAACATAATTTTCAGCTATTTGACTTGTCTGATTAACTTGAAAATTTGCACACATATCAGGGACTGATGCCAATGGAAAAATATCATGAATTTGTCTTAATGTCCTGTCCAGGATCATCAGGATGAAAAAATGACCTGACTAAATTTAATAATGTAATGTAATGTTCACCAACTTGAGACGTCTGATTGACTTGAATATTTGCACACATGTCAAGGACCAATGACAATGTAACAATGTCATGACTTTGACCTAATGTCCAGTCCAGGCTCATTAGGATAAAAAAATGACTTGTCTAAATTTATCAATATAACGTAATTTTCAACTACTTGAGCCATCTGATTAACTTGAAAGCTTGCACACATGTCAAGGACAGATGACAATGTAACAATATCATGCCTTTGTCCTAATGCCCTGACCAGGATCATGAGGACAAAGAATGACTAAGCTAAATTTATAAATGCAAAGGAATCTTTCAACGTCATTTCCACCAACTTGGGGTTACCTGTTTGGCTTGAAAATTTGCACACGTGTCGACGACCAATGGTAATACATTAATAGTAGCATCACTTTGTCCTAATGTCCTGACCAGGATTATCAGGATACAAAAATTAATTATATACATTTATCAATGTAACTGAATGTAATGCTAGTAGAGAAAGTAATAAAGCCGTGTATCTAGAATTCTCCTGAAATTGTGCTATAAACAGTTTTGCGTTCTGGAAGAATATAGTATATCTAGTACGATGGGGAAATCTTACTGAAGGGCAAATACATGTTTTTAAATTTATAACTCATCAAACATCATACACTGAGATAAAAATTGGGATTAACGACATGTGTGATGGAAACATTTAACCGCCTTGCCAATCCGATGTCAATTTGTTTTCCTTTTATAGTAATTTAGTAAAAACATTGGAATATTTCGGCGAAGAAAAGTTTATTTACAAGTGTTGTGAAGGGAACGCATCTTCAGCTATATCCTGATAAGGGGCTGTTTTGTATCTCTCCAATGGTATTGTTCAAGGTTGAAGCAGGTGGAAAAATATCCCAGATAATGCTACACTACATGTATTGTGTGGAAACTCATGGGCATGAGTCAAAAGTTCATCCAATCGCAAACCGGTATTCTTAACTTACAAACAGGTTTTGTTAAGTCCAGTTAGCGTGGGTATTGACTGTCAACAGGACAACAAACACGCACACGCACGCACGCACACACGCGCACACACACACACACACACACACACACACACACACACACACACACGTGCCAATAAGAGGCGAAGTCCCCGAAGGCTCTGTGCTATCCTCCAAGCTATTCAGCGTCTTTGTGACAGATTTTCCAGCACAGCTGCAGGTCAATTGAGCTCAATATGCTGACGACGTACTACTGTTGTACACCAACAAACACATTCTCAAAGTTTTCAACCTCATACTGCGACAGCTCCGCCTCGTCCAAGATTGGTGCCGGCGTTGGCGAATGTCCGTTAATACGGACAAGAGTCACGCCATCCTTTTATCGAGGCGCCACACCCCGCAGATTGCTCCGCGTTCCATTTCCGCGGCCGAAGCATAGAGTGGAAAAACTTCGTCACTACTGAGAAGTTCAGCTGGACAAGGTTATAACTTTGCGCGAGCACATCAGAGACCTCTCCGCAGGAACGCAAGGGGCAATTGCCTCACTTCACCCTACGCTGAGACCCGAGATGCCCGTTCACCTAAAGCAACATGTTTCCGGTCCCTTATAACCCCCGTCGTGCTATATGCCTGCGAAATCTGGGGCATGGCCGTTGCAGATGGATCGTAGGATCCCATGGCTCCAAAGGTAGCAGAACAGAAGGTTTCGATCTATCTTTTCTGTCCTCCTTTCTTTTTCCCTGAAATTACTTCACGTAGCCTCATCTCTTCCATACGTGGAGGATGAAATTAGGCGCCGTATTTAGTCCCCCTCAAGAGCTGTTAGGCTCTTAAAATTTTTCCAACCAAAATTTAAAATTTTGCAAATTATTATGTTCACATACACTAGGGTGCAGGCACAGCTGTATACTTTGCAGGGTTGCCAACCCGTACGATAATTATGGGGGCATACGATAATTTGAATGTATGTACTCATGGTTGTCAACCCGTAAGATAATTATGGGGGTGTATGATAACTTCGATACCGGCGAAATATCATTTTCACTGATTTGTCACATTAGCGAAAAGAAATTAATTACAAATAGCGACACCAGTTTGGCCTTCATGGCCTGTCTCCACCCCTCTAAGGCAACAATTTCATTTCCTACTAATCCTTTATCCTCTTGTTGCCAGTGTGCCCAGATCTGGTAATTTCAGTGAAGAAGGCACTGTTCACAAAATTGATGATCAATGGAGAAAACCCCAAATACGTGACACTCCGTGTGAAATAAAGACCATGCCTGAACCTGACAGTTTCTGGAGTGCTGTTAAACACTTATGTCACCTTGGTGGAAATACTGATTTCAAAGAACTGGCGGAATTTGCATGGTCAGTGGTTTCATTGCCTCCACAAAAACACTTCTTATGAAAGAGTTTTTTCCAAACTGGGTGGATTTTCTCTGGGTTCTCCGGTTTCCCCTCCACTAATTCCTCCAACTGCTCCATCATCACCTTTCAAAATCATCCATTTCACCTGCATTTCATATCATTCTCTTCCTCAGGATCGTACTTTGTGATGGGCTGACAACCCGCTTCCAGGTATTCACTCTGTCCTGTCCATAGGTTCCTGTATTCCCCACTAGACGTCTGGCCCTAAGCACAGGCTTGTAAGACCTTCTGGAATGCAATGCTACCTCTATTTACTATACGTACTAGAGAAATTAAAAATTATAAGAAAAAAGACAAAAACCGTTAAAAACAGCTAAATACGACTTCATATGACCAATGAGAACTGACGATGCGACTCTGGGCGGATTTTCTCTGGGTTCTCCGGTTTCCCCTCCGCTAATTCCTCCACCTACTCCATCATCACCTTTCAAAGTCATCCATTTCACCTGCATTTCATATCGTTCTCTTCTTCAGGATCATACTTTGTGATGGGCTGACAACCCGCTTCCAGGTGTTCACTCTGTCCTGTCCATAGGCTCCTGTATTCCCCGCTAGACGTCTGCCCCTAAGCACAGGCTTGTAAGACCTTCAGGGAAGGAAGAAGAAGAAGGGTTAACTGTCACATTTTTATGACTCTTTCCGAGGCTTTATGACACACCATAACTGTATTAACGCGCACGAAATGATTTTCCTGCGCTCGCATACGACTTATAATTTCATTTTTTCTCTCAAAAAAAACCCGTGATAACACTAGTAAAATCTTTCGAAAAATTTTCCATGGAACAAGCAGATTAGGGTAGAGACATTTTCATTAAAATCCTCGTGTCGCATTTATATATTATAAATACCAACTTTGGTTTTTAATCTGCTTGTCGTGTTTGAGGTATGCTGTTCTCACATACGTACGTACACGGACCTTTGTGGAAAAAAATGTTTTTTCAGGGGTCCTCAAAATATATATTTCCGGTGAAATCTCGACATGAAATTTTTCGGGGGGGGACGAAATGCATAAGTTCCGCGACTTACTATCCGTAATAGAGAAATTTAAAAAAAAAGAAAGAAAGGAATAATATCATAACGTGTCAAATAACTAAATGAATGCATGAATGAATAAATAATTTTATTAAAATCTTCGTGTCGCATTTATATATTATAAATACCATCTTTGGTATCTCCTTTTCGTTTTTGATGTATGCTGTTCTCTCATGCACACGCACGCAGATCTTTGTGAAAAAATGCTTTTTTAGGGGACCTCAAAACATATATTCCGGTGAAATCTCCACATAAATGTTTGGGCAAAATGGAATAGTTCCCCGGCTTCCTATTCGTAATAGAGAAATTAAAAAGCAAGAAAGTAATAATATAATGTCATGTGACACTTCCGGTCAGTCATCGGTTCACATCTTTCTAGGAAAAGTAGCCTACGTATCTTTCTGACATAGCTAAACAAATCCAGCACACGCCGCAACCTGACTTCGCTTCTCCCCCCTCCACCCGTGCGCGTGCGCAAGTCCAGTGTTTTACCTAGAAAACCCCCATCTTGCATACCGGAAGTCTGGTAATGATTGCTTCAGGTTTTTTAAACTAGCATCTTGCCAAGTCAGTCGATTTCCCCCCAATGTAGGCCAAAAACTGCATTTTCAGGTATTTTCTTGCACATTTCCAATATCGTTTAAAGTGCCAACGGTCATATTTCGTAGCAGAAATCTTTTTCTTGATTCCTCAGCGTTTTTAAACTAGCGTCTTGCCTCGAGTGTTATTCAGTTGCTTGGACGATCGTCATGGGATCTTTCTCCGTGTCAAGCGAAAACTTTTTTTCCCCATCTACTGTGCGTGTGTAAAGAGAATTGCATCCATGTTTGTGCAACAGAGTTTTTTTGTTTTGGATTGTGTTTTCCTGGTGTGTTTATTTTGTTTACTTTCTGCTTTATAAGAGTTTTTAATTAAATCTTTGTTTAAGCTATGTGCATGCACAACCAATGTCCAACATCTCATAGTTGTAGGGATAAATCATCAAACTACGGGTAACAATGCATATTTCAGCTAGTATAATCCATATTTTTGAATTATCTTGTTATCTTAACTTTCATCAAGTGTATATTCCTTGGTATACGCTTTTAATCGTAACAGGCACACAGAAACTTGCTAAGCTGAAAAAAAAACCACAAATGATACAAAATACACTTGTAACATTATCAATTCCCAATATATACTTTGCTGTCGGTTTTAATTGTCAAATACCTTATATTTATTTTTGTTGTGATAATTCTCCGTTGTCTTCTGTTCTCCGTCTTGTGTATGAAATAGTTTATAGAAGGAAGGGCAGTGAAAGTAACAACATTTCTCCTAAATTAATACTATACTTCTGCAAACAATTCTGATGTGTAACATTCAAACGGCTTTTGCACTCAATATCCTTATTTTCATAGTTGTTAATAATTGTTCATAAGCTTCTTCATTCTTTTCCCAGCTATCGATAACATATGTATCCCGCTAGTATTAAAATAATAAGAAAACAATTTTCTAACGCTTTCCTCTCCAATAAAAAACATCAGCGACCATATGTGTGTATGATTTGACAAGTAAACAAGAAAAAACAAACAATTCATTATTGCTCTGAACTATGTTATATTCATATATTTGTTCATTTTGCGCCGCTGTGTGTCTACTTGTAATGGTTTGCTTAACATCATTAAATTATGCTATGTTTCAATCAACTACATGTTTAAGCTTTTATTCTTATATCACATATTTCGAGGTAAACTGTCGGGATATATAACACCTTATCGTAACTGGATGCCCTGACACGCGCACAAATGCAAACGTCGACAAGTTCCGACATGCATGCGGCGTGTGTCTGTTGGCTGCTTAAGCCGTGAGAGAAACACGGTCACATATCCCTTAGCCTTCTGTTGGAGCGAGATGGAGATCGGTTTCAAAGCACGTAATTGCCACGGAACGCTTGTGTGTGCGTATGAAGACAAGTTGCATATTATCTTCCAGCATTTTCTATCTGTGTGAGAGACTCATATTAACGCCTTCTTTAAAAGATATGCCAAACATTTTAAAAACGCTTGCAACTCAGCTCTTGAATTATCTTGTTATCTTAATTTGATAGTGTGACGTGTTCAACCATAGTCTGCGCATTTTATCGGATTTTAACTGCTGGCTTAACATTAAAGCATGTCTGTTAAATACGCTAGAAATATGAACCTATGTTCAAAACAAAAAAGACGAAGAAAAACAAGCAAACGATGAAAAAACAAGACTCAACTTATACGTATCAATATAATTGATATTTTAAGCAAAATTCTGATGCCATTTTTTTCAGACAATACAAAATTTGGAAACATATCCCATGTTGGGTTTTTTTTCAACATTTTCATATCTCGTTCTTGAAAGATTTAAATGTAAGCCCGTTAACCGACTTTTTGTTTCGTTTTTTTTAAACTGTACTTTTTCACCATCAGCAACGCTATCATTCCTGCAATTCCTTTTTCTCTCCCTTTTTTTATAAGGCAAAGGTTGCTTCCTCATTTTTCATCCAATTGCAACGCACCATATTTCCACCAGTCATCGTCATTTTGGAATCCTAACGACCAATTCCAACTCTTGTTATTTTATCCAATCAAATCACGCCACGTCAGTCCCGCATATCATGTTTCCCCATTCCTCCAAGATCCTTCCCTTCTTTGCTTCCCAACACCCCTCAAGACCACATCACCTCTCCCTTCCGCAAATCACGTGCCTTTTTTCGTTTTCTACGAGCAACAATACATCTCGGCAGTCAAAATGCAGCAAATGATAAAAACCTAGAGCGGATGTACCTCGGCAGATGCTTATCAGCGCACTTGGACCATTCACCGACATATATTATGGCAGATCACATTCTCGGCGATTGGATGCTTAGCGTCCGTCAAGACAGAGTACTCGTTCAACATCCACACGCTAAAGGTCCACCAATCATATTATTTTATTCAAAAGCAACGGTTGGTGGGAACATCTCAACGGTTTTTTCCTGTGCCAGAAAACCCCATCCGGCGGATGTGGTATTCGCAATCTCCCACCTCCTTCCCTCACCCCCTCCTCCACCACCCCCCTCCCTGCCCTTCCCCCCTCCTCACCAACGGATGTGGGCGTATTCGCAAACTCAGCGGTTACACCTGATACCTCTTTCACCTACATAGACGTCTCATCTTGCCTTGAGGTGAGATCGAGCTCTCGTGGAGGAACGACATGCCAACGCTGTACAAGACCTACAACTACTCCTGCGGCAAATTCCGGCTTCGTCACTCGAACTTGTGTTTCAGGTGTCAACTTGCTTTTGCTCCTCAACGGCTAAATCATCTCAAATAGCAACGGTTGGTGGTAAAATCTCAACGGCCTTTTTCTCCTGTGCCAGAACGCCACATCCGGCGGATGTGTGATATCGCAATCTCCTTCCTGCAGATATTCATTTCCCTCCCCCACCCCTTCCCCACCCCAGTGGGTGTGTCTGCGATCGCAAACACAGCTCTTACACAGGATGCTTCGTTCATCTACATAGAAGTCTCATTTTACCATCAGTTGGTACCGATCTCTCGTGGAGGAACGACCTGCGAACCCTGCAAGACATACCACGGCTCCTCCTGCTGCAAATTCCTGCTTCGTCACCCGCACTTGTGCTCAAGGTGTCAACTTGCACTTGCTCCTCAACGGCTAAATCATCTTTCATCATTACCCATCCAACCCACACGGCCCACCTCGTTTGCAACCAACTTTCTATAATCACCAAACAGGTTTGTACTCATTTATTTATGCCAACAAATTTACTGTTGGTGTTTTTAAACACACAAGCCGTGTGTGGGCAGCTTGTCACAATAGCTCAGTGGTTAGAGCATCCGCCCGGTAAGCGGAAGGTCTGTGGTTCAAATCCCAGTTGTGGCATTGAATTTTGAAGTTCCAGTTCTACCTCTCAAAGGTTTGTACTCCTTTTCGTACAACAATAATTTATACTTTTTTTCAATGCATCTTCTCAATAAAATAAATAATCTAATCAACAGTCCCCCTTAAGCAATCGGATTAACGATAATCCTATGGCGTTAGTGGCGCGTGGCGCACCGTTGATGGCGGGAAGTTTGAAAATTTGAAATTAACAATGTTCACAGAAAAAAAATTTCAAATTCTCAAATTTAACGACATCGTAAGTTTTTTCACAGTGTCGCCGTTTGATGGCGGGAAATTTTCAAATTTGAAATTTACGACTATGGCGGGAACAATTTCAAATTTTCAAATTTTCCGCCATCTTGAAATTTTCAAATTTCCCGCCATCAAAAAGCGACACTAACGCCATCTAGCGGCGAAAATATCGTTAATCCAATTGCTTAAGGAGGGACTATAACTACTTACGTCTTCAAACGTTGGGTTTTTCAACCCTATTGTTTCCTTTCTTTCAGGGGTTGTTGCCTTCTTGCGGTACCGTTACTTTCCCTGCCTGAGGTAAACGCTGTACCCTCGGCCCACCAGTTGAGTTGTAAGGTAAAACCTATATTTGGCTTCCAATGATATACAAATTATTACGTAGGTACGCGGGTTTTAATTGGCGGGCCCGGGTTTCCGCCTCACGATCCAATGATAAACTGGTGCAGACACGCCCAAGTTTCTCAGTGATGTTGAAAGCTGCAATAAACTGTAAAAGTCACAGTGTAAGTAAAGATGTTCTCATGAAAGTGTATTATGCTCACATTTATTCGCATGCTAACTACGGTTTACTTTTCTGGGGGAATCACTCCTTGGCTACAAAGATCTTTGTACAACAAAAAAAGGCTGTTAGATTAATCTGTGGAGTTCATCCAAGAGAGCATTGTAAACCACTTTTTATTTATTTAGGTATTTTAACCCTAATCATTGTATGTGCTGACCTGCCTCGTGTATGTTAAAGAAAATTTTACCACTTTTACAGTTTGCTCGAACATTCACAATTACACAACACGAAATCGTCTGAATTTATACATCAACAAATTTAAACTTACAAAAATTCAGAACAGTTTTATAGTTGCCTCTAATAAACTATACAATATTTTACCCGAAAGGATAAGGGATCTCCCTATCTCAAATTTTAAAAGCACTTTACGCCACATATTGATGGCCAATCCACTGTATTCTGTGCATGACTTTTATAACCTAGAATGGTAATTTTAAATTATGATGTTGCTATACTGTAATAGTTTTTGGCAATAAAGACTATCTATCTATCTATCTATCTATCCATCCATCCATCCATCCATCCATCCATCCATCCATCCATCCATCCATCCATCCATCCATCCATCCATCCATCCATCCATCCATCCATCCATCCATCCATCCATCCATCCATCCATCCATCCATCCATCCATCCATCCATCCATCCATCCATCCATCCATCCATCCATCCATCCATCCATCCATCCATCCATCCATCCATCCATCCATCCATCCATCCATCCATCCATCCATCCATCCATCCATCCATCCATCCATCCATCCATCCATCCATCCATCCATCCATCCATCCATCCATCCATCCATCCATCCATCCATCCATCCATCCATCCATCCATCCATCCATCCATCCATCCATCCATCCATCCATCCATCCATCCATCCATCCATCCATCCATCCATCCATCCATCCATCCATCCATCCATCCATCCATCCATCCATCCATCCATCCATCCATCCATCCATCCATCCATCCATCCATCCATCCATCCATCCATCCATCCATCCATCCATCCATCCATCCATCCATCCATCCATCCATCCATCCATCCATCCATCCATCCATCCATCCATCCATCCATCCATCCATCCATCCATCCATCCATCCATCCATCCATCCATCCATCCATCCATCCATCCATCCATCCATCCATCCATCCATCCATCCATCCATCCATCCATCCATCCATCCATCCATCCATCCATCCATCCATCCATCCATCCATCCATCCATCCATCCATCCATCCATCCATCCATCCATCCATCCATCCATCCATCCATCCATCCATCCATCCATCCATCCATCCATCCATCCATCCATCCATCCATCCATCCATCCATCCATCCATCCATCCATCCATCCATCCATCCATCCATCCATCCATCCATCCATCCATCCATCCATCCATCCATCCATCCATCCATCCATCCATCCATCCATCCATCCATCCATCCATCCATCCATCCATCCATCCATCCATCCATCCATCCATCCATCCATCCATCCATCCATCCATCCATCCATCCATCCATCCATCCATCCATCCATCCATCCATCCATCCATCCATCCATCCATCCATCCATCCATCCATCCATCCATCCATCCATCCATCCATCCATCCATCCATCCATCCATCCATCCATCCATCCATCCATCCATCCATCCATCCATCCATCCATCCATCCATCCATCCATCCATCCATCCATCCATCCATCCATCCATCCATCCATCCATCCATCCATCCATCCATCCATCCATCCATCCATCCATCCATCCATCCATCCATCCATCCATCCATCCATCCATCCATCCATCCATCCATCCATCCATCCATCCATCCATCCATCCATCCATCCATCCATCCATCCATCCATCCATCCATCCATCCATCCATCCATCCATCCATCCATCCATCCATCCATCCATCCATCCATCCATCCATCCATCCATCCATCCATCCATCCATCCATCCATCCATCCATCCATCCATCCATCCATCCATCCATCCATCCATCCATCCATCCATCCATCCATCCATCCATCCATCCATCCATCCATCCATCCATCCATCCATCCATCCATCCATCCATCCATCCATCCATCCATCCATCCATCCATCCATCCATCCATCCATCCATCCATCCATCCATCCATCCATCCATCCATCCATCCATCCATCCATCCATCCATCCATCCATCCATCCATCCATCCATCCATCCATCCATCCATCCATCCATCCATCCATCCATCCATCCATCCATCCATCCATCCATCCATCCATCCATCCATCCATCCATCCATCCATCCATCCATCCATCCATCCATCCATCCATCCATCCATCCATCCATCCATCCATCCATCCATCCATCCATCCATCCATCCATCCATCCATCCATCCATCCATCCATCCATCCATCCATCCATCCATCCATCCATCCATCCATCCATCCATCCATCCATCCATCCATCCATCCATCCATCCATCCATCCATCCATCCATCCATCCATCCATCCATCCATCCATCCATCCATCCATCCATCCATCCATCCATCCATCCATCCATCCATCCATCCATCCATCCATCCATCCATCCATCCATCCATCCATCCATCCATCCATCCATCCATCCATCCATCCATCCATCCATCCATCCATCCATCCATCCATCCATCCATCCATCCATCCATCCATCCATCCATCCATCCATCCATCCATCCATCCATCCATCCATCCATCCATCCATCCATCCATCCATCCATCCATCCATCCATCCATCCATCCATCCATCCATCCATCCATCCATCCATCCATCCATCCATCCATCCATCCATCCATCCATCCATCCATCCATCCATCCATCCATCCATCCATCCATCCATCCATCCATCCATCCATCCATCCATCCATCCATCCATCCATCCATCCATCCATCCATCCATCCATCCATCCATCCATCCATCCATCCATCCATCCATCCATCCATCCATCCATCCATCCATCCATCCATCCATCCATCCATCCATCCATCCATCCATCCATCCATCCATCCATCCATCCATCCATCCATCCATCCATCCATCCATCCATCCATCCATCCATCCATCCATCCATCCATCCATCCATCCATCCATCCATCCATCCATCTATCTATGTGTCCGCTGTTTTTGTCACTGAGTGTATTTCTTGCATTGCACTATGGCCCAACTGCAAAATTTACAGCAACTTCACAGTGATACACCTGTATTCTCTACAGCACATCGACTGTTTCCTTGTTGACTTACGTGGAGGCAGTCCAACGGCAACTGCTACAAGATTCATCTTTTGTACTCGTGTGCCTGTCTTTGAAATGTGCCACCCAGCTCCTAACACTATAAACACTTCCATATACATGTTGATATCTGAGCTGCAGTTCAACAGCAGATTTCCTCTTTAACGAAGAATTCAATGACAGCATGCTGTTAAATGAAGCATGATGTCTGTTTGGAAATACTGTCTATGGTCATATGATAGAAGCTAATAAAGTCATAGTATGGTAACACCTGGTGTTAAGTCTGCAGATTACGATCCTGGAGTTTAAAAAATAGTCAATGTGACCTTCTAAGTCCAAGTCCAGAACATAAAAAAATTCTATTGTTTCCCTAATTCTCCAAGAGGTGGCATTCTAAACGTTTATTACAACTTGTAACCAGCAATTAAAATTCTAAGTGTAATTAGTAACTTCTGCTGACATCAAAGCACACGAATACATGCATTCTTAATATTGTTACCCCGGCTATGACCGATGGCTCTTAAGTGTGATTCAAAGCGACAGCCCCATGTTAGTATATTCACAGCCATGTAAAAGAAATCTTTCGTGACAAAATGCTGATGTGAATTTAGCAATTGAGAGGGTCATTTAAATAAAAGATTTATTTTATATGATTATAACTCATTATTTACATAATCTTAGGTTTCTGAGCAGTAAAAGCTTACCAAAATTAATTTTAAATAACAGGTAATAAATAACAAATTTACAACCAATTTTCTCTCGTATTCTACATCTTCAACAGTGGCCTGACTCAGTAGTTTCACTTGTTGAGAAGGCGAAGAAGGAGAAAGACCTGATGCACTGCACTCACATGAATTTCTCTACTCTTGTGCAAGTAATTTTTTACAAGAGTTTACTCCTATCTTTACTTACTATTAATCAAGATAAATATGTACAGGAATTATCTTTTGCTAATTTACTCTTGTGCAAGTCATTTTTACAAGACTTTACTCCTATATTTACTTTATGTTAATCGGGATAAATATGTGCAGAAATTATCATATTGATAATTTTCTTGTAGGTACAAGGGGAATATTGGAATACAGCAGTCTTTCAGTGATAGTCAAATGTTTGAAGAGCTGGTCGCGATGTGATGCCTTGGAAATGTTGTTTGTCTTTGTATGGCCAAGAGATAAAATGACAAATATATATATATTTTTTTTTTGTTATTAACGTCCTCCAACGTAATGCCCTATCGGACCGTGAACGAATGAAATGGGTGAAATTATGCTCAAATAAGCCCAAGATCCATAAGGACATTAAGTTATCTGATACTCATCTTCTCAGGATAAGGGAAAACCTCGGAAAAAACCATATCCAGACAACTCACCCTAAGCAAGATTCAAACCTGCAACCTCTTGGACATTAGGCAAACACACTACCATCATGCTACAGAGGCAAGCGCAAATAACATATTCATATTTAAGAAAACCATTAGAAAATTAAGAAAAAAATAAATAAAAGAACAAGGAATAGCTCGGTAATAGTTCACAAATAATGCAAATATTTAGACGGTTTTCATAACATAAATTTAAAGTTACCGGTACGCTATTTGTAAGGAACTTCAAATAATTTTGTATAATTATAGATACTATGCAATACATAAACATGTGATATAGAAAACATGTAAATCTCTTTAAAACACACAATTTATCTCAAATAACTTAAAACTTCATTTATCTTGGTAATTGCCGCTGACATGTTTAATGTATTTTCAAAGAAAATGTGATAGAAGCACCATGAAACATATGTTGGCAGCATTTAGGAACTTGCAGCAATTACTAAGATAAGTGAAGTTTTTAGTCTCTAAGTTTGTTTTTATTTTAGATTACATAAATGAATGTTTGGGTACTTAAGTTACACCATCTGGCCCATTTATAGGCAATAATTTTCTTTTAATGCAAGACAATGCAGGCCCACATGTTGCTGACATGGTAAGAAATTAACTCCAAGAAGTGGGAATCCATGTTTTACCATGGCCAGTGAGGAGTGCTGACTTGAATCCTATTGAACATGTGTGGGACATGCTAGAATGGTATGTTAACACAAGACTTCAGCGACCAGGAATTGGGGCTAGCACTTTTAGAAGAATGGGAGCATATTCTCAAGAAGCACTTGCTAACCTGATCGAAAGCACGCCAAGCTGTATGCATGCCCTTATTCGAGCTAGAGAAGGTAACACCCGTTATTAAAGTGTGTTTTTGATGTTCAAAACACCTACAAATGTCCTTACAGATGAAACAGAGGTTTTCATTATTTTACCTACTTGTAAGGTTTGTTCCTATTTATTGTAATTTAATATGCTTTGTAAAACAATGGCTTGTTTAAATAGGAATTTTCATTTTACAACAATGAAGAACAAAATATAGGAAATACAAACAAAATATAATAAAATGCATGTGTTTGGTGTTTTTGTCACCGAGTATATTTTTTTGCATTGCACTATTGCCCAACTGCAAATTTTACAGTAAACTTCATCTGCAGTGATACACCTGTATTCTCTACTGGGCTCATCGACTGTTTCCTTGTTGACTTATATGGAGGCAGTCCAACGGCAACTGCTACAAGATTCATCTTTTGTACTCGTGTGCCTGTCTTTGAAATGTGCCACCCAGCTCCTAACACTGTAAACACTTCCATACACATGTTGATATCTGAGCTGCAGTTCAGCAGCAGATTTCCTCTTTAACAAAGAATTCAATGACAGCATGCTGTTAAATGAAGCATGATGTCTGTTAGTTTGGAAATACTGTCTATGGTCATATGATAGAAGCTAATAAAGCCATAATATGGTAACATCAGGTGTTAAGTCTGCAAATTACGATCCTGGGTTTGGTTTTATATTGTTGAAATTGATATTTTAACAATGGGATGCTCACGACTTTCAGTATGACTCTCCCAGTTTACTTCTTGAGGAAGTACACAGGGTTCATAATGGTGCAAATGGAAGGCAGAATGGTGTAAACTTAAAGAAACTATCATATAGGGATGTAAGGTATACAACAATACAGGACACCTTGTACACTACAGCCTACATTGGATCTATTTTGGCTATTACCACCCCCAGGAGGTAAACGAAACATACAGAAGATACTACAGGCCTCAAGCAGACGGAGCATAGAAGTCCCTAAAGTTGCTGGCTCAAAGACCTATCTTACTATTGCAGCTTCCCAGAAAGGACAATGTCAAACCAGGCAGTCCTTTAATGTCTATGGGGAACACCCTATCCTTAGAGCAAGCATTAGCGGCATCTGTCTAGCTCAACCATACATCATGAAACCTAGAACTACACCTGAAAGAGTGGGAAAGCACTGGTTCCACTATCGTGGGTTTAAACCTATGTATTTTAAATATGCTTAGAAGTGACAGCCCCAAGTCAGTATCGTTATTGACATGTGAAAAACTCTTGCAGAATGAAGTTCTGGCACTTTGGTGGTGCTGTTTTGATTCTGGCAATTGAGAGCATCGTTAAGAACAAAGTACTATTACTTCACACCTGAAAGATGAGAAGGATATGGAATGAAACGGAAATGATGGAAAGGAAATCTGGTAGATGAGAAACCACTCCAGCATTCGCTATCTCACTAGGAAAAACCTATGGTCAGAGAGGGTAACCGACAGGAATCAAACCCAAAAGCTCCCAAATGTGAGCCTCACACATTACCGCCTAGCCATTTCACTCATTGTTAGGCATCACACAGTCTTATCTTGTGAAAAAGTACATTTTGACGTCCACATCACAATGTGAGTCAGGAACCAGTCACTCTAGTGACGCCAGGGCTTATCCACACTGAAGCACTTCAAACTAGAACAGCATTTCTCTCATCCTAACGTGAAACAATAGATTTGGGAGTAGAACAATTTTAAACCAAAATTGACAGTCAGTTTTTATTTATGGACACTCTTTAACTGCTATGTTTCTCAGTGTCACATTCTATATTGGTCATGAAAGAGTGCTTAATTTTCTTCAGAGGCCTCTTTTATCAGGTTTGAGATGATTTTACGTGCCATAAATCTATGACACAGGGCCAATGGCTTTACTTCCCTTCCAAAGGAAGCCATGCCTGAAAAAATCCATTGCTTTCCACCAGGTTTGAGCATGTGGCCTTGGGAAGTAAAGGTTTGTGTGCTATGCCTAGACCATGGAGATTGATATATCCAGTCACAGCCAAAGCATTATTGTAACTCATGGTTTGAATAATTTTAGAAAATGGTAGCTGTACAGGTGTATTCTATCTGAGAGCAGCATAACTCAAAAACGAAAAGTTGCTTACATACCATCCTTGTTGTTTAATATTAACGTTTACCATGGATGCAATACTAACATTTTCAAGAAAGTTCTCCAACTTCAAACTAGCTTATACCCTCTCCATTATTTTTTATTTTCTAAACATCTGATGTGACATTCACATGACTTTTTCGACTCATTTTTTAAAAAACTATTCTTACACTTACTCTTCCACCTAATTCATGTCAATAGATATAAACCTTTATAGAAATGGATCTATTACACATTTCCTTATAGGTACAATGAGAATAGTAGAACACAATGGACTTTAAGTGACAGTCAAATATTTTAAGAGCCTGGTCACTGTGATGGCTTTGAAATTGCGGGTAAGTGTAGGTCGTTTGTACCTGGCCGTGTACGCGAAACAACGAAGTATTGGCGCATGCGCGGGTCGGCTAGTCGAAGCGATGGAGGGGTTGTTGCCAACCGAAGATACAAAGCCAGATAGCAAGCCTTGCATGCAACGGCAGTAGCGCCAACGTCGTGTATTAGTAATTTGGGTAGTGATATGTTAGTATTATAGCTGTTATTCAACACCTTAAATACGTACCGCAACGTATGACTGGCATTCAGGTAGAAATACACGTTATGAGCTCCCCTGAATAAGAAAAAAAAAATTCGACATCGAGATTTCATTCAAAATATACGTTATTATAATTTCTGCATGTAAAAGGTATTTTTCGAAGGAAGAAAAAGTCTGTGTGTGGATGGGGTGAACAATATAACACATAAACAAAACGTCGGTTAAATACCGGACTTGGTATATAGTTTTGCATCTTCCCAAAA
Organism: Tenodera sinensis; assembly: GCA_030765045.1. Classification (NCBI taxonomy): domain Eukaryota; kingdom Metazoa; phylum Arthropoda; class Insecta; order Mantodea; family Mantidae; genus Tenodera; species Tenodera sinensis. The sequence goes on along the minus strand of CM060962.1, from coordinate 182,362,718 downwards.
TGCGACACCAAGATTTTCAAGAAAATCCCCTGCCTCAGATTGCCCTTTACATGGAACTTCTTTCAAAATGTTTATTTTCTCAAAAATGTCTAACAATTTTAATTATGATACCATATGTTTAAGACATTTTCAGGACAAGTGAAATGTATGTGTTGACTTTTCTGTGAATAGTCTCTGAAATGCTCTTTATTCTGAATGACTTTTGTACAATTGCCGAGTTGGAAGAGATGCACGAAATATTACTGCAGAAAAAGTGTAGGTCTCGTTAAAGTACACATTTTATATTAAATACTTTTTTTGGTAGAGTTAACTATTTTCCAGATATTCAGTTTATTGGTTTGCATTAGATTTATTTCCGTTTAAAACTTGGTACGAAAGTTTTGGTTGGAATAAAGCACTTCTACCTATTACATGTTGAATCATTATGCATGCGCAATGAGAATTCGCTGGGTACTGACACTAGACTTCACAACCAGCGTAAAGTTAAAATTTTAAAGTCCTGGCGCATATTGATGGTAATGGAAGATTGGGACTAATATTTTTGAAAGTATTTTTCATTATCAATCTGTGAAAATTTTTTTTTTTTTTTTTTTTTTTTTGTGCAGTTTTCATGGATTGAACTATTAAAATAACTGCATTGCTAGAGCTATTTGCAACTCAATAAAGAGAACCAACTTAAATATTTTCTGCCGAATGAAAAAAAACAGTAGCTAGTCTCCAATGAGGGGAAAAGACTTAGTAAAACCCCATCACAGATTGATAATGAAAAATACTTTCAAAAGTCTCAATCTCCCATTGCCGTCAATATGCGCCAGGACTTCAAAATTTTTTCCTTACGCTGGATGTCAAATCTGGTGTCGGTACCCAGCGAATTCTCATTGCGCATGCGCCAGGACTTCAAAATATTTCCCGAGCAAATGTCTCTGCTTGTACCACCTCCCACACTCAGCGCACATAAATTGTTTTTTTGCCTCACTTCAATCACTTCCATATTGCACTTGCAATCACTTGCGCGTATTTCTTACCTTTCCCGCTCAAATTTCTAGTCACATGATGCATGTCACGTGACGCTCAGCCATGTTAGTCACGTGACTCCAACACTTCGGCTTTCTTCGCCGCTGGACCGGTGTGCATTATAAGGTTAAGTGTCCGCCATCCCCTTTTGCTTCCCCCCCCCCCCTCTCCCCGCGACGTACATGAAGGAAGTTAATGAGTCGCTTAGTAGGTTATAAACTTTATAATTCTATTTTAGATACTTTTGATATTCTATTTAGATATTATTTGAATTAAGGATCCTTCTAGAACTAGGCCTGGGCCTAGGGATACAGCCTGGGATGGAAAATTGTCTTAGGGGTACGGGAAGAAAAAAGGTTGAACACCACTGCACTATACTGTATACTTCCATTGACATGCTCAATGTTCACGAACTTTTATGGCTACTTGTGAACTCGCTGAACGCAATCCAATCTAATCTAATCTTTTCACGGACTAAGCTGTAGTAAAACTTACGCAAACGCTATTGTCTAACATTAAGGAACATTAGTTGTAAAATTATTTATCCCCTGTATTCATATAACACTAGAGGTTTTTACTGCCTTTATTCTGCAATTTACGTCTTCTTTCTGTATTATAAAAAACTAATACCTATATAGGTAACTTACAAGTTCTAATAGTACTTAATCCCTACTTACTATATGCAATAGGAGCTCTCACTGAACACGATTTTCCTCCTCAGCTGCCCCCAAATGACCTATAAGGATAAAAAATCAATTGAAATAAAATACCCTAATGTTGTAAAAGAATACAATTCATTTATGGGCGGTGTTGATCTTGCAGACATGCTCATCTAGCTGTACAGAATTAATATCAGATAAATAAAATGGCACACGAGGATAATATACTGATGTCTTAGTGTTGCAGTAGTGAATGGCTGGCTCCTCTGTAGAAGACATCAGCAACAGAAGAACTTGAAATCTGAAGTCTCCCTATCTAATTTTCAGGCATACATTGCCACAGCACGAACGAAAGCTGGCGAGTCAAAAGGTCAACAAAAACACTCAGGGTAAACCACACCAAAAGCAACAAAAAAGAAACAATTTGTAGTTAGACCTATTGATGATGTTCATCATAATGGGAACCAACACTGGCCAGAATATGCAGCAAAAGGGAGATGTAAATACTGCATCAATGGATTCACACAAATGACATGCAGAAAGTGCGAAATAAAGTTATGTTTGACACCAACAAAAAACTATTTTTATTTGTTTCATTCTAAATAACCATTTATTATTTTAAGTACCTACTACCAATGTTATCTATATGCTATTTCTACAGCTGTTAAGCAAGGCAGTATTAAGTGCAATGTAGTTTTCATTTGTACACTGGTAACCTGCAAGCAAACAATGTATAAAACTTTGAAAAATAAATAAATAAATGTACTTTAGCATCATCAGTGATTATACAGTAATATCATGATTGCTTTATTACTGCAATTCAGTTTTTAATGATAAACTTATACAAGAAATGGGAAAACAAAATGTCTAGTATTACGAGTTCCATATTTTAAGTTACCCTGAAACCGCAGTGTAGCTCTGAAGCAACATGTCATAAAATTTAAACCCATTAGGGAAATTTTACAAAAATCATAAATGTGTTTTAGTGATCATTTATCATTATATACCAAGATCAGGTTCCTAATTTAAGTTTAAAACATGTTGGGGTTGAAAGTGCTAAGTACTAACCAACATTCCTGCTTTCTTTGTTGAAGAGTTTAATTAAAGCTACCTTTATGTGCACTTTAAATCCTTTTTCATTTACACACGTTTTTCTCCGGGGTTCTATTCCTTTGCACTTCCACAGCATATTTAATTTCTTCCTTTCCTCCATATATTGTATGAGTCCACTGATTCTATGGGACTTTTTTCTTATTCTTTTTAATTTACACAGACCTACCCTTGGGTACCTATGCAACACTTGTGTTCTTTACTTAATTTATGTTGCTTTTTCCTCTGTTACTAAGGTCGTGGTTTCAAATCCAGCAGATGGTGATAGATTTTTGTCAGGTATAAAAATCCTTACTATGACTTCGTTTGGAAGGGAAGTAAAGTTGGTGTTCCCGTGTCATAGATTTACTGCACATAAAAACTCATTTCTGATAAAAAAAAAAGACCAGCCTCCGAGCATACTTAAGTGGTCTTTCCCACTCAATATAGAATGGAATGCTGTGAACATAGCAGTTAAAGAGCATTCATAAATAAGCTTCAATGTAATTTAATTTTTCTTTTCCAAGCATTTTTATTGTATATAATATACTAAAAGCCCTTTTCCAGCCATCTCATAAAAAGTTTTGATATTTCTATATCTTTGAATCTCGTTCTTGCTCCTTCCCGAAACCCCTATACATTACGTTTCCTCCTCCAAATGTCCTCCAGACCACTATTCTCCAGATTAACGCTGTTATGACAGCCATTGCTAGCTCTTGAAATTCTAAGAACAAACTTAGCTATTACTTTCATCTAAATTTAGAATTCTAAACTAAAGTTCTCCTTTCTCCTAATCACATCTTGTCTTACCACTTATTGTTTCAATATGAGCAAACTTCTTTGCTGTTGGACTTAGAAGGTTTAAAATTTCCCAACATGACATCCTATGCACCGCTTCCCCAATTTTTTAGTAACCGCATTTCAATGTCATACAGCATTTAACCCTCAACCATCAGTGTGTCATTTGACTTTTGAATCTGATATTCTATATTTACAATCTCTAATAGCCAATATTGCTCCATTCCCTTTCCTCAATAATAATTTCTTCTTCAATTTTAACCCCAAATAATTTAATTTATAAACAAAAACACAATCTCTTACTGCTTTGCATCTCCTCCTTCTTTCCTCCACTTTTCACATTTACTCAGTTTTGCCACTTTCTTGAAAACAAGGGGTGACAGAAACAGTAGCTGATAAGTGTTTGGACCAACAGGCAAAGGAAAGCAAGAGGATGATGGACTCCATGGTGGAGGAGCCGCACCATGACCTGGAAGCTGATACCGTGCAGAAGGTCTAGACTCCAAGAGGATCCCACAATTACCAGATCAACTTATGTAAAAACAGCGAAGCCACCGAAATTCGATGGTAGTTCGTCCTGGTTGAATACCGGTATTACAGGACAGCACCTCAATGTGAATAAGAAAACGCGGATTCTATTGGTTGCATCTTGAAAGCGACTTGGAGATGTGGTACCAGCAATGCGATATAAGTGCGACCGGTCCTGGGCATCCGCCACACATTCAATTTTTCATTCACCGCTGCATCGCCATCACCGCTGACAGTTACCGACAATCCAGAAAACTCCGTATCAACGTCCACGCTCATCTCAACCGCCGGACTTGGAACCACCAACTCCTATGTCGCAGCATGATAGCGCCGCTGCCATCGCAGTCACCAGCAGGCCACACCACCCTGCCGGCAGCATCTCCGCCGCTATAGCCTCATCACCAAGCGACGCTAACTGTCGGTACATCCATTTCAGTGCCATGGCCACCGGGATCCACAGGAGTCTACCTCGATAACGGTAGTTGAAGAGGCTCAACGTCTCTGGGCCTCTATGAGAGCCAGCCGGATTCAGGGACATCATGGTCCCTCACTTCTAGTGTGTCTTGTTTTCAAGACAGAGCACAATATGCCGCAGTCGTCATCACTGACCTGGTTTTCCTTGGGCGACATGACTGGATTGAACCGAGTCGTACGTCCTGGATGCCACCTTGCCGCCGTTACCTCTACGACCACTCGGCGGCTCACTACGCTGCACCTCCTCGCTACCACTCTTGTGGGGCGCTCTCGCTGACGCCTGCACATAGTATGACCTCTCACGCCGTCGAAAGTTTTGTCCCACATGCTATAGGACGGACACTTTACGGAGCAGACCAGCTGCCCACTATATCTACGTGCAGCCTCACCACTATGCAAATCTGCCGCCGTCTCAACCAACTCCACCTTAACTGCACCAAACCAAACAATCGTCAGCTTATCAGGCACCGCAGCACTTTTCTACTCAACAGACTTCACCTGCCCAACTCATCAACAGCTTCCTCTGCTGCCATTACACGGACGCCTTCGAGGGCAGCCAAGCAAGTCTCCGGGATCTTGGCCTTTGCCTCCAGGCTCTGCCTTGGGCAACCAATGTGCGCCTTGCGGCAATGGAGGCCAAGCATCCCTCCACTATTAGGCACCTCGCTGCGACGTCCTCTAAACCCTCCCTCCTGCCCCAGGCAGTACAGAATGAAACATGGAGATCTCGCGTCGTGTCAGCGCAAGCTTGCCTCGAGTACCACTTCATGGAACTGGACAACTCAACCGACAGCAATGCCGTATGTAGTAAAGGCGGGTGGTAAACACTACAAAAAAAAAAAAAAAAAAAAAAAAAAAAAACCGACAGCAACTGCGACGACCGAACCACGCGGCTGAGCGTCCTACAGACCTCGAGAGTAGCACCTGGAAGCCCAACGATATATCCTTGAGATTGCAGCTGATTCAGGACAAGTACCATCAACTACAGGATAGCCATGGGGAATATTCTTTCCTATGAGCAACATCTGCAGCATCTGTCCAGAACTAACCTACACCATGAAACCTAGAAGCACACCTGAACATGAGAAGAATGGGATGGATGGGAAATGAAAGAAAGGAAATCATGGAAGAAGACAAGGGAAAACCACCAAAAAAAAAACTGCGATGAGAATGGGTGGTTGAGAGGAATCTAACCTGGGTCTTTTGAATGAAAGCCTCACATGTTACTGCAGAGCTATCTTGCTCAATCTGTAAATTATAACCAAGATATTATAACACTATTTATGGCAGGCAATGCATTAATAATTCTTTATTTTCTCCATCAATGCATCATCAATGAACAGATTAAATAAGATAAGGCTTGATACATATACACACATGTTCAAACTTGGCTGTGTTTCTAGAAGAAAAAAGAAACACTAATGAAACATATTCAAGTAATTTTATTGGATTCCAGTTTTGTTTTGAATAATCACAACATGTTACTTGACATTCAAGTTTATTACAACTGCTTTCTACAAACTAGTCCCTTTTTCATTAAATCAATTACAACACCAAATGTACAATAAATTCTTTCCTTCACATTCTTTTCCATGACTTTCCTACTGAGGTTCCTGAGTCACTCTTGTAAACTCTCATGGTGGTTGTAATGTTAAGCTATTTGTCTGCATGATATTCTATCAGTTTTACTTTACAAAAATATAGGTACTCTTTTTGAAAGGACAGCAAAATTATTAGTAGGACAATGTTAGGCCTTTGACACATAAAATAAGAAAGGAGGTAGGAACTCCATTTAGGTTAGAGTAGCATTTGATTGACTAAAACTTAAATATATATTGTACATAAACAGAATGAAGAAATAACCATAATTTTCAATAAGTTTTAAATTTATCTTGATTATTCGGAACAGCAGACCACATATATGTAATGTAGGTGTTTTTCTAACAAGCCTTAATTTATAAATAATAAAATAAAAAATAAATAATAATATATGTTAGTATATGATAGGATTTTAGTTAAGTTTAAAAAATGCATCATTTTTAATGAAAAACCAATATCTATGAATAAATAATAGTGATGTAGCTATGCAGGTTGTAAACTGCCGTCAAAGGAAACCAAATTATGTATATATCCAGTGCAAAATATTTTAATATCTGATGGTTCTTATAATGCAATTATTGGGAATATACCGGAAAGCATTAAGGGTTTATGAATGTTATTCACTTATGTATCTGGTCATACAAAAATACTGATGTAACTACCTATTTAGCAACAATTATCAATCAAGTCTTTCATGACCATCAACAATTAACTTCAGCTGATATTATTTTTTCTCAATGAATTACATTATTTGTCAATATTTCTGGTAACTAGTTCTTACACACATTATATAATACCAACAAGTTGCATCCACAGACAACTTATTACAGTATTTAGGATTCTCATTTTAAACAGACATGTTCTGACATATCAACAGCCAAATGCAAAATCCTGAACAAGTAATATTTATTATCATTATCAGTTTGTTTGATCTTAAATAAGGGGGCACATAGATTTCATTACTTTCCATACAATCATTTGGTAATTAAATTGTAAAACACAACAACAATAACTTTTTCTCAATTCTGAAGATTAATACACCTTTTAAGTAAAGCAAGCAAACAAAGCAATCAAATTTCCCCAACTATTTCAAAATTTTATAAATACACAGCACCTGTAAAGAACACACAAAAAATCCAATGCTTTGCAATAATCTATTTCCACCATTCTTATTTTTTGACAAAGTGCTTCCTCACTGATTTGGATGTTGTTAATTACGTCCTTATCTCTAACATCTTTATTATTTCTGTTGACTGAAAGGGGGAAATGCTACTTGAATTGTTAAAATTTTTATATTTCTTATTTCATTTTGAAGCTAATTACTGTACAGTTACATAAAATTACTATCAAATGAAAGCAAAGCTTGTTTACAAACCTTACTTATGCCTTCAATGATCTTAAAAGAGGCCCTGGAATTCTTAGTCATTGGTATAAAATGGAAGGTAACTTTTAGAAAATGAGACAACAGACTCATCTGACAAGTACCTTGCTATTTTGTTTTATTCATGTCTGAATGGGCAGAAAATGCAAGTATATGTAACAAATAATTTCAATTAAAGAGCAGAAATAAAAGCTGTAGATTGTAGGTGCCTAAATCCTTTAGGAGAAGTAAAGCATCCCTAATATTAGTAAGCTAATAAACTTAAAATTCTATTTGACAGTATTTGTTTGTTAACAAACCACTGCAAGAATGTGCTAATACTTGGACTATTGGAAACAAAGCAAGTAAATTATTGCTTATGGATATTTATACAACAGTATTAATACTGAAAATGACCATCAACTCAGTGTAGAATTCCAAAGGACTGCAAAATTAAAGGAGAGCATAGACATGTCAAGATATTCAGATCTTTAATATGCTACACAATATGCCATTGGGAAAGTGGGTCTGTGGCATTGAGTTTCTGGCTTCAATGAAAAAATGAAATTTAACTCTTTATTTTAATTCATAACTCTTGGTAACTCAAGTATTTTGTGTTAAATCTGTGATAAATAGGTCCAAAATAAGCAATTATGCATAGAAAGTTCCCACGGTTGAAAGAGATGACCATGAATATAATTGATTTTTGCTAACATGTTGATCTTTGGTTTTAATAATAAAGCTAACTTCTTTAAAATTTGATCCTTCTGTGATAAAAATCAATACAAATTAACAAATTTGATACCTTATTTTGTTATAACATGCAAAATATACTGATGTTTTGCTTATGCCTAACCACTCTTTAAATGTTGCATTAGAATATATTGTTTAGTAACTGGACTTGTGATTAATACCTAATAATAATTCCTAGGGCATCTCTTCTATTCAGAGGTTACCCTATTGCCTGGCTGCTGCATCCTCCAGCCACAGCCAAGGCCATGGAGGAGAGCAGATTGGGGGTGGCAAGGGTCAGCACACTGACTCCCCTGACCATAAGGTGACTGCTTCACTTTTCAGGGATGCTACCTTTCTATCAGGATAGCTACTCAATAGGCCCCTCAGGGACCTAATGAGACAGACACCCCATACCAGACCTCACAATATCAATACACGGGTCCTCCGCACCAGAGGCAGGCATGCTACCACTGCGCAACAGAGGTGGTCATGATTAATGCCTAACCAGTTAAATATTTAGTAAATACAATAATGTTATAAAGTGACAAAAACTCGAAAATAAATTTTACTTGGTTAGGTGAAGACAAATTCTGAGTTGTATGGACTGAAAGCTAAACTTTAAATTTTTTGTTTTCTAAGCCATAATAATGACAAAAACTACCATTTTCAGGTTACTAGATTGTTACTTTTTCTTAATTCACAATGATAATAAACCAGAACATTTGTTTGTGTATATGTGTATAGGGTAATCTCCTTTCAACTGATATTGATACTCTTTTACCAATCAAAATGACAGACATAGCTACAAGACAGCTTTTAGCTTCAATTCCCCAATTATTAAAAACTAAAAGTGATTTACAAGACCTGTATACTAGAAAATGAATGTGTTGCATCATACTTGGGAACATAGCTTTGACTTTTCATTGTGAAAGTTATGGAGTAAAAAATAGTTATTGTTACTCCACGGAAAATGCATGTGAAATAACACACATGCGCACGCACACACACACACACACACACACACACACACACACACACACACACACACACACACACACACACACACACACACACACACACACACACACACACACAAGAATTGGTCTAAGCAACATATATTGATGGCCATGATTTGGCAACTAAGAAAGCAGAAGAGACAAGAAAACAAAAGACAATGAAAACCTGCTTATAACCATACAATATCTATATGATACTTCTTGAATATTGTCTTTTAATTCAAATACTACAACAGATTGCACTATTTACTATTACTGGGTATTAAACTTTTATTCTAATTCTACAGAATCAATTTCTGAATGCCTTTCATTAGAAAGTTTTCCTCTCAAATGATTCTAACCTTGAGATTTCTTCACATCTAAAAGGATGTTGCTAGAACTTTTGGCAGTGCAGGCAGAATATCTCTCAATCCATTAATTGGTGAAGTGAACTGAGTTTATGCATATTTGCTTGGTTTATCTTTCGTTGGAGAGTAAATATCTTTCTTGTATTTGATAGCACAGTGGGTGGACAGCATATTGTTTCAATTTTGTACATCAGCCGTCAATCACACAAACTGTGAAGCATAAGAACTGGTACAATGTTTGTTTATTTAAATACTTCTACTGATAGTTTAAAACTATTTCTGAGTAAATATTTAGTTTTGTCTTTCGATTTTGTTAAATTTGTAACATTTTTGTAGCACTATGCATATTCAGTGAAAGCTTTCAAGATAGGAGTGACATGACCCTAATTTTTTTTCATTTGGCCAGGTTTTTGTATTATTCAGATATTTCAGATCTTCCTTCCAATGCCAGATTTATGATTAATTGCAAACATTGTGCATTTTATTAGAAAGTACTCTGCATAAGGCAGTACACATTATGTATGTTATATACATTATTTCAGTCTCTCTGTCCTTTGACCAACATGTACACCTCAAACTAATCAAGGAATTTTACACTATGCATTTGAGTCTCTTTGTCCTTGTGCTAATACAAGCATCACAGCACTAAACTAGGAATCTCAACACTATGCACATATCTGAGAAAGTGCCACAATTTTACTCAAAATCCTGTATTGCAAAATGCACAGCTTTTCTCACAATACATCATTCCAAGCAACAGTCAACTCTGAAGGAAACACATGTTTGCAACTGTAACTTCTTTCTTTCATCCTTGATGTAATGTCCACTCAGTTATCCAAGTTTACAAAGAAATGTAATTTACCTTAAGAGCTGTATTTGCAGTTTCCTTGGAAGAACTGTATAACCCAAAACACATACATTTTAATTATGCACATTTCCATTTTAAGGGGTTGCCGAACATCTTCCATTTCCATGTTCAGCAGTCAGGAAAGGCTACACAGAGTATATTATTTCCACTGGGACTTCAGTACTTATTGAAAATAGACTAGACTCTGGGTTTTTCAGTGTCTGACAGGGTCTAGCTGCTTTCATTGTATGTGACTATCTATTTTGCAAGAAGATGTATTTTTAACCCTGAATAATGACAAGTTTGTGATGTAAAGAATTTTGTGTCACACTATTATACTAAGTGTTGATAATTCTTTTTATGTTTGTGGCAAAGGGACTATCAGATTACAAATATAATGTTACATTAATAAAAAGGGAACTAAAATAAACATGGTACATGTTTAATTTAATAGCTTTATGAAAATCTTCACAGTTTGCCAAAAAGAAATGAAATCAATGCCTTTTACTGTGCCAAATGGTTTATACAACAGGAATACAGGCAAATTGTTGTTATCCTTTATGTGTAAATGATAGTAGGGTCAAGGTTTTGCACTACAAAAGCAAAGATTGGTTTCTTTAATAGACTTTAGAACCAGGAATGAAAAACATTATACAGGAGCCACTGATTGAATCCAATTGTGCATGTAGAACTGCAATAGCACATGAATCTAATACACAAGCATTCAAATTCTTGCTATAAACATTTTTAAGAATAAGTGTTGTTGAAATTAAGGGAGATATTTTATAGAACCTTAAACCAGAGAGGTATTCTTCAGATGAACATTTTCATGAACTTTTGGCAAGAAATAAAAATGCTGCCTGAGGATTTTTCAGAATGGTTTCCCTAATAATGTAAGGATCCATCTGGTATTAAGTTACAGATAAAATGTCAATGGCCTATCATGAAATAGGATGCACTGTATTCTATGGGTACACTTTCACCATTCTCATTTCACTATTTTTTTTCTCCTGTAAAACTAGTCATTTTCTAATGATCATTTTAGAGTTTGAGTTCTAAGAATGCAAAATTACAGACCAATTTCTATGCTATCAGCATTCTCCAAGATTTTGGAGAAGCTTATGTTCAATAAAATTAGAAATTTTTTAGAGAAAAATAAAATTCTCACAGATACATAACATGGTTTTAGGCGAGAAAAATCTACTGAATCTGCAGTTTGCTCCCTAGTTGAAAAAATTATTGCTGCTAGTGAAAAGAAAGGGAAATCAATAGGTTTGTTCCTTGATCTAACGAAGGCATATGATGTGATTGATCATGATATACTACTGAGAAAGTTAGAGGAGTGTGGTATTAGAGGAATAGCCAATGCATGGTTTAAATCTTACCTATCGAATCGATCACAAGTAGTAGAAATTAGCAACCTAAATAAAGAACATCTCAGTATAGAAAGATGTCAATCTACGCAGAGGAAGGTAGGATAGGGGGTACCACAGGGATCTATATTGGGACCACTTCTTTTCTTGCTTTATGTAAATGATCTCCCATTATGTGTCCAGGGGTCTGAAGTGGTGTTATTTGCTGATGATACAAACCTGCTGCTAAAAGAAAATAATGACAGAGATCTTCAGGAAAAAGTAAACAGGGATATAAGGAAATTGACATACTGGTTTAAGGTAAATAGACTGCTATTAAACACACAAAAAACTGTTGCTATGAGCTTTCATTCAACTCATCATAGAAATGTGGTAAAACCACAAATAAAACTAGACAATGAAATCATAAAATATGAAGATCAAACTAAATTTCTGGGGATAATTATTACAGAAGATCTTAAATGGGGGACACATATATATGTTAACCAAGAAACTCAGTGTGGGATGTTACATATTGAAAAGGGTAACTAGTATGAAAGTTCTTAGAAGTGCTTACTTTGCATACATTCATAGTCATATAAGGTATGGAATAATGTTCTGGGGGGCATCAACAGAATCTGAAAAAGTCTTTCGGTTGCAAAAGTGGGCCATAAGAATAATGACCTGCGAATCAAGTAGATCTCCATGCAGGGAACTGTTCAAAAAGTTAAGGATTATGACTGCAGCAATTATGTATATATTAGGAGTTATCCATCATATCAGACAATTAAGGCATCAGTTACCAGATAACCGAGATTCATTATCATAGTACAAGGCAAAAAGAATATCTACATGTGCAGTTTTGCAGAACAAATCTAGCCAAAAGCAGTGTAAATCATAATGGAATAAAACTGTACAATAGGCTACCACTTAATATAAAAAATATTGAAAATGTAAATCTGTTTAAGAAAAAACTCAAATTGTACCTATTAGACAATGCATTTTATTCGGTTATGGAATATGTAAATAGATAAGTTTGTGAAGTCTAACTAATTAAGGCTGTATGGGTATGTGTGTATGTGTAGTGACCTTAAATGCTGTATGGGTATGTGTGTGTATGTGTGTGTGTGTGTGTGTGTGCGCGCGCGTGTGTGACCTTTTATTTTGTTATATTCCTATTGTAGCTTATTGACGATTCCATATCATGTATACATGATCTGAAGGATGAATTAAATGAATATGAATGAATGCATTCATGAACTTTTTTTTCACAAATTGTAACAATTTTATAAGGCTTCGTCATATGAAATAAACTACATAAATTTACAGTTAAAGCTCCAAATTTTAGCACTATCTGTATATGTAAAATCTTAATTTTGTAACCACTTCTATATACCAGAGAGGTACTAATGTGCAGCTTTAGCTAAAACTTGTATGATAATCCTGTTTACATTTGCTTTTTTATATTCTTTAATTTCATAAAATGCATTTTTAACCAGATAGGATTTAATTTCTTTAATTTTGTTTTTTCTGTTTTTATTTCTTTAATCCAGTATGGTAAATGATTGTATAACTCCTCAGCATTGCTTTCAATTCATTTAGATTCTAGAGAGCCTCTTAATTTATTTCTGAGGTAGTTTTCATTTGTTCCAGTTATGTTTAGAAATACTGTATTTTTAAAGAATATTAAAAATAGAAGCATTATTGACAGTGAAGTATTCTTCATGTTTGAGGTTATTTTGAGTCACTTATTTACACTCACCTTCACTACTAAACTGCTTTTTTAAAGCGGTTTTAAAAAAGCAGTTTAGTAGTGAAGGTGAGTGTAAATAAGTGACTCAAAATAACCTCAAACCTGTATTTTTGTCTACTTTATGTGTTTTCCTAACCTTTAAGGGATTCATACATTATGTATAGACTTGGCAATGTGAGTATATTAAGCTTTTAAAAGCATTTTACAGGTATTTTTGTCTTCTTTTTACAATTCTCATTGCCCGTTTTTGTAATCTAAGTATTTTTAAGACATGGTTTTTCCCTGTAATCCTCATAAAATAATCCCATTACTCAGATGCGAGTGTATGAAGGTATAGTAGACTATCACAAAGTCTATACATGAATGCCTTAAATATGTTATAAAAACACATAAGGAAGACAAAACGCTGTTGATAAGTCCAGAAAAAGTTCTACCACAACCTCTTTCCTGTCTAGTGCTCTGATGATTGTCATTTCCTTTACTTATTTTGTATATTCTAGACTTCTTCTTTTTAAAACCAAACTGGTACTCAGACTCCATGTGGTATTTATTACAATTACTTTGGAAGAAGGTCCTTCACACAATTTTAATATTTGAAAGGTGGTACCAGGTTTATTAGGGCATATCTGACATAACTAATTGATTGTGAGAAATAACTAAGGTTCACTGTACAGATAACTCAAATCAGACAGCTATGATTGAGCTACACCCAATCAAATTTTGCCATATTTAGGAAAATATTCGTTTAAATAATTCAAGGGAGAGTCAAGCATAAAGGTTCAATGTCTTTGTATAACATTTGAATAAGCTAGAAACTATGATGTGAATTTAAATTCATGGCTAAACTGGGTTGGATATTGGTACACTTACATCACTGTCCAACTCAATTTATCCATAAGTTCAATGTCTTGCTTCACTTACCATACGCTCTGAGTATAAAACAGTAAGTGATGCAAATTGTGAGTGTTTAAAGTCAACTCAGCTTTCCACAGTTTATTTCACTCATATGCCTCACTATGTTGACTCCTGCATAGTCAATAAGGATATTATGTGTTCATAATAATTTTTTTAAACTACAAGAAAGCTGTCAAATCTGACAATATTATTACAATTTTCCAGTTCAGCATCAAATTTCAGCAATTTCATTTTTGTAACAGAAACAATTTAACATTTGCTGTCCAATATTGTTCTCATGCAATTCTATTGGTTGTATGTGATGTCACCACAAGTCATGTATTATAAAATTTATGGGTAGGCATGTTTGTCCATAAGAGGACAGCACTGAGGTCCAGAATTTTAGCAGACTCACATAGTGTAAAGGTTTGATTATTGAAAGTATGATAAAAGAAACTGCAAACTGAAAGTATTTACATTCTACTCACAATAACGTGTAACACTAAGAAACCACTTTGTGCCAAAACTGAGAAGGGATGGTCTTTTACCACAATTTATTAGAAACTCCAGTGTGAGTGGCCCTATTTATGCGTTTAATATACCAATAAATAAACTGCAATATGTACATTTTCAATTACAGAAAATATTTTCATTATCTCTAATGAAAGATGTATAAGAAAGTCAATAAAAGTGATAATAATTTACCAAAATTCTAAGGAGAATAATTATCTGCTAAATGCTAATTGATACACATGACCAGCCTTGTCAAGAATTCTAAGTATTTGAATGAATGTTAGCATTTGTATTGGCACTAATTATTTCTGCTTGCCCAAGGACTGTGGGATTCTAGAACTTAAATTGTTAAAACTATCCCTGCTTTAAACAGTGCTTAATAAAATGTAAACTCATACTATAAATGTTCATGATTCCTCTATGTTTACTTATTTGCTTCCTTTAATTAATTTTACGAGTCTGCGGATTTACACACTGAATGTTTCCTTGGAGAAAAATGAAGACTAATGTAAAATAGTGACTAAAAACCATTTTATATATAGGGACAAAGTGTTGGTAAAAAAGCTAAGCTGTTCATTAATATTATCTTAATTCCTATTATATAAAACTTATGTAATTTTGGTTTAGTGACAACAAAACTATAGAACAGCATACTATTTATATTGCCCTAAATTTAAAATGGAAGACACAGAAAATGCACTCATGTTTTTTGAATATACAAAAATTTAGAGAAAGTAGTTCTAAACAGGTACTGTTTTTTGGGCACAAGTTTTGGTCCCATACAAAAAAGGGAAAGTTTTATTGAATTATACATTATGAGAACTGAAATAACTATCATTTCAACTAATTAAATCAACTTTGTTCTATTTAGCCCCATTTTCTTTCCATAACAGTAATAACAGCAACAAACAGGTTTCGTTGAAGAGCTAGAGATGCATTTTAGTCATATAATTTTTATCCAAGTATAAAGCATACTCTAGTTCTCAACTGTACATATACACTCATAAAATGTAACTTTACACAAACAACAAGGTATTGTCACATTACATCAAACACTTTTATGTATCGTAAATGGCTTGCCTGATGAGGATAGAATACTAAAAGTTTCTCTAGAATGAAAAGTACAGTAAGCGTGAGACAGTAAGTCCTATCTCATCCATATTAAAACATGCAGCTTGTGACCCTTTGCCTCAGAAATTACCAAATGAATTTAATGAAATTTGGATTTTAGTAGGTGATCTTCACAGAGGGAACTGATTTGTAATGAAATGAGTGTATTTGTTCTGAAGCAATTCATCATTTGTTTCCTCAAAGTCAGAATATTTCCACAAAATTTAATGCTACATGTCATTATGCTGAAAAGTTACACCTTCAACCAATGTGATTTATAGTGCTTTAAAACATCTCTCAAATATATGCAATAGTTTCTGAGAAAATGGGACAAATGTTGAAAACTACTAATTTCTGAAAAAATGAAGTTTATTTTCTTTAAGGTTGCATGCCTCATAAATAGTATATTTTTCTTGGATGGTTATTAGAAGCAGCCTGCAGAATTTCAAGATCTTCATCACCTTTGAGACCAGTGCACATTCTTCTTTCCCTTCTCTCTTTCAACATCTGCATAGCACTGCATTTTGACTTAGTAATTCCTATGTAAGAGGCCTAGTGTTCTTGTTCTAGTGTTCACTTGCATTTTCTTCAACAGTAATCTGAAGTTCTCACTTCCTCTGAGTTTTCTTATGATTCCTTTGGGTCTTAGCATTGAATAAATACAAATAACATTATTATATTCAACAGACACTTGGGTATACTATAACTCAGAAGAAACCTCTATTTTAAAGGCACAATAACCATAAATGCTCTTGTTTATGAAATGAAAGGTGTATGGAGAAATAGCTTGAAGTTATTTCAAACACTTGCAGTGATTTTTGAAGAGGAATTTCCATCACAGAACAAGAAAGATTAAAGTTTTAATCAAAAAAATAGAACTAGATGTATTCACACTTATGTGAATAAAAGTTTAAAAGTTATTCAACACAGAATTTGAGAAAAATAACAAACCATGCACAAAATGTCTGGAAAGGAGAATAGTCTTTTAATTATACAAAACTACTTTGTTGGTTTTTATTCTTTCTTTATCTTAAATGCTGCTATGTCATCCTGCCTCAACATGCTTACATAAAAATGAAAATCTACATATGGAAGATTCTAATGATTTGTGTAAGGTGCTAGCAACTGTTTCATTTACACATAGTTTTGTACCCAATAGCTAGGATTATGAGGCATTTAAATATTTATGATATGATGTAAAGTTATGAAATAATTTTAAACTAAGGCAGTTTTTGTGCTTACATTAATATAGCCTAACAATGTACTATTTGTGTAGTAAGGTAATTATTTTATTGCTGAACAGACATCTCTGTGATTTAAAGTAGTACTCTTTTCTTAATCATAAGATATCCCTTTTAACTTAATGGAAGAGAAAAGAAATCTGAACATTTTAAGTAAGATGCGTTTACTTACATTAGGAACTTTCTATATACATTTCCATTATATGTTAATAACACATTTTAATGATTTAAATTACTACTTTTTCTTGGGAAACAAAATTATAGCATGCTGTTGTATTTGAATGTCAAATAACTGTAAGACTTGACAATTGACAAGTTAAGAGATAAATTGCTAAGTGATTCCTAAGCAGCAACATCTGTTGTAGTTTTGTTTCATGTCATATCATGCTATGTTAACTGTATCATAATTTTGGCTTAATAATTTTTTAAATAAAATATTTTAGTTAACAAGAACCACCATTTAATTTCTACTTATGGTAACCTTAAGAAACTTTTATCGTAAAGCTGTTAACATGTACATGTATTTAAAAGATTATAATATTCTACCTCAGGCTTTTAAAGTTTTCAGTCATAAAATGTGAAAGGAAATAAAACAATAATGAATTGCAATAAATTAGGACAAATGTATAAAAATATAATATCCAATTCCTTGGTTAATAAAAGAAAAAAGTCCCTAAATGATTTACATGCACAATATGAACAATTTTGCTATTGCTGAATGGGATGATCCCTCTTGCCAGGAATTGCTCCTTAAAGACAGATCAAGTTTTCTGAAATCTGGTACATAAGCTAATTTTAGGTCACTAAAGAATATGATGATTGTACTTAATAATTTCCAAAATTGACAGTTATGTTCATTATACACTACTCTTATGAATCTTCAAGTGGAAAGCAATACTAATTATAAAAAGATAATCATTTCTATGTAGAGAATGTGCAGAGTAAACAGTGTCTGATATACTGATTTCAATGCATAGATTGCTACTTCCTCCACTCTCTTGTAGCTCAGTAAACCTTTGGAACACATTAGCCCTTTGCTATTTCATGTCTTGCAAAGTAGATACAAGATCTTATACTATTTATTTTATGTTCTATGTCTTGTTCCGCAAGCACATACCACACTTTATATGATTTCCAAATATCCCATTGTACATTGCATGCTGAATTTGAGGGAATAAGTAAGCTTAGTAGGTGACCTACCGAAAGAATGAAGTTATGCACATTTTGTCTATACAGCAGATGGACAGAACTGGTTCCCACACTGTGCCGTCACATGCACTACGAATGCCAATAACTTGATTCCTCTTTAATGTAGCTGGACTACTAAGCCTAGTACTCAGAAATGACCAAAAATTACCTTTTCTGCATTTATCATTAAAAAATTACCTGAAGTTTGTAATTTAAGAAATTATATGCATTTGCTATGTTAAGATCATTAGAAGAGAACAAAAACAATAACTGATTATTGTAAAGGCTAAACCATACATTAATGCTCAACTCTAGCATAAACTTCCCACTAAATATACAGAATGAGTCAGAATAACACTGAATAATTTTAAGGCATGATTCAGGGGTTATATTTGAGTATTTTCTTATTGAGAACATATGCCTGCAAAACGTATTATTATGGAGCTAAAGGACATTAAAGTTTTTCAAATGCTGCGTCAGGTTAGATAAACTTTTCTCACAGATATCGTTCCCTCTTCAGCATTAGAATGTTGCTTATGTTTGTTTTCATACCATTTTAGAGTATCACTTGTATTCTGTTTGTAATACTGTTCATGTCCTCATTGACCTAAAACATGCATTTGTTACTTATTCAACTCCTTTAGTCAGATCCACAGGCGTCATTCCTGGTAATCATTTCAAAACCAAAAATCACATTTCTAATAGCAAAGTATGGAAATTCATTCACTTAAAACTTGTGAGGTCACTGTTGACAGCACTTAACACTTTGTTTATTGTCAGTGGCTCATTGTGCTCCACTAATAAAAAAGCACTTTAGAACGAATTGCACATGTCGAGATCGTCTACCCATTTCTTACCTAAATGGTAAGGGATTCTGTCACATGTTATACAGTACTTTGTGACTGTGGTTCCGGATAAGATTCTTAGCTATCAGCATATACTAAAGTGCTCCATTTACTGCAAGGACTTTCAGTTTTACAATCTCTTATGAAAATGTTTCATTTTATTTATGCAGAACTAGCAGAGATACATTATGTTTATGATGTTGCTGGGGAAGTGCAAAAAAGGCACAAGATCTTTTTGCTGAGCTTTATCCAAATAGACATTTGCCTCATCACAGCACCTTTACTGCCATACATGAATGACTGTGAGAAACAGGAGATTTCCAAAAGCAAGTGCATTGCTCGGAAACCAAAGAAATGTAAGAACAGTGGCTCTAGTAGAGGAGGTTCATGATTAACTCCATAGTTCCCTGTCCACAAGCACAAGAGCAACAGCCTATGCCATGCATATAAGTCAGTCCTCAGTTACTAGAATTCTGTGCAAATAGGAATTACATATCATCTCACCTGAGTTCAAGCACTGGAGCCTACTTCAGTTGTCCAGTGGTTTCATCATAAATACAATAATCAATAAAAATCTCCTGCAACCATATTGTGAACAGAATAGAAGGTTTTTACACAAGAGAGCATGTTTAACATACATAACAGTCACATTTGGGTACAGGAAAACCCTAGAGCTATTAGAGTTACAAACTAAGAACACCAGTTTGCTAGTGAACATTTGGGCTGGCATTGTGAATGGCACACTCATAGGACCCTGTTTACTACCTCCATGTTTGACGGGCCACATTCACCTATAGTTTTTACAACATGCTTTGCAAGAACTTCTGGAAGATATTCCTTTAGGAATAGACCAGTTACTGGTATCACTAGAGTATCTATAACACTTATTAAGAAAGCCCATTTTCAAAGCTTTCCAGCTGCATAAAAAAGGAACTGAATAGTGAAAATGAGATCTCAGTAAGTGGCCTGGGTTTGATCCTAGGTAACCACATGTGGGATTTGTGGTGGACGAAGCGGCACTGGGGTGGCTTTCCTCCAGGTTCTCCAGTTTCCCCTGCCATCTCATTCCACCGGTGCTCCCTCTTCATTCCATGTATCATCAGTGCCATGACCTGCAGAGTAGGTAGTAAAAGTGGGCGTTAAACACTAAAAAACATAAAACCTCTGTCCAAATGTATATCTGTTCAATCTCATTCTACTCTATACTTGCATTGTTACAACCTTGTAACTGTAACCTAAGAAGAATAAATTTCTTCAGAAAAAAGGAAGCTTAAATACCAAATTCAAATCAGGCATATTTACCTCTTTATGATATTAGCCATTTGCAGAATATCATGAGTAGAAAATAAAGAAGTTTGTTTACTTAGTAGCAGAAAAATTCTGTTT
The DNA here is from genome assembly GCA_030765045.1 of Tenodera sinensis. Classification (NCBI taxonomy): domain Eukaryota; kingdom Metazoa; phylum Arthropoda; class Insecta; order Mantodea; family Mantidae; genus Tenodera; species Tenodera sinensis. Next base: position 182,341,970 of record CM060962.1, on the reverse strand, counting down.
AAGACTAGGTTATACAGTGTAGCTTGAAAACTAAAGAAAATTAATTTGCCCCCCCCCCCCCCCCCCCCCCCCCCGTCCTCATGAACTGCATGTTTTGTAAATAGAAATCAAAATATTTAAGCTTTCCATTCGCATTGCTAGTGACCTACAATTAATTTAAGTGTCTAGAAGATTTCAGAAAAATCAGGCTTATGTTCTGTTGAATACTTCTCTGATGACTATTGGAAATGCATTACATTTTAAAAAAGATGTTAATGATGTTCATTTTTTGAAAGTTAACTTTAAATAACGGTTATAATTCAGGAAACACCTCTTCAACCCTACTGTCTTGAGTTTTTTATTTCACTCCATTACAAGAAGTGTATCTAAACTAGAATAACTTCTCTATACACTCTTAAATGGCTAATGGTAGTAAAATAAATAAGCAGTGTTTGGACGATAAACTAAAATGTTTTATGCAGCAAACTGAATGTATATATAACGCTTCATTTCTGAGAGCCTAATACTGACATCTACATTACTCAAGTACAGAGGTGGATCCAGGATTCCTTTATAGAGGGGCTAATATATTTTGAAAAATACCTTATTAATGAGCAAAATACAATCATTGACTATGAAATACTAATGGCTTAAGTAAATAAAATAGTAAAATTGTTGATTTTGACTTTACCAAAGTAATACCATCTATACAATATCTAAAATTACGAGTGGGGGGCTATAGCCCCTCTTAACCCTTACCTGGATCCGCCTATGCTCAAGTATACTATAATGTTCCCTCAGGTGAACTCAAATATATAAAGCAATATTATTTTATCTAACCTTACATAAATTATTTTGTAGCCCAAATTATATAATTACATATTCTCAATTTGCAGGTGGTATTTGAGGGGTTTAATTTAAAAATGCAACTTTTCCATTATACAAAAATAAAACATTGTAACGTGTACTTTTAAAAGGTTTGCTGCCTTTTTTACCAATGCAAAATGTATTCTTTCTCATTAAATACTACATTCCATTAGTAACTTAGTTTCAAGACATTATTTTCCCAGCTGAACAGTCAATGGGACATATCTAAGTATGTGTTGCTTTGCACCAGAAAAAGTGAACAGCTAAATGCACAAGTTCATACTTTCATTAAATTAGGAGAGAAAAAGTGTTATTTATGTGCCTGATATATTATTAATTGTACACAATGGAAATTTCAGTTGCTCTTTATTCTTCACCAGCACTAAAATAAAAAAAAATGCTTTTCAAATAAACAATACCTACCAAAACTATATGATTTTAAACCCTAATTTTACTAGGAGGAAAAGCATTTTTTAAAATGTGATCAGTGTTCATCAAAGTCAGTGTTAAAAAGACTAAAGAATATTTCTGTGCTATAAGCAACAATATCAGCAAGTTGTTATGAAAAAGGAAAAGTTGAAGGATATGTATTTATATAAACTTCTAATTAAGTACTTTTGAAGATACGGAAAGAAAACAAAAGCAAAATACTCATTGTTCTATAAAAATAGTGGTAATGAACCAAACAAACAAATTAATCGCTGATCATATGAACAATGCTAAAGGTCAGCTTTGTTATGTATGCACGCTTGTAGCCAGGAAGGGTCTCTTTAATGTTTAAATAATCAAAATAATTATATCAGTTTCAATTAGTATATAAATTGCTTAATTACTGCTATATGTGATGGCCTCTGTCTGAAAACACACTTTAGAATATTTTAAACTAGTTTCCCCCTTTAGACAATAGACAGCATGCCTATCATCTTAAGTATTTGACTTGAACTTCTTAGGCATAAAATATGTGTTTAAACAAGTTCATAATGAAGGGGGAGGGGGAATCTATAGTTCTAAGGTTATCCAAAATAGCTTTTTATTTATTTATTTGCAAAAGCCAGTCAAGTAATGAATATTTTTTTACAGAATACATAAGAATGAACATAATATAAATAAGAAACTTTGTGGTACTATATTTCAATTACGTAATGTCTTAGTCTGGTAAATGAATTATTATTTAAAGTAAAATATTTTTATCTCTCTCTTGAAAGCTTCATTTATGGTGTTTGTTGCAATACATTTTGATTTTGATTTATACATCATTATGATATACTTTTGTTGGTTCTGACTGAAAAAGACAACTTTAACACTATTGGAGAAATCATTATTGCAGAATTTTAAGTTATATAGAAAAATCTGATACATTACTTGTCTTGTGACTTTCCTCTCCACAAATATGATGGGACATATATGTATGTATAATAATTAAAGTGTTAAATTTTTATATTTAAACAAATTGTCTGCATTTCTTACTTAACTACCTTGGACAATAAGTTTCAAACTGAGACTTCTCCAAACTTTCAGTTACACTGGTTAAGTAGTATTTCAATTAATTCCCTTGACAATTAATCCTAATACACCAAATCCTAATGTTATATATGCTCATGTATAAAAATAAGCTTTTCTTGCTTTCCCTGAAAATTAGTTAACATGGAGAAGTTGCATTTTGGAACTAGATCTCTCATATGATTAATAAAACAAAGTCTTCATTGAACAACATTTTTAATAAATATGCTGCTGGAAAGAAAAACCTAAATAACAATAAATTACATAACTGCTAATAGTTCTCTTTCCACCTTTTATGCAAATTGCCATTTACACAGCCCTTAACATAAAAGTGCTTTAAATAGATGATTACAAATATTTGATATGGGTTCAGGAAAAATACACTATGCTTTAATTGCATGTTACAAAATTTCTGATCTGAAAGCACTTAGTAAAAATTATAGCTAAAAACAGGAACTAGCAATAAATATACATAGCAAGTAACCTCATGGAATTTTTTGTAAAATATTTTAACAGTATAAGAACTATAGCATAAATGCAAAAATCCTCAGCATATAAACTTCTCTTAATTCATCAATGTTTCAGTCTTTAATGCCAAAGTATCTGACAAAACACAGGAAGTGTTATCTGATTACTAGTTATTTTATGAATATGTGATTTAAATGTCTTCATCTAAGTATGATAATGATGAGGTAAGGTTATCCCTTTATTGCATGAATTATTGTATTACCTACATATGCTGATCTACCTCTAATTCCTAAACTGGTTTTTGTATCACTGTCCCAGGAACCTTAATGAAAGTGATTCAAATAGCCATGATTGTTACGGTGAGAGGAAATGGACTGGTCATCCATTCGAAGCCAAGTGTCATGAGTTCAAATCCTAGCAACTGTATTAAATGCTCTTGTCGTAAAGCGTGACGAGGGTCCATGTGAAATATTCAGTGTGCTGGTATGCGTGGATGATAGGAGGGTTAAAATTTCAACGTATTTGAATGGATTTTGCTTTTTACTCTTAAGCAAAATTAATTACTTAATTTAATGCTTTTATGATATAAAATAGCTATAAATACCTTTTTAAAGTTAAATGAATATATATGAATATGAATATAACAAAATGACAATTCAAATATTCTAAAACCTTGACTAAGATTTCATAAATATGGGTCGGAAGTTTTGTTAGTCATCTGGTACTAAAAGTCTTAGCGCTAAAATGTTATGTACTAACATGTTAGTAGTTAAATTTGGTAAGGTGGATCCATTGTATTAATCATTTATGTAGTCAAGGTTGCAACACTTCTTCACTTGCTTTTAATTTATTACATGTACGTCTTCAGCTATTTTCCACTTTTGAGGCTTCCTAGGGAGACCCTCTGTGTAAACATAATTATTTACTAGTCAGCAGTTCTGGCTACTATTTCTTTTGAATGTCAAATTTTCAGCAACTTTTATATGGCTTTGGGTAGCAAAAGATCTCACAATTATGCTCATTCCTTATATGCAATAGAAGTAATATTAAAAAATCACCAAATTTTCAGCAACTTTGTATGGCTTTGGGTAACAAAAGATCATGCTCATTTCTTATGTGTAATAGAAGTAATATAAAAGATCACCTCAAACATTTTCAATTAGTTTCTTCAAACAAGCCTTCAAATAAGAGAATACATATCTGAGTAAAAGGATGTATTAAATTTATTGTCAGGCACAGGTAAAAGCTGTAGTAATCCCAGCTTTGCTTTATAAGTTATGCTTCACTCTTTCCTTGTGCATCAAGTTTTCAAATATAGAAATGATTTGCCATGCTAAAACATTCTTTATCACTTACAGTTTCAGCCCCATTATTGTGAAGTAATGGAGGAAGAAATATTTAAGTACATTTTTGTACAACTAATTGCCAGAGGCAAGAAATTTAATAATATTCCATTTTTATCATCTTTTCCTTCTTCTCATGAAGTTCTGAGCTATTCTATCAAATGGTAATTTCAAGAATGACATTGATCCTTTGATGATCACATCAACTAATTTTAAAATTTTAAAAATTTTGGCATTTTAAAAATCTGTGACAACATGCATTCTTGAAAATATTACAATAAATGAAGACTAAAGGGAAGTACTTTTCACCCAAAGCAAAATTGTAGAAGGCAGCCATTCTTATTTTCCAGGTACAAATTGATGTTTCTTGCCATTGGTTTTGGAAATTTTGCTGTTTCCAAGCATTACAAGTTTGCAGCAAAGTCATATATGTCTACTGATATTGGAAATTTTATTAATAACTAAAGGTTAAGTATAAACAAATATTCTAGTATTGGAAGTAACCCAAAGATAAAATAGTATTTGCTACATCTAAAGTATTTGTGCTTTAGTTGTACCTCATCATTATTACCATGATGTTCTGCTGATATTATTGTCCGTATCACATTTCATAAAACAGAACTAGTACTCAGGCTGAATGATCTGAATCATCAAATGCTGAGCTCTTAACATATGTTCCATGAAGTTTTGGAATGTTCAAAAACATATTAGATATACAAGTCACTCAACAGGCAAGCATTTAGTTTCTTTCCAGGGCACATGTGGATTTCTTGCTCACACTTGGGAAGGTTTCTCCTTTCCCAGTACCAACATTATCTTCTGGAGCACTCGAGTTGTCGCTACTGTAGGGAGAAAACAATATACCTATTAGCAAATTGTTTATATAACATACTCATCTATATTCTAATGAAAAGTAGAACATTATTAAAGTATACATTTTGAGAAAACGTACAGCCTTGCGCCAAATATATTTAAATTCATTAACAAATAAAGTAGTGTTTATACTTTATGACTGGTTGTCATAGTACAGTAAATATTTTATATCAAGAATATTTTATATCTAGCCGGTATATAATGTAATTATTGATTTGGTAGTTGTAAGCCAGCATCTTTAATTGTAAGTATCTTATGTCTAATAGGAATATATATTTTTTTCAAAAGATAAAAATAAAATGAAATAATGTTGAAGGATGTATCTCCTGATACATAAGGAGTTACATCATTCTGTGTAGGTAGGTGACACTGAAAATGTTTAGAATGTATTTATAAAATCAGATAAATTTGTTTATATTGACAGCTACTTTCTAAGGCTTTTCGAGTTGATTGCCATGAAGTTTGTTCAATTTCCTCTATTAGTTTGTCAATTATCATCATTTCACCATTTAAAGATTTTGTGTTCACCCCCACTCCTTCCCTCCCAAAAAGAGTCTGACTAGAGAACATTTCCAGGCTATGTTTCTTAACAGCTTTAAGTCATCATTAATGCCTAAGCAACATGGAGATTGGCTTAGAAATGTGTTTGGGAAGGAAGTCCCATCTAAGGCAACAATTTATAATTGGTACAGCAAATTCAATAGAGATTATTTAGCTTTTTTCCTTAGTGATGTATTTTGTGAAGGATGTCCAAGAACTGCTGTTATTGTTGAAAATATTGCCATTGTTCAAGCAATGAAAGAGTCTTAATTCCCAAACAGTCCAGAACCCCCAAAGTTTTAATCCAGTTCTGTGCATGGCTATACAATGCCCAACCAAATGCTAATGAAGACATTGTACCATTTAAAAATTTCAAGACGTTGTACCTTTTCAAAATGTTCATTATCATACATAAGCTCTAAGAGGAACAATAACTCTAGAAGTCTACATTTATCTGCATTTGTGAGTTTTGTAACAGCTAAATTAAAACTCAAATCAGTAGCTCTGGAAAAAACAAGCATCACTGATAGCTCACACTTTGGCAAGAAATATAAATTGGATATTACTGAATAATAACTAGTACATTCTAAAACTACTGAATATCTACAACTCACTTTGTATTTTTCAATGTTTACACTTTACATACTGCAAATTAGGTCACTATAACTGAATAAACTTAACTTCTCAATTCTGACAGTTGCTCTCATGTAATATGCATTCCAGCTACACCATGTGCAAAATATACTGTGTTGAGTGGAAGAGGAAATCAAACAAAGATAACAATTTTCTATTATTTTGTTTGATTTATCAGTTGTTTGCATGATGCGTGTATCATATTGTAGTGCAATATTTTATAGCTTATGCATCCAACTATCTTAAATTAGTGAACTGTGCAATTATGTGCTAATGTGTGTCATGTGGCAACACTAACTCTGAGCTCAGGCAAAGACAGTGTAGGGGATTTAAACAGCAAATAGCTACTACAAGGTCAGCCCTGTTTGTCATGACAACAGAACTAGATGCCCATGTGGAAAGCATGCTGAGCAAGCTGTCAAAATTGAGAAGTAACAGTAATCCAACCGTAAAGCAATGTTTTATTATTCTTTCACATTGCTTTATATGGCCATCTAGGTGGAAGAATTTTTTCCTGGAAATAAACATTTATAAAGCTTTGGAAATAGAATTCAAATATTTTGCTGTAAACATAGTCAACCAACAGAAAATACTTTTAGATATGTTTGCATTAAATGTAGACGTACATTCAATCACTCATTAAAAAAAGAGGTAAAAATAATATTTAAGTGAAAAATTCAGATAGATATACCTATACATATCCTTCTGTGTGGACCATAGCTTACTCTATTTTCCTGGTGAATATATTTTTATGTAGGGGGATAAACAAAAGTCACCAAGGGTATGAAATAACAATAAATTACACTCACTTGTAGAGTTTCTTATGGTCCATAAAATATGGTAACTATTAAAAAGGTGAATCAAATTTAAGAAAAGCACTTAAGTTTTTTGTAGAAAAAGTTAAAAATGTTTAACCTAAAAAAAAAGGAAGAAAGAAAGATGGAAAATGCTATGCCATATACATGTGTATATGCACAAGAATTCAATAGCACAAACGGAGAAACTGCATTGCAATTACAATAGACCTACAAAGATAAAATTTCTAATTCTTAGTTGTTAAGACAAGAATATGCTCATATTTTCATTTTCATTGCTCAAACATATTACAACATTAAAGTTAATAGTGAACTGCCAATATTTTCTGAGAACTCTTGCCTTCAGTTCTCATTTTAATTTCATTAATAAAATGGCATTCAGTTTATTTTATTCTGGAACAATCAATGGACCAGAATTCTGTATCATGAAATTAAATATTAAATGGTTTCCATACAATAACTAATTAATTGGAATAAATAAATGCTAAATAAACACACACATCTTACAGATTACATAAATTTTCTCACAAATGTACATACATTTTAAAACTTTCTGCTTATACAGTAAAACCTGACTAAACTGGGCCCCCTATATACCAGAAACCTGGACAAGTGGAAAATAAATCTCAGAATGGAGCCATTTCCAATGTTAAATAACACTCTAAACTGGAAATCTGCCTAACGCAGAAATGGAATAGTTCTTCCAGAACCATTTGCATAAATAACCTAAGATGGATTTTCATTATGCTTAATACATAGTTACGTGCATTGAATATGAACTTGCCACGGCTGAAGACATTCACAGTGCAACAGATATTGCTGCTGGAAACAGCAGTCGTGAAGTCATGGAAGGAATGGATGATGATGACGACACCAACAAAAGGGAGCCAAAAATAGGCACTGTTAGAGAAGCATTATCTGCTGTAAGTGACCTTCAGGAATTTGTAGCTTCCAAGAATGTTTCAGAACTCCTGGAGCTGATGCAAGATGCAAAGGAGGTCATAGAGTGCTCTCTTGTGAAAAACTTTGAAGGATATATGGGAGAAAAGAAACTAATGGAGAAACTGCAATTATGTTTGACATGTAAGTTGAAAATACAGCAAAACATACAAATGAACCTACTTTTTATTTACAGAGTTTTATTTTAAATTATTTCTTCATTTAATTCTATACAATTGTATTTTTTGTACTTTATTTTACTAAAATATGTACAACCCTTTGTAAGATGGAAACCCGTGAAAATGGAAAAATATTACCAGAACAATTGTGTTCCATTTTAGGCAGGTTTTACTGTATTACACTCATCTTTGATAGTGTGGAGCAGGCCAAGACATAATGCACAAATGTTGAATGCTATGGCTCCTACAATATAACATCAACAACTATCAGTCAGTCAGCTGTTAGCTGAAGATGGGAATAATTGTTCCCAAAATGTGTCCTAATTTTCTGAATTAAGTGAGGTATAACATAAATAAAACTTACCTTCAATATTAAAGTGTTTAACCTCGCTTGTCCAAAAAATTTCTTAATCATTATTGAATGTTCCAAGTGTTTTAATGCTTTTAACATTTAATTAACATACCCCACTATTTTAAACACCTTGTTTTCATTATCAGTTACATACTGTACAATGCATTCTATATCTAAAGCTCTCCCTCCCTGGCCTGTATGATCTGCTATTTCAACAAGTAATTATCCCCACCAAGCAGCCTACAATGCAGAATATAGCCTATTTCAGACACCAAAGGCAAGTAGTCACATAGGTATGGTCACATATTAAAGATTTGTACTGTATCACCTGCTTGATATCAACAATGCAGTGGTTCTTTAATGCTCATGTCTTCCTTAGAAAAAACATTTCAGAATACAATTTTCAGTTATATGAAGTAGTGCAAAGAGTTCTTCAAAGAAATAGAGTAGTGGAACATAAGCATTTGGTTGATAAGACAAAGCAATCTGAGAAATATTATGAAAATTTAGATGATTTTAAAAAACAAAATTTGTTAGGAGCTAAAAAGAGAGAAAAAAAGATACTCTTCCCTGTCATAAAATGATCTTGAAAAGCTTCTCAGAAGATCATTAATATAAAAATATGAAAAATACTTTTTTTAAGAAAATCATTTGGGATATATTTTGAAAGCAAGTTCACTTTCATGCTCATGCCTTTGCCAATTCAATTTGAATAATACATCTGTGCTTACTGTTGGATTAACATGAGATGGCAGATGTACACTAGTCCATTAATTGTTATGAGAGGTAATAAAGTTCATTTATACAAGTGCAGTCAGCAGAGATGTACAAAGGCAAAATCAGAAATGGAAAATTTAATGCCATAGCCAGGATTTGAATCATGGATCTTCTAATCTATGTGTGTCTTCTCTTCACCACTGAGCTACCATGGCAAAATGCCAGCATAACCTTAAACTCTCAAACTGATTCGCACTTCCCCAGTAGACCACAGAGGAATCTTGTATCCGAGACATATACCACAATGGCGACTTGCAATAATAAATACTTAAGTCTCGGCCTTTAAGGTTTTTATACAATAGATTCCATTGTGATCTACCACGAAAATGTGAACCAGTTTGAGAATTTAAGGTCATGCTGGCATGTTGCCATCATAGTTCAGTGGTTAAGAGTAGCCACACAAAGTGTGTAAGATCCTTGTTCAAATCCCAGCTTGGAATTGAATTTTTCATTTCTGATTTTACCATTTAAAGTTTACCTACACACAGTTTGTCTGTGTTAGAGCAATCAATTGTCACTGATTGGCCTAATATATGGAAAGAAATCTACTTTCTTTATTTAAACTTTTAAATTTTTGAAGACTCATCATGCTCTACATAGCTGTCACTTATACAATTATGCCTTGCACACCTTTTAACATGCTGTATTAAAGATTTACTCTGGCATGTATTGTGTTTTTGTATGGTGTGCATGTGCGTGTGTTTGTGTGTGTGTGTGTGTGTGGTTGTGTGTGTCTGTGTATGTGGTGTTTTTCCTTGTTAACCTGTATTTGACTAACTGTAAAGGCAAGTTTGCACTCTAAATGAGAGAGGTGGTTAGCAATGTTTATAAATCATAGATGGGGAGAACTGACAAATTGTGTCACTTCCCCTACATTGTAATTTTAACCCCTTCCTCTGCCTCACAGCAATCTGCTACCAGGCCACACCTCCCACTATTGTCTGTCTACCTCAGAGAACAGGTCAGTCCTTCAAATTGTATCAGTAAGTAGAGAGGGTAAATACTTGATTGCACTGCTGTCACCCCTCTTCCCCATGCCTGTTATAAATATATGAACAAGCAAATTTGTTATTATCTACTTAGTAATTGTTAGTTATAAAAATCTTCTGAAGTGAAATTAACATAAAAAATCTCATTATGTAATGTGCACTGTTTATGTAGCATAGCTGGAGCAGAACATCTCCACAGAACAATTCAATTCCATAAGTTCCTTCTCCCTTCTCAAAACTGATATTTACAACCACATAATTTCATCCAAACCAAAAACTCTCATTTACAAGAGAGATGAAATCAGGCACATATGGACATAGGTAGAAGAGGTGGTTGTGGTAAAGACTTGTGATTGAGAAGCCTCAAGTACCATATGTAGAAAGAATGGGTATTAAACACTATTCAAGTTGGTCTGGGTGACTTGGTTAGGTGCTGGCCTAGTGATCCCAAGATTGTGGGTTCAAACCTGGCCCAGTCTGATGTGTTTTAAAGTATGCTTAAAAGTGACAGCCCCATGTCAGTAGATTTACTGGCATATAAAAGAATGAAGAACATATTCCTTACATTGCCACATTCAAAGTTTCCCCTAATGCAGTAAAAGTGTATTTTGTTCATTGTTTGTTTGCTTAGTTCATTTTCTACCAGTAGAGCCTTCTAGTTTCATTGAGTTTGTAATGTTACAATAACCATTAAGTTCAGGCTATGGTCATCATGAATGTTCTTGATGAAAAATCAGTAATTTCCTGTCTTCTTTAGACAGTATATAAGGTCATTATTTATTTATGCCAACAAGCTTACTGCTGGTGTTTTTAAACACAGAAGCCGTGTGTGGGCAATGTTTAAGAGGTGAAATCAGGACTGAAAAATTCAATGCCATAGCTGAATCAGCTGGGGAATCTAATGTCCTACTGGCAGGTTGGCCATGGTGGCTTAGTGGTTAAAGCAGTCGCTCGATGCAGAAGATCCATGGTTCCTGATTCCACCTCTTAAGTATATAAGGTCATTATAACTTATTGGACATTTTTTGTGGAATTTTTACTTTCTCAACTGCATACCAAGCAAGTATGGGAAGCAATGCTTTGTACCCAAAAATTGGATATCGAAATTTCACCATAAATGTGTATTATAAAGCCCTTGTGAATCCAAAAACATTTTCTCTGTGTGTGAGTGTGAGTGTGAGAGTGTGAGTGTGTGTGTGTGTGTGTGTGTGTGTGTGTGTGTGTGTGTGTGTGTGTGTGTGTGTGTGTGTGTGTGTGCGCGCGCGCGTGCGTGTGTGTGTGTGTGTCGGTGCGTGCGTGCGTGCGTGCGTGCGTGTGTGTGAACAGCACAACTCAAAAACCAAATGTTGGATAAATACCAAATTTGGTATTTTAATTCAATATACTTCAAAAACATGACACAAAGATCTTAGTCCATGATCACATCTAACATTGCACATTACAGGATACAAAGAAAATGTAAATGTTATATGTCTGTGGGTGTATATAAATAGCATTTAAATTTCAACTTACATTATTTTTGCACTGGCCAATAATGTTCTAAATTTTTGTCAAATGTTCCACTTTTTTTTATCATTATGTCCTACATTTCCATAAATTAATCTGGTAATCCTATTTATTCATAACACTAGATAACAGACATTTTGCATCTGGCATGTGATACATAAATCTTTATGTATTTTTGGAGGTAGTATACAAGCCTATGTTTAGAATTGCTGTATCATATCAGGTTTTTAAGTAATTTGAATTTTTGGGTATTCTTAATATTTTCTATTTTGATATGAAGTTTCCTACTTAAGATGAAATATATCATAGCTATGCTATTTATACATGTCTGTAATTACAGGAAAGTCTCCTGGAAATTGCTATAAGATGGCATAACAATTTGCTTTCTACAGAGAGATCCAAATACATGTGAACTGCTATGCAGTGTTTGTCACTGCACACGCGGAAAGACCTTAACAGCAGCTGATGTACACAAGGTCACAAATATCACTTGTTTTTCTCTGCTTTGCTCACAATCAGTATTGAGCTGGCACAATATTGTACAGTTGCAGTATTACCAGTGTGCTTTACTATATAGTCCGGTACTTAGTCATAAAATGTATTATACTCCGCATTTATTTTCTACTGCACAGCGTGTATTTATTTATGATTTGTATGAGTTCACTCAGTCAGCTCACCAAGGTAAAGTACGATTTGCAGAAAGATTTTCATTCAATATTTTTCATGGATGAGTGTACACAAAATAATCATTATTGGACTTCTGAGAAGCCTAATATTGTTCATGAAATATCCCTTCATGATGAAAAAATTGGTGTATGGTGTTTAATAGTGGAGAAAGAGCTATAGGCCCAATATTTTTCAAGTTAACAGTTGACACCCGTAAATATGTGAATAGAATTTTGCGCCCTCTTTTTAGAGAATTAACCAATTCTGCCTTTTTTCAACAAGACTGTGCAATAGCTCATACAGCCAATCTTTCAATGAAAACAATTTAAAGTGTGTTGCAGGACAGAATTATTAGTAAAAATTTGTGGCCCCTCGGTCCCCCAACCTAACTCCCTGCGGTTTCTATCTCTGAGGTAACTTAAAACATAAAGTGTACAACACAAACCCACACACCCTGGAAGAATTAAAACAAAATATCCGTCAGGAACTTGCCAGCATTTCTCAATGTGAACTATGAGGAGTGATGGATAATTTTCCTAAGAGGTGCCAAAAATGTATCGACAACAACGGTGGCCAGTTTCAGCATCTGTTATAGTTATATTGGTAAGTAAAGATTTAAAAGTAGTTTTAAAAATGCTGTATGGTTTTATCCGTGCTGTTCTATGACAGCGGCAGTTGGCAACAAGCACAGAGGACCCATACAGACAAAACGTAGCGCAGCTGGTTCACAGTCTTTTGGGTCACCTGTTATAAATGGGCACCAGCATTAGCCAACAGTGGTCATTCAGCTAGCCTGTTAGAAGTTGCAAGCTCCAATCTAAATGACAAAAAACATTGTTACTTCAATGTGTGTTCAACTGTGACTTGATAAAGAGGTAGTGATATTTTTATATTTCATAGTGGCAACAGTAATAAAATGGTAACTGACAAATCTTGTAGCTGTGTGAACCACCCCAACTTCTGTTATGTGTGGAAACATGATGAGTGTCGGCAGACTTTTTTCCAGGGGGGGCACATGTTGGAAATTTGCAATCATATAATATTAAATCATTATTTTATTGACAAAATTTATAATATTTGTTGCAGATAACCGTATTAATTTGTGCTAAATAAAAATTGTTCTTTACATCAAAATTAAAATAATAGTTTAATAGTCAGTAACTGGCTGCACATTAAGTTCACCAACTTCCAAGAGTGCTGCCCCCCCCCCCCCCTCTTGCCCCTGTTTCGTGACACCCATGTGTGGAAAGTTCACTTCAAAACCTCTAAGGAAGCCTGTAGGTGAAGAAGATATATTAAGAAAGTATATAAACTGCATTTTGATATTGCTCTTGGTGAACAGGACAAAAGCTTTACACCTCATATTGCATATATTAGCAGCACTACTACTTTAAAAGAATGGATAAAAGAGAAGTGCCAAGTCATGCCATTGGCTCTTTCTATCACTTGGTAAGGGTCAAAATATCATAATGTTTATTATTTCTGCTTCACAAATGTGAAGTGCACTACATTGGTTGAGCTGGTAAAGTAATTCTAGCACTGCTTCATATTAAGCTGGGTTTAATGAACTTCATAAAGGCTCTTGCTAAAGAGAGTTGAGCCTTTAATCATTTGAAAGAAATGTTTCCTGAAGTCATGAGCAAAACTAAAAGAAGGCATATTTGTTGGACCAAAGATAAGGAAATTGATGAAAGATCCAAAGTTTGATAAAATGTTTACAGATCTAGAGTTAGCTGCTTGGTCCTTCAAAAGGATTGTGCATGGATTCTTGGGCAACAGAAAAGTTGATAACTTTGTTTCCATTGTGAGTGATCTGCTGAAAAACTACAAGAACATTGGTTGAAGAATATCACTAAAAATTCACTTCTTACATTTCCATCTTGATTTTTTCCCAGAAAATTTGAATACACTTAGTGAAGTGCAGGGTGAATACTTTTACCAGGACATTCTTACTATGGAGAAATGTTATCCATCAATGATGAGGAATTATTGCTAATTTCTTCTTAGGGAGACTTGTGAAACACCACACAAAAGAAACACAACCAACTGAGACACCCAGACCAACTTTTGTGCTTGTTAGACACATTCTCACACATGAATTACCAAATAAAGTTAGAATTTTTTTTGCCAGCATTTTAAATGGTAACTGTGTGACAGAATGTTTTACTACTGTATTTGTAGTAGTGCTCTGAATCTAAAAAATTATGATGTGATAGAGAAAAACTGATTACGCCACCGAATTAAGTACCCTCAAATTAAATATCACTACTAATTTTGAAATCAGATACTCAAAAACAGTTTCAATTTGTCGAGTATGGTAATTAATCAGAATCACCTTTTGATATGGTAATATGAAATGTTCCTTGGACACTAGGTTTCTTGTATTGTTCCCAAGCTTTTAATTTGAGTTTAGTGTACAAATATGAAGAAACTTTGATGCAGGTATTTTAAGAGAGAAGCTTTTTTGTTCATAGGCTATTGAATTTGTCAACTTTTTCAATTTGAGTTAAAGGAAATAAGTTTAGCTGAACTATTGGATATTGTTTAATTAGTGCACAATAATTTTTAAGTCCATAATCCCTGAAGCTCTCCTGAAAATTTCAAGCTAATACATTATACTAATACATTACAAGCTGTGGTCCAGTGAGCATTTTGAAGAGTGAAAAATGTTGAAAAAAAAATACACAGAGAAAAATAGAGTTCATAATAAAGTTCAATGAGGTTATAAGTTATAGGCATAATATACTATACCAAGTTCAGTCTTAGGTTTGTCCGCATCAAAACAAACCCACGTGGTCAGTGCACCGTGGTACAACACTGTAGCAATGCGTGCAGGGAAGTAGTCCCATCCTAGCAATCTGAGTTTTAGAATGAATTTATCGTTAAATGATATAACATTCTACACAACTACCTGAGAGGTTAATTAACGCTGATGTATACTGATAGACAGAGCTACAAGTCCCAACATGCAACTCGTGTAATAACCTGATATCCAAGTATTGTTTATAACAGCAGTTTCAATTTAGAATCATGGCGGACAGTCGCGGTGATTTTGCTCTTGCGTCTTCGTGGACTTATGTAAAGCATAAGGCGGGAAAACCATTGACTAGTGGTGAAAAAAACAATAGTGTTGAACGTGTATTATAAGTTGTGTGAGAAATATCCAACTGTTCCCATCAAAGAAGTAGCAAAATTAACTTCTGAGTTCACCGCTGTTTTGAGTACCAGTATAAACAGTGCTCGTAAAGAAAAAGCTGAAACAGGAAAAGTGGTTACACCCGGGAAAAAACGAAAGCGTGTGAAATACGCCATGCAAGAATGTGACGAGTTTGTTAGAAACGCAATTCGTGTTACATGTTAGTCACTCTTTAAATTGACGGAATAAGGGATCATTTCGTTTCTATTACGTACCGCATGCACTCACCACGTGGTTGTGTTGTGACTATTTCTGGGGCGAATGGCGGAAGGATACATTATAACTGTGCACTGGCCACCTGGGTTCAATTTCGCGTGGATCAACCTTAGAGTGAATAGATAGTATGTACAAAGACCAAACAATTGAAAATGTTCACATTGTTTACCAAATTTCACTGATGCATTGCCTTAACTTTGAAAACTGCTAATTTTTATTAATAATACCTCATTAAGAGAATCATGTGCTAATTCTAAGTTCTTATTCTATTTTCCTGAAGAATAAAGAAATATTTTTACACTATATGAAATGCTTTTCAATCATTATTTTGAAATAATAAATGAAGAAACGAATAAATGAATAAATAAATGAATGAATGAATAAATAAATAAAAATAAATAAGTAAATAAATAAATAATTAAATAAATAAAAAAGTAATGCAAAAACCAAAAAGATAACCTTAAAACTCAGTTCCAGTGTCTTTTAAATGCAAAACTCTAAAAATCTAAACTTTAAAGCAAAACATAGTGCATAGGTTCATTCATATGTTCAATTTCAGGATATTAGTGCCCAGAGTCTAATATCTATTTGAAAGGATTAGCATTATTTTAAATTTGAGCATGCAAGCTATGTAAAAGTGTGTACAGCCCTCAGCAACCACGCAAGTGTGTTCTGCTGGTAAATAGAAAAGTTTATTACACTAGCTTGCTGGATGAAAAAATGGGTTATAAACAACATTAAATGAAAATTTCTGCTCTAGCTCATGTGCTTTTAGATCTGAAAAGAGATAGTTTGCCTGCACTCTCTGTCACTTAAGTGTTTCATCACTGAGTTTATTTTGTTTCACATAAACAACTCAATTACGTTGCAGCACACTGCAAAATAAATTCAATATATACACAAAACTGTAAAATCTGAAGCAAAGAAAATATTTTCCTGTTTGTCAATGAAGTTCAGTAATAATAAATTATAGTTTTAAAAAACTAACAATGCATGCTTGTATAACATGCTTAACTAAAAATTAGAAAATAATTTTTAAGTATGAAGAATTTGTTCTATTAAGTCAAGTAGTTCATTATATTTCAAAATTTTGTAATAAGTTTCAATTAAAAACTAATTTATATGAAAAAAGTAATAAATTTCATTGTAAAACAGTGTGGGGTGCCCTTTAGATATTTTTATCCTGTCTTTACTTTTACAAATAGCTACTATTTATAACAAATATAACAAATAGCTAACTATTATTTTATTTATGCCAACAAACTTACTGTTGGTGTTTTTTTTTTTTTTTTTTTTTTTTTTTTTTTTTTTTTTTTTTTTTTTTAAACACACAAACCATGTGTGGGCAAAGCTTGAGAGGTAGAACTGGAACTTAAAAATTTAATGCCACAACTGGGATTTGAACCACAGACCTTCTGCTTACCGGGCGGCTGCTCTACCACTGAGCAATTGTGACAAACTGCCAGAATGGCACTAAATTCTCAAACCAGTTTGTATTTCTCCTGGTAAACCACAAAGGCAGTCTCACATCAGAGACAAATTACCCCAATGGTGACTTACTATTGTAAGTACTTTATATCTCAGGATTAAATAACCTTCAGATGGTAATTATTATTTTATTTATGCCAACAATAGCTCAGTGGTAGAGCAGCTGCCCGGTAAGCAGAAGGTCTGTGGTTCAAATCCCAGTTGTGGCATTGAATTTTTAAGTTCCAGTTCTACCTCTCAAACTTTGCCCACACACGGCTTGTGTGTTTAAAAAAAAAACACCAAGAGTAAGTTTGTTGGCATAAATAAAATAATAATTATCATCTGAAGGTTATTTAATCCTGGGATATAAAGTACTTACAATAGTAAGTCACCATTGGGGTAATTTGTCTCTGATGTGAGACTGCCTTTGTGGTTTACCAGGAGAAATACGAACTGGTTTGAGAATTTAGTGCCATTCTAGCAGTTTGTCACAACAGCTCAGTGGTAGAGCAGCCGCCCGGTAAGCAAATGGTCTGTGGTTCAAATGCCACTTGTGGCATTGAATTTTTAAGTTCCAGTTCTACCTCTCAAATAGCTAACTATTTATAACATTTGATATCAGACACACACCCCAAACACACCCCAAGCTTTTTGCAATAAAATTTATTATTTTGTTCATATAAATTAGTTTTTAATTTAAATTTATTACAAAATTTTGAAATATAATGAACTACTTGACTTAATAGAACAAATTGTTCATACTTAAAAATTATTTTCTAATTTTTAGTTAAGCATGTTATACAAGCATGTATTGTTAGTTTTTTAAAACTATAATTTATTATTAACCTATTATTAACCTTTTATTTAATTAAATCAATTTTCAGGGTGCATGTAGAAATGTGCCTAAGATGTGATAACTGTACCGTTTTCTATAAAGTTAGCTTAGTCATTCTTTATCCTGACGATCCTGGTCAAGACATTGGGACAAATTCTGGATATTATGGTATTGTCATCAATTCTTGACACGTGTGCAAATTTTCAAGTCAATCAGACAATTCTAAGTTGGTTAAAATTACATTGTGGTGCAGTTTTTATTGCAGCGGTATTTCAATTCTGAGCGATCTGGCTCTTATTTTCCTCAGGGCGTGGTAACGGATGGAATGAAAAATCACACGATGTTTCTTCACCACAATGTATTATTTGATTAACACTTTTTCTATATTTTACATTTAAATAAATCCTCCTACCACCGTTTTAAATGATTTAAAACCTTTCCACTTTTTCATTTAGTGGAACTAATGCTTGATGAAAATCTGGTAAACGTTCTACAATGTTCACACGTTACATCAACACGTCCTTACACCTTGAATATATACACGCTAGTGAAAGGATTATGGCGTCACCTCACGTGATATTACCTTTCTCGTATACATCCGCGTATGTGTCCATCAAATAGTTCCTTCTTGTTAGGGAAGCGATCCCTAACCATCCTCCCTTCGCTTTTATTATGGAACACATATAATTCTAATATTTATACATATACATTAAAATTAAATATGGAAATATTTATGACGTCTTTAAACAAACTTAAACCTAAAACCCGGCGCGACAGCCCACCAAGGGCCAAGGCCTACCGCCCAGCTGCTGTGTCCCCCACCTCTGTCCACTACAGGCGTCATTGGTGAGGTGCAGTACTGGAGGGTGGGATGTGGTCAGCACCCCGAGCCCTCCCGGCCAGTTATGCGGTCTTCTAGACCTGTTAAACAAACTTAGTTGTTCGTAACAATGAACATTATTAACACGTTTTCGTCATTTAACCATCTCATACCAACATCAAAAAACAAATTACACTTTTTAACAAATATTCACATAAACGATTTTCTTTTGGGGTCTTCCAATATTCTGTCTCACATGCCCCTTGTTTTGTTTTTCAAGTTGTCACCTATATTTACAATCTTGAAACACAACACAACATTTCTCCCTACTCCTCTGATACAATCACTTTTTTTTCTTTATAGTCTTCTTCGCTGTATGTTTTTGTCTTTTGTTTTGGCATGACACAGCATGTCTTTATATATTTCACATATTCAGTTACTATACAATACATATGCAGTTATTATACAACACATATTCAGTTATTATATAACACATATTCAGTTATTATACAACACATATTCAGTTATTATACATTTGACATTGACACAAATATAATTTAAGTGTATCATGGTTTATTGTGTGGCTCTTGACTTATGTTCCTTGTTATGAGGAGAGAAAAACAGGATACAAATCTTGAGCTAATGATTATGATCATATTTGTGGCAATATTTTATTCAGTTCTTTGCCTTCTTTGTCTTGTAAGCTTATTATGTATAGGCAGGTCGTTGAGTCAATTCTTAAACTCTGATGTTACTAATGGTACCATTTTTTAATTGAGTTCTTATTCACTATTGTTTTGTTCGACATTTCTTCAAGCTTAGCATTGGCTATATCCATCTTAATTCCTGGGCATTACTTTTCTGACTATGGTTTTTCTTACTTCACTAATTGTCTCCTCTTTATCTCTTATCTCTATAAGAGAAAACTTCTATACTTATAATTATTCTGCAATTGTATTATTTTTCTTCTCAATTCACCCTCGACACCTTTGTGTCAAAAATGTTTTATCTTTGTCATCACAATTGATTCCTTTTTATTGTTTTGTCCCTGACATCCTTATGTCAAAGACACATTATTTTCCATCGCTATAACTCACTTCTTTAATGACAATCAGTGTCCTCATCTGTCTTTGTTGACAATGCTCTTTGTGGTCAATATAGCCAATGACTATGTTGATTTTCTTTCTTGTTGTATTTTCCAATCTGAACATAAGCTTCTATAAGTAACCCATTAAAAATTATTATTTTCCATCATCTCTACTATTCCTGCCTTACATGTTTGTTGGCAAAGACTAGTTGGTCCTTTCTTTGTATGTTTTCAATTTGTTTTTATGGTATCTTCCTACCAACTTGCCATTTGTATTCTGTAGCTCATACGTATAGTCACCCAGCTGTTTTGTTATGACCAGTGGTCCAGTGTACAGTAGTTCCATCTTTCCAGATCTTTTCTCAGATGTCTTGGATGCTTTGTGGCTTCTTAAGAGCACCTTTTCTCCAATTTGTGGGGACTATTTCCTGATAAATCTTTTTACCTTGAATGCCAATTGACATTTTTCCTTCTCTGTCAATTCCCTTTGAGCAGCCATCGTAGTGTCAATGTCAATTGTCAATCTCTTGGGTTTTGTGTTGGTCATCAATTCGATTGGGGCGAACTTGGTCGTTGGGTTCACAGAATGGTTAATCACCTCCTCTATGTACCCGCATTTTTCCGTCCAGTAAGTGTGGTCTTTGTGGCAAAGTAGGCGGAAATATATACTTATATCTCTCATCGTTCTTTCTGTCGGATTTCCTTGAGGATAATAGGTTGAGGAATAGTGTCATTTTATTCCTAATGTTCTTAAGGTGTCCTGGAATAATTTACTTTTATGCATTGTTGCATTATCTGATAGTATAGCTTTTATATTCCCATATTTTGGAATATAGTCTTTAACGATTTTGTTCAGGCAAGTCCTGCTTTTAATGTTCCTAATGGGGTATATCTTAGTAAATTTTGTGAAAACATCAAACATGACGAAGATGTATCTGTTTCCATCTTTCCCCCTTGGTAGCTCGCCATGTTCATTGATGCACACCAATGCATTTTTCTCGTTTCTCACGATGGATTGTGGAACGACATCGTATCTTACATTGATTGGCTTGGCCTTCTGACATAGGTCGCATGAGGAAATTAACTTCCTGACTTTCTTGCCAAGATGTTTGATGTATAGTACTTCCTCAATTGCAAGCATTGTTCTCTCAGCACCAGAGTGAAGCATCGAGTGATGGAATGTCAAAATAACCCTGTCCTGTAAGGAATTTGGTACCATCATTTTCCACTTCCTTACGTCGCGACCATGTAATTTAAACAGGATGTTCCTAAATTTCCCTATCTTGGCTTCCAGTTTTGGTACTATGTCTTGTCGAATAGCCTCTTCAACTCAGGGTCTTCTTGCTGTAGCTTTGCCATGTTTTTGAAGTCTTGTAAGATTTCGTTGCTTTCCTTACTATTTATCTGCATAATTTTAATTTCATGGTGTGGATTATATATCGTCTCGGGTATGTGACTTTCTGATCTTAATCTTGACAATAAGTCACTAAAGATGTTCTCCTTGCCTGGGATATGTCTGACCTCTATGTCATGCGATGTTATTTCGTGTATGTACCTCGAGATTTTGGAGTTGGTTAGCTTGCATTTTTGGATGAAGGACAGGCTTACGTGATCAGTATATATAATTATTTTATAATGGTAGATATATTGCCTGAACTTTTGTAACGCAAAAAGGATTGCACCTATTTCTAATTCCGTTATGCAGGCATTGGCTTCTATCTTGTTTAGAAATCTAGCAGCTGTGGCAATCACATGTTTGTTGCCATCTGCATCTTCTTGTGCCAATATTGCTCCATATGAGTGCGCACTAGCATCGGTGTATATTAGAAAAGGTGAATTTGGATCTGGTCGTTCCAGGAGAATACTGTGCTTAAAAAGTTCTTTGATTTTCTCAAAGGCTACCTGGTGTTCGGCATTCCATTCCCACTTAGTATCCTTTCTCAACAGTTCTCTAAGGGGTACTAATTCCTTAGCGTAGTTAATCACAAATTTTGACTGGTACTGTAATATGCCCAGAAACCTTCTCAACTGTTTCAAGTTACGTGGGGGTGGTATACACTCTATGGCCTTGACTCTCTCCAGATTTGGTTGTATACCATCAGGCATAATGATGTGGCCAAGAAATTCTGCCTCTTTGACAAAAAATTCACACTTTTCCAAGTTCAGGGTCATGTTGCTTTCCTGAAACTTGGACAATACATAATCTATGTGATGTAAGTGTGACTCGGGATCCTTGCTGTATATTAAAAAATCGTCAACATATTGCGTTACAAAAGCCTCGATAGTATCCCCGAAAACTTTGTCAAGAGCCCTCAGCAGTGCACTGCTACTGGCTGATAATCCAAAGGCACATCTTAAAAAGTGGTACACCTTTCCTTTGTGCAGGAAGCAGGTATGTTTCCTGACGTCTGGATGAAGAGGAATTTGCCATAATGATGCTGTCAGGTCAAGACTAGTAAAATGTTGACCTCCTTTCAATTTTGATATCAGTTGGTCTATCCCCTCAGGCCTGTAATTATCTGGCAAGGTATGCGCATTTATTTTCCTGGCGTTGATGGTCATCCTCAATATTCCCTCTTTCTTGTGGACCCATACCACTGGATTCACATAACGTGAGTCTGACGGTTCTATTATTCCGTCTGCCAACATTTTCTGGATCACTCTGTCGGCTTCCTCCCTGATGGAGTTGGGGATGGGCCTGGATTTATGTGAATAGGGGGTGATATCTTTGACTTTAAAAGTATGTACATACTTATTACATGTACCTGGCTTTTTATTAAAAACTTTCCTCTTTTTAATTAATATTTTTCTAAGTTGGTTCCTTTCCTCTTCAGAGATGCCATGTGCTCCCCAGACCTTCTCGTCGATTAGCTGTGACTCAGTTCTTCTTCATCTGTTGGTAGTGGTTCAGGTTGGTAGTTGTTTGAGGTAAGATACTCGTCTTCTGTGCAGATCCAATGGCTGCAAACATTAGTATCCTCCTTGCTCGTCCAACCTGTTTTCTCCTTACTTATCCTTAGGTCTACCAACCTTTTCTCGTGGACATTGATGTTCTCCACAAAAAACTGCTCGTCTGGATGGATCCCTGTCTGGTCTGGTTCCTCCTGGCATGTTTCTTCCTCCAGGAACTTCGCGGTGCACTCTGAGGTTCCTTCCTTGATAATAAATTCATGTAGGTCATAATCGATCACCGACCTCCAAAGATTAAGCAAATCACTGCCAATGATTAGGGTAGCTGTTAGTCTAGGTATTACCAGGGCAATAAAATCGAACTTCCAGCTTCCGATTTCTATTACCAGCCTTACCTGGTATTTAACATGTTCCTTTTTCTTGCCAATCGCTGTGCTGCAATACACTACACACACAGGGAAGAATTCAGCATTTCTCTTCGTTATTAATTCCTGGAATAGCTGTTCGTCACATACTGATGTGCTGGCTCCTGTATCAATCATTGCTGGCAATTCGATACCCCATACCTTAAGCCTAATCATTGGTGGATTGGTTATTTCCTTCCTTTCACTTGCCTGTCTCCTCAAGGTACCTATACAATGTTGGTCAATATTGCCCCTACTGCCACACAGGTCAACTTCCGGGACACAAAGTTGACTTGTACTTAGTTTTCCTGGGCGTTAGAGGTGATTGTTGTTCCTGTATTCTGTGCAGCATCAGTCCTATTCAGCACATTTTCATCCTGTTCCTGTTGTCTTATGTTGCCGGTGTTCCATTGGTTTCTGCCCCTTTGGCGTGAACCCCTATTGTATGATAACCTTTGGCTGTTTAAGTATTCCCTACAGAATCGTATGTGGTTCACTTGATGGGTACGGTCTCCTGGTCTCCCCCGATCATATCTATGCGTTCTGTATCTCGATTCACCCCTTGGTATTGTGTCGTGGTACCGCTGTCTCGTGTTCTCCATCCTTTCGCCATGATTGTGTGGTTGTGGGAAATGGTGTGCCCCTCTCCCTCTGTCATGGGTGCTCCTAGTATTTCTATCTTCTCCCTCATTCTGGTTGTTCGTAGCCGTGCTCCGGTTTAAGATAGGTGAGTTTGGGTGACCGTTCCTATGTCTATGCTCATTAGGACGACCATTTTGTGTTTTGAAGGCTGTCAGTAATTCTATCATGTCTGCAAAATCTACTGGCCTCGCAACAATTAACCCTGTTCTCACTGTGTCTGGGAAATGTCTTGTTATGCTGTCTTGTTAACTCTGCTTCCGACAGGATAGGGTCTAATAGCTTTCCTTTGTTGGCTACTTTCATAAAATAATTGACTAGCAATAACCCTTTGGTTGGATCATATCTACCTCTCGCTAGCTCTACCCTAGTTTGGTTTTGCTTAGTTGGGCCCCAATACCTTGATAGGAATAGATTTCTGAATGAGCTATACGATTCATGACCAGCTAGTGTTAACCTAAGCCATTCTAATGCCTTGTTTTTTAAGCTTTTCTTAACTATCATCATCCTAAGCTCATTTGGTATCCTTTTCACTTTAAAATACTCTTCCATCTCTTTAACAAAGAGTTTTGGATCGTCTCCCTTCTCCTCGTCAAATGTAGGTGGTGTAATTTCATGTAGTATGCTGTTGGTGTAGCATAAAACTATCTCTATCACCCAAAAAACTATCTTTGTTCATAGCTAACAACTATTGGCTTTAAAACCTTAAATGGGTGAAGCAGTGATGTAATGACTAGAATAATGTAACATTTTAGTTTGCCATTAACAGAGTTCCTTCCTGCAAACCCATATGATACATGCCAAGTTAAAAGGTTCTTTTGTTCTCTCTCAAAGTGTTAATTTGTTCATCCAGCAAGCTCATTAAATGTTAGTAAAGGACAGCAAAGAAAGCAATATTTAGTGCATATACTAAAAAAAAGGGTTTAAAAAATTATTAAAACCTTTGATGAATGTGGACGGACAACCATCATTAGCTTTTGTAGACTGTGTGTTGTTCGACCTGAAAACAGAACATCAAACATAGGACAATTTATTTAATTTCACATTAGTTAGATAACTAGCTTAAAAATAAATGAATAACCAATCCTATTTTAAGGAATAAAACACAACATACAAAGGAGCACTGCTATGGATCTTAGAGTATTTTACAATGTATTCTTTAGATTTAACTCCATACCATGAACATTAAAGCTTAAAAATTGTTTTGCTAATAACATGTTCACTGCATCTGATAAAAAATGTTCACTGATCCTCACTGCACAAAAAAGAAAGAAAGGAAAGATAGAAGGCAGCAACTATAATAACAGTCATTATTAGTGATACTTCAACTTTGACGTTATATAAAAGACAAAGAATTCATTTAAGAGAACTCATGGTTAACACAAAAGCAAAAATTGGTCCTGACAGGAATATGTTAGTTCTTATGGGAAGTTTTATCGGTTAACACAAATTTCAGTTAAGGGCAATTGCAAACTCTTTCTCAGTCCCTAGCATGATTAAATGTCATTGTAACATGAACTTCCAATGTTACAGTGCTATTAAGTGTTAACTTTTCTGAAATGAATGTAATAAATGTGACTACAAAGTTAACTGCCCATTTTTGACTCATTTCTAACATATTGTAGGTCAGCAACCATGATTATCACTTCAATAATCAGCCTGTACAGTACATTTAAATAAATTCAATATTGTGTGCATTAACATTCAGAAATGTATTTGATGCCAGGTGTTCTTTGAGTCATGGCCAAATCGCGTTAGAATACTGAATAAAAATCTACAAACCATAGCATGCAAAACATGGCAACAGACAGCTCTAAATGTACAGGTAAAGCTTAAGATTCTTGATGAAGTGGGCAGTGGTGCAAAGAAAACAGCAATTGCAGAGCAGAAATTACAAGATATTTTGCTCCCATGAATGTCAACAAACTATGCTTGATTTTGTTCCAAGAAAAAAGTGTAATTTGTGCGTACTTGTACACATACTTTATAGTTGTATGACTATACAGTAAGGTAACGTGATTGATGCTGTAGAGCATTATGTATTACTGTACATGTATACAAAAATCTGTGTTTTTCACTTGACACAAATTTTATTAACATGAACTCTTGATTTTTCGGTCCCTTCAGATTCGTGTTCATGAGTACTGTAATAATATTTCTTACAGAGACATAAGTATCAGAGTACATTAGGAGATTCAATGATATGCGTAAAAGATATCGCTGCCACCTACGAGCAGTAGACTTGGGTTTGATTCCCGGTACCGGCATGGGGCTTGTTCCCACTGGGAGATCTGGTCCGGGGTGCACTTAGACTCATTAGGTCCCTGTGGGGCCAACTGAGGAGCTACTTGATTGAGAAGTAGAGGCCCCTGGTTGCAAAGACTGCATAATCAGCCAGGAGGGACTGGGCACTAACCGCATCCCACACTCCAGTACTGCACCCATTCATGATCTCTGTATTGGGAGAACTGGGGTATGCAGCAGCCAGGTGGGAGGCCTTGACCCAAAAGGGTTGTTATGCCGCAGGGTTAGTTATGTAAAAGATGCTGATTTCATACTAACTTGTTTTAGTAAGGACTAAAATGGTAATGCTTTCCCAAAATAATACTGTAAGGAAAGCTAGTAGTGCTATGATCCACATAATTGGGTCATATTCTACATCTACATCCCATATAAATAAGCCCAGACACCATGACCTTTAAAATTTGGTAAGTACCTAGTATCACTTATTCAAGTAGGGAAAACTCTGAAAGAAATCTTCGGCCCCATTTATGCATACAATTTCATGTCACACAACAAATAGAACATGATCTGTAAGTACAGTAGGTTAAATGGAAGCATTTATTCCATGCAATGTGATGCACACAATATTTTGTGTCATTAAGAAAGATCTTCCGCTATCTTTCAGTTCACAAGATGTATGCAACAATCACATGATCTCCACATACATATAGTACATATAGTACATATATATAGTAGAGGTCCGCATGGGTCAACATTCTTAGGTTTGGTCACACTGGACTCAACTAGGCCCGAGTCCAAGAAAAGGTTATAGTGTACCACCCAGCGTGGGCCCAGTTGTGTAATTTTGTTTTAAAAGTCATCATCACCACCACCACCATAATTATCATTATCGTTATCGTTATCGTTATCATCATCATCATCATCATCATCATCATCATCATCATCATCATCATCATTATTATTATTATTATTATTATTATTATTATTATTATTATTGTTGTTATTATTGTTGTTATTATTGTTATTGTTATTGTTGTTGTTTCAAATTAGGTCCAAACCCGGCCTGTGGGTTGGGCTGGGCCGGCCTTAGGCCCAAGCCCGTGCAGACCTTAATATATGGGCATATTTATGAATGTCACATTGTTGTGAGGGAGACAGTTAAGCCAATGCCACTATTTTGGAAAATCCAGAGCTATAGTGTTGATTTTCCAGTGTGGTTGATGTTTCCTGTGTTGCAAGAGTGATCTAATTTTCATTGTTCATACTTTTACCAAGTACGGATGCAGAACATTTTATACAAGAAATTTGTATTGTGATTCAATTTGGGATGTTATAACAGCATTGTGTACTCTTTATTGGATGTACACTCCAACACCATTTTCATCTGTGTTTTTGAGTTAAGAGTTTGTAGCAAGAGTACAATGCACAGGGTCCAACTAGCAGTCGAAACAAATGTGGAAATGAGCTGATAGAACTGATGTTCTAGCAATAGACAGCATTGCATGTTGCATCATGTGACACAAAATTGTATGTATAAATGAAGTGATACCCAGGAAAATGAAACTAAATCCGAGTTTGCCCTCATTAACATTAATATTTATATTGCAGACCAGGTATTTAGAATTAGACAAATGACAGAAAATGTTAGCCCAATGAGAAGAGCTCCATTTTATCTTTACTGACTTAGAAAAAGCATATGACACAGTAACAGTTAAACCACTTTGGACTGTCCTTCAAAACATTGGGAGCTGCAAGTTCTCTTATATCCACAGCGGGTGGCTGGCTACATGCTAGCCCCTAAAGCTGGGACAGTGGGTAATGGATGTGTCGGCAGGTAGTGGATAGCTGGCACCTGAGTGGTAGAGTTGGCTGACTACTGACACATCAGTCAGGCCTGTCTCTGAATAACCAATAGGAGCCCGCAAGCCAATTCCCCTATCCAAAGGTGTTAAGTGATTCATGCTGAGTCTATGGCACATGGAAAGATGTGTTGTTAATGGACCTATACCGCTCGCAAAAGTTAAAGGCATGTGAATGCTGGCCAATGCTCAAGCAGAGCGCTGTTGCCCAGTGTAGTGGTGTACCGGCAGACGGTCTATCCATAAGGTTGTGTGAGATGCATGTACCACATTCGGCAGTGCTGGTAGGAGGGGCAAGCATACAATTCGCTGGAGTCCGCAGTACGCCCAGCCTCCATAGGCCATTAAGTTTTGCGAAGATTATAGTTATCCATAGCTAAGTGTGGGAACAAATATAAATAAACCAGAGGGTCCTGACCAGAGACTAGATAAAAAACAAGCAGTGGCTGAGACCTCAAAAAGGAATTCAGCTAACCAGAAACAAGAAGCAGAGATTGGGGAAAGTAGACCTTGCCTTAATTAACTGCAGGACAAGTGCCAGGCTACATAGGGAAACTGGCCTCACTGGAAGAGGTGGAAGGATGTTGCAGGGTTAGGCCACTGTAATTACTTTCATACAGGCCAATCTGCAGCATAGTATTACTGTCTCAAAGGTGCTTTGCAGAAGCATAACAACACAGGATATAGAAGTTGCCATAATACAGGAACCATGGCTTAGGCAGGGAAGTATTTTGGGGTTAAAATACAAGGGTTGTTCTATGTACAGTGCCCCTGCTGTTGAAAAACCCAGAGTGTGAGTCATGATAGGTTACAGCAATGTCCGGGCACTGCTGAACTTTCTTAGGAGAGATCTGGTGGCGGTGCCTGGTAAGATATGAGGAATACCAACTACCCCATCAAGCGGTAGTCTGTTCCTCCTATTTACCTTATGTCTCTGAGAAGGTTTCTCCTTCTTGGAGTTCAGAGCACTTGTGGTATTTTGCAAGAGAAGAACCCTCATCTTATTGATTGGCTGTGATTCTACTACATGCCACCATGTGTGGGGTAGCATAGACATCAATGAGAGAGGGATGGGATTACTCAAAATTTGAGCACAATAGATCTTGGGATCTTGAATAAAGGGAACAATTTGATGTTTTTTCTAATTTTCAAATGGAGGGAGCTATAGACTTGATACTAGGGAACTTTGGGGTTCTAGAAGAAGTTAACAACTGGAGAGTTAGTAAGGAACCTTCCTTATTTGACCACAGGCATATTTATTTTGATTTTGCAGGAAAAGGAAAGGAGCGACTGTACAAGAACCCCAAGAGAATCAATTAGGAATCTTTTAGAGTGGATCTGGGGGATGATCTCAAAAATGGACCTCGGATCAAAATTGAAAGTGTAGAGGACCTTGAGTTGCTTTTGGTATTTTTCACAAACACCTTGGTCTCTGCACTTGAAAGGAATTGTCCCCTCACATATGAGGTAAGGGCAAGAGATAAATTCAGACGGAATTTGTATTTAAAATCCATCAGGAAAGAGATATGAAGGCTTTATAAGTATAAGGTTTATACTTGTCAGACAACATGAGATAAGTATGAAGAATCTCAAAGATTATACAAAAAAGCAACCAAAAAAGCCTCCAAGATATCATTGAGGTGATTTTGCAAAAGTATTGAAGAACAAGTGAGTGCTGCCCAATTGCAGTAACTACTGGTCTCTAGGAGTAGCGCCAGACTGGCCTTACTGATGGACCCCACCGGTGCATGAACACAATTTGAGGGGGAGACTTTGAGGCTGCTACTTGACTCACTTTCCAGGGACATAAATAATGGAACAAGAACCAATCTCAACTCTGGTCTGGCTTCTGAAATTGTGGATTTTAAAAAAGCTAAATGGGTCAGTTTTAATTTCTCTACTATGTATAGTTACTAGGGAAAGTATTGTATTCCACCCAAAAATTCATGTCAAGATTTCATGGAAAACATATGTTTTGAGGCCCTCTGAATAAAAAAAGAAAGCATTTTTGGAAAAAAAGCCTATGTGTGTGTGTGTGTCTGTGTGTCGAGTATCTGTCGGTATATGAACAGCATAACTCAAAAACAAAAAGTTGGTTAGAAACCAAAGTTGGTATTGAAGTTTAATGTCTTTCAAGGATGCGATATGAAGGTTTTGAAGAAAATTCCTACACCCTGAACTACCCTTTACATGGAAAATTTTTTGAAAATTTTTATTTTCTTGAAAATGGATCTAGCAATTTTGATTAAAATGCCATAAGTTTAACATATTTTTATGACAAATGAAATATATATTTTGGGCTTTCTGGCTATAGCCTATTGAGACAGAATATTAAAAGGCCCCAAAAGAAAATTGTTTATGTGAATAATTGTTAAGAGTGTAATTTTTTTTTTGATGTTGGTATGAGTTGGTTAAATGACGAAAATGTGTTACTAATGTTCATTGTTACAAACAATTAAGTTTGTTTAAAGCCGTCATAAATATTTCCATATTTAATTTTAATATATATGTATAAATAAAAGAATTATATGTGTTCAATATTGAAACCGAAGGGAAAATGGCTAAGGATCGCTTCCCTAACAATGCAGAAACTATTTAATGAACGCATGCGCGGATGTACACGTGGCAGTCGGAATGATAGACTCGCAACTAAAAGAATCGTGACTAGCGTCTATATGCTCAAGGTGATAAGATGTGTTTTGGTAGCGTGTGAACATGTGTAGAACATTTACCAGACTTTCATCAAGCTTTTGTTCCATTCTTTGAAAAAGTGGAAAGACTTAAATAATCTAAAATGGTGCTAAGAGGATTTATTTAAATGTAAAATAGAGAAAAAGTGTTAATAAAATAATACATTGTGGTGAAGAAACATCGTGTGATTATTCATTCCATTCGTTGCCACGACCTGAGGGAAATAAGAGCCACATCGCTCAAAACAACACCACTATTTAGTCCTGTGTACTCTTGATAACTTTTGCATAACTAGTAAACCATAAGAGACAGACCAAATCTTACTATGCAAAAAATGTAGATCTTGTTAAAATATACAATTTATGTCCAAATGAATTTTTGGGGGGAGTGAACCATTTCAGAGATATTCCTTGTTATTTGTGTGAGCTTTCCAAAACTTATACTTTTCTCAAATGGAAGGTCATAATTCACTTTTTTATATCTTAGCTGTGCAAAGAGAATGGAATTTCAAAGCCTTCATATAGCAACCATATTTAAAACATTTGACTATCACTCAAAGACTAATGTAGACCATAGGGGAGGGGGGTGTTTAGGTAATTCTTGAACTTACAGTTCGATTTGAAAAAATTTAGACCCAATTAAGGAGATTAATCAGGGAAAAAAGCTGCATTTTGGGCCTTGCATTCCTTGTTTAAGAGACAAATACAAAATTTCAAATTGGAAAGTGATTGGTCTACTTCTTGGTGCTCATGGTGTGACTACTAAATTTACTGTTAATTTGTTCCGAGATTTTGAATTGCAATTAAGTGTTTCAGAAAATATTGGTCTACAAATTATTTGTGATTCTTTTTACATTTTACACAATCATCTGTATACTACACTAAACTAATAAATAAATGGTTCTAAAATGATTAGCTGTCCTATTTCAAATTTTATAATAGTTTTGTACATTGTACAATTTTTTATCCTTTATCATTCATATTTAAAATTGTCTTCTACAGATCTGTTAGTAGGTGTAAAATAGGACAGTATCCAACTAATGGATTTTCTTTTATATTCCCCTTGTACCTAAAAAATACTAGCAATATTTTCTGCAAATGTTATCTCGACTAACATGAAAAAGATACAGGAATAAGTTTTTGTAGGAATAGTTAGTACAAGAGTAGAGAAAGTCATGCAAGTGTAACACATCAGATTTTTACTTTTGAGCCCTATAAGAGTGCAGGTGCGGATGGAATCTTCCTGGCACTTCTTCAAGAGGACTGGGAAACTAAAAATCAAGCAAACTGACACTGCGAACCTTCTAGGAATATGGATTGATGCTGATCTAACATAGAAGAGTCACATAAATTTTATAATTACACAGCTTAGCATACTAAGCTATGCAATAAGAGTCCTTGGTTATAGATCTTCTTCTGAAATTTTAAAATTGGTCCATTTTAGATGCATATATTCTTTACTTTCTTACAGCACAGTCCACTAGAGATCTTCAACTAAATTGATACGAGGGTTGTCTGTAAAATAAGGTTCCCTATTTTTTTTCACAAAGAAAAACATATTTATTGACATTGAATAATACATTTTTGGAAAGCTTAGACTTTTTCCTGTTTTACAACATAATAGCCTTTCTGATCAATGCACTTTTGCATGTGGTGTGCCATCTTTTGTATGCCTGCATCATAGAACTCTCCTGCCGCGTGGGGAAGATAGCTTAAAACAGTTTCTTTCAGTCCCTCTCCGGTTCTGAAATGCATCCTACCCAGGTGTTTCTTCAAGTCAGGGAAGAGATGGTAGTCACTTGGGCTAGCTCTGGGCTGTAGGGAGGGTGTGTGACAGTATCCCATCCAAATTTGTTGATGAGTTTGGTTGTCACATGGACAATGTGTGGACAAGTGTTACCCTGATGGAAATGCACTCTCTTCATGAACATACCCTTGCACCTTGGTATACCCTAAATGATCAGTTACAATTTTGTGAATATAGGTCTTGCTGACATCAGGGATCATCTCACAGGTCTCCCAACCTGTCACCCTTCATATTTCAGCATTGCTTTTTCCAATTTCACAATCGTTTTGTCTGAAACTGATGGCCATCCAGAACGCTGGTCATCCTGGACATCTGTACGTCCACCTTTGAATTCTCTGCACCATTTGGGCATGTGTTGTACGCTCATACCTGTCCTCCACACACTTCATACAGTTGGGAATGAATGTCCACTGGTGCAGTCTTTTTTGCTCACAAAAATGCAACACAAAGCATAATTCACACCTGGCGGGAGATGTGAGTGGAAGCTCCATTTCTAACAGCTGCCAAGCCAAGAGTGAGCGTCGCAGACAGCTCACAGGGCGGGGTACTGGGAGAGGGAGAACCAAGCTACATGCCAGTATTGCTGGATCTCCTATAAAAGCATTCCTCATGACTGCAGATATTCAAGAACCTTATTTTACGGACAACCCTCGTATATTCATACTACAAAAATATGTTATAAAACTCATGAAGCATGTTCCTATAAGTCCACCAACTGAAGTAGTGTTCAGAGAATTTTTTATGCTACCATTAATCTGTATTTAAGTTTTTGAGACTAAGAATGAATTGGCAGGAATTCTGACCACCAATCCTATAATATCAGGATTATATAACTTGCATCTCAATCACAAAGCAATAAATTCTGTCTTCAGAGTATGTCATGCTAAGGATTATTACTTTACAACAAGCTATGTGGTAATTGGAAACTTTTAAATCAGAGACAATTCAAATGAAGTTAAAAATTATCTCTTGACACACCTGTTGTCCAGTATTAATGAATTCATGACAACTCCATTTTCCTAAACTAATACCTCCTCTCATGTTAATAATTTGTACTCTTGTTTAAGTTTCCGTTATATTGCACATATCCATTGTAAGTTGTATACAAGAGAAATGTAATTTATTTGACAAAGCTTTTGAATTTTTGTGATTCTTTTGGTGAATAAATGTGTTACCCTCAATTTTAGTTGCCATTCCTGTTCTCTTGAAATCTTTGTTTGATTGTAGTATAATATACAGTGAAAATCCATACTGACCATGCAATGTACATAAATGTAGAGATCAGATTACTGCTTCATTGTTGCCAATACTTTTCAAAGCTAGCTCCTCCAATTATTTTAAAATCACATATAGGTAGAGTTAGAGTTTGAGAAAAAGCATTTAAATTGCTTCAGGTCTTTTCATTATCAGCAATGAAATGTTTTGTAATATGGCTACCAAAACTTCTTACCTATGCTACAATTTAGCACCCCACTATGCAAAACATAAACTTTAAATTGCAAGGCTGAATGGATGATGGTATTATAATACAACTTGGTATATTTCTCCATTTCTCCATAAATTAAGATTTTTATGTATATTCAATATATACATTAGAGTGTACCAATTAGAGTGGAAAAATTCAGTAGTGAACAAGGACACCAACCTAGTAAAGGAGCTATGTTAACTTAAGTTCTATAGTCAAAACAGGTGTTCTAATAATATAACTTCTTCTGTTAAAGGATATAATATTAACCCTATCCATTCAGCTCAATTGTACAGTCATATGAGGTGCTTAGAATAGCAAGGGCGTAAGGGCAGGGAGGCATCTGTGAAAATGACAAAAATCCACAATTTTTGCCACAATGATGTGAAAATTTGTATGTATGTGTGCCAAAGCATAACTAGAAGATTTACTAACTTTCACTTTTCTATGCAAGATAGTTTTTGCAAAAAAAATTTTTATTGGTTTTTTTGCTGCAATTTTAGGGTAGTATAGTAAACGCTTCTTATAAAATATTATTTGTTCTAAGTAAACTAAACTCTGGCCATACGTTTTCCTAGATTATTTCTACAAAACCTGGTATTTTTATTTTGCTATGTGAAACAGTTTTGGAGAAAAAAAATATAATTGAATACCTCAGTGTCCATTTTTTTTCAAATTATTAATCATTTTCAAAATAAAAATTCAATAACAATTAAACTACTCCATGTACAGCATTTAAAATACCAAGTTTTATGGAGCAAGTATCTAAGAACATGTGTGCAAAATTTAAAAGAAATCTATTAAGAACTGTATTAGAAGATACATTTTGAAGATTGAAAAATGTGAAAAAATAGAAAGCAGAGAAAAATGACTTTAAAGTTTTAAGTGTATGACAACATACATTTACTGCTTTAGAATTCCCCTGGTCCATGTGAAGGTCCTTCAGTTAACTGTTTAGCTTCTTCTTCTTTAACTTTTGCTACGCTTAACTGTTTTTTTGCTGATTTGAATGTATTTAATGTACTCAGTGCACTCTGCTTTAATCTCCCCTTATCCCTAACATTACTAATTCTTTTGCTTACTGGACTTACATTACTAACTGTGACTCTTTCCTTTACATAGAGAGTAGTCTCACAACTCATATTAAATTCACTGATAGCTGAAGTCACTGCAATTTTTTACTACTTGAACCTGCTCCTTCAAGATCTACTGTAGATCTTGTTGTTAGCTAATGCTGGATTTCTGACAATGAAGTCATTAATCCTCTTGCTCTCCAATATTTTTCACTGATGGATGGGGCATTAGAAGTGGCCGGGCATATTTGAAGGTGGTCTCGATCCATTTCCTCTTGCACATCACATAGAGGACAGAGTGGTGAAGAAGATATCCCAATTCTGTTTAAATGTTTTGCCAGACAATCATGTCCTGTAATCAACCTGAAGGTTGCAACTGCTGTTTTTCGAGGATACTCAGGAATTACTGTTTGAATGTTTGGTAGTTCCCATCTTTTATTCTTTGATTTTTCATAGTAATATTTTTCAATAATTTTTTTTGAATTCAGAGTTGACTAATCTTTTAGCTGCATAAAATGGTAAATTAACTATTGATTTCTGCACATTGCCGGTACCCTTTTTTGTAAGAAAATCAGCTTTCTCATTACCACTCAGTCCACAGTGAGCTGGTATCCATTGGAAGACTAGGTGTTTTTGAAGTGCTGTTAGATGGGTAAGGATTTTCCAACATTCTATAATTGTTTGGTTTTTTGGTGACAACTTGGAAGTAATTGCTATAATTGCTGCCCTGGAATCTGAGAGAATAACTGCTTGCTGAAAATGTGAAATTCTGTACAAAAGATTTTGTAGGGCCATTCGAATTGCTTCAATTTCTCCATCAAAGTTTGTAGTTCCATAACTTAAAGATTTGTAATAGGAAAAGAGGTGACATGTGACTCCAGCACCTGCTCCATCTTTGTTTGATATAAATGATCCATCAGTATAAATATGGAGCCATTTGTGTTCTGGAAATCTAGTATGGATTGTCTCTAATGCCAATAATTTTAGAACACTAGTTGGAGTATCACTTTTCTTAACTTCTTCTGTCAGGTGTAAATAATATGTGATGTCTAATGTTTGTGTCGGATTGACTTTAGATATGAAGTTTTCCTTTGAATTAGGAAGGTATACATTCTTCTTGATGTCTTGAATTTTGGAAAGAAAGCTCTCCTGAGTCTTTAGTGTATGTGTAAAATTTCTCTTGTGCCATGTATTGAATGGGAGTCTGATCAACTTTCCGTGTTGAATAAGAGCCGCTTTTTCTATTTCATATTCAATGGGGCATTGGTTGGTTAGTATTTCCATAGCTGCTATTGGTGTGGTTTTGATAGCACCTGTAATTAATCTCAGACTTTGGTTTTGAAAGATTTGAATTTTTTTTGTGTTTGCTGTTACAAGAACTTCGCTGCAGTAAGTAAATAATGGCTAACTGTAAATAAATAACTGTAGATCTAGTTATGCTTGTTTCCCCCTGAGATTTGCCAGTTTGCCATCTAGGCATTATATTTTTTCTTGCTGCAAGAGATTTCTTTGTTTGCTTTTGCTTACCCACTTTACAATATTTTTATACCAGTTAATTATAATTTAATAAAAATATGGTCCACTTAATGTACAATCTTTACAAATTTGCAATAAATTATAATAGTGAGAAGAGTATTAGCTGCTTGTGTGTTTACAAACAGCTAAATAAAGAATTTAGATTTTCACTTAGGTAGAGCAAGAAGACACTTATTTAGTATTCCCTGCCTAATCTTATTCTATATTATACTTATTCTTATTCTAAACTCTACTTATCTAAATGTACACCACAATAAATATGACTTCTCTCTTCTTCAAGCTGTGTAATCTTGAATAAAATTCATAGAAATACAACCACGTGGTACACACATGTTAAAACAGGAAACATTTGTTTGTTTCACCAGCGTGAATGTTTGCAGAAAATCCCACAAGATGTCTCTGCTTACATCCACCAGAAATGAATCAGACCGCCTAATTTAAACTTCAAAATTGTAGAAGATTTTGCTGCAATGGGGTAATGAATGCATTTCAGCAGCCACGCCCACCTGCACATGGGCATTTAAATCATGGCATAACGGCCTTTTAAATGGCGGTGAGGAGTAAACCATGGTAGATTCTGAAAGTACAAGGTACAGACATAATTTTAAGGCAAAAAACAAAAAATCACATTTTTTGTCATTTTTGTCCAAATTTCACCGATGCCTCCCCTTAACCTTCTAAACAGTTTTGCTGTTTTGTAAATAGTTTTTGCCTGCATGTACTCCTGCCTGTAGGGGGTATTTCTTTAGTTCAGTCTGTTGCTTTTAAAGAAAGCTGTAACATGTTTTAGTGGCTTACAGCTCTTGGTTTAACTTCTGTTTAGCATTATGTTTTAGAGTTGTGTTGTTTACTAACAATACCATTGAACAAACCTTTAGTGCATTTAGGGTAGTGATTTACTTTTATTAAGCACTATGAGTGACACAGACAGTGATTCTATTTGTCATCATGTAAGTCATCCCAGAAAACGCTGCATGCAGAAAAAGCAATGGAAAATACATGTGGCCAAGAAGAAGAGAGATACATGTGAAGAATACATAAATTAAAAAACCAAACTTGTTGTAAAGACATACACCAGAGATAGAAGAAGAGGCAGCAGCAGATGACGACACTTTACATTACTAACATACTCTGGTTCCTCTTGGTACAACACAACTTGGACCAGCGCTTAAACATCTTCGGTGATCTAAACATACTTTTTGTTAACTTACTTCTTTATAATCACTTTTGAAGTATTGTTTTTTTAGTATTAGAACAAATATTTACCAATATTAGTTAAAGTATGGCTTGCAAAATGCTAACTTTACAAGTAAACATTTTGGTTATAACGTGCATGAAAGCATACATCAACTAAATTATATTGTTTATGAAACTAACCTTCTTAAATCTTAAATATCAGCCAAATAACATTTTACATTCTTAATTAACAGTATTAATGTGTTAGATTCACATCTGAGGAATTTTAATCTCTCTATAGATTATTTTAATATGTACTGCATAGTAAAACTTTAATTGCATTTTTCTCAAAACTAGCTTTTGCCACATACGCCTTTGCTGTTCTAAGGGCCTCATATGTACTTACCTGTGTGCAAAGAGACAACAAAGGTAATAATACTTAAGAAATGGATGTAGAAAGAAATATTATGTAACTTTTCCTACCTAAACCTTCTTGTACACCCTGTGGTTTGTTCTTCCATTTAATGAACAACAGGTATACTGGAACACTGGACAAGATCATCAGACAACCATAACCTGTAAATCAAAGGAATAAGCAGCTTGTAATGTAAATTACTTCTAATTCTTTTAGGGATGCAGAAATGAAATTTGGAATTGTTGAACCACTAAATGTACAGTTCAAACATTGTACATGTTTAGTTTAGGCTTTCATTATTGACTGTGAAAACTTTCAGCCTAATTGGTCAATTTTTTACTGTCATACACTGTTTTAACCCAACGGCAGGCACATGGCGGTATACAGTGCCACCAATTTAGTTTTCTCCTAATAATTAAGTCAGCGCACCAAGCACACCAAAATTGTGCTGGATATGCTTCAATTGGTTATTTAGGCACCGAATGTCACTATTGTCACATTTTTATACCCATCATAACCACTATAACTGGCAACTACACTGAGGCGGCACTCCGTACCGCACGTGCCCAGTCATATGAGTAAATGTAACCTAACCATTACTGAATTTTTCAAACATCATAAGCTTTATTTAGCAAAAGCACTTTGTGTGATGATTATTTAGTTATGAAGATTACTTTGGCATTACAATTTTCCTAATTGTCTTCCAGATTCACGCAAAGAAAGGGATTGATTCCAGAAGAAATGAGCATCTTCTGGAATTATCTGACAGAGACGACGATTATGTTGATTTCTTTGACTCTGATGATGAAGCAAAAATAATTGAGATAATTTCAGTAAATTTCAGCAATCGTGTGATGACGAGAATGAAGTGAAAGAAATACCAATTACCATTTCCAGTTTTCTTTATTCAAAAAATGTTTTTGCCTGAAGTGATGACTGCCATTCTTATATTGATAAGGACCAGGAAACTTTATGGATGCATCATTTGTTAGCAGTCCTAGGGGAAAAAATGCAAGAATATATTCAGGTTCTGCCTGGTCTGAAATGGAATACTAGAGAAACTGAAGGGTTTTTCCAAATTGTTTTATCCTGAGATAGCTCATTATGTTTTTGCAAACATGAACAGATACATAAATAACAAGAGATCATCTTTTACACAATGGATAGAGATTGCAAAAACACTTCTGCATCTGAAATAACGGCTCTATTAGGAGCGCTGTTTCTCATTGTTTACAAACAGGATACAAAGTTATTAGAACTGTGGGCATCAAATGGACCAGGAATGACTATTCTAAGGACAGCATTTACCTACAAGCACTCTCTGTTCTTGCTCCAGTCACTGAGGTTTGACGATATTTGCAATTGATAAACTTGTCACTATCCGCAATCTCCTCTATGCATTTGTTAACTACTGCAAACATTGCTACAGTTCTGGGGAGTTAACAACCATACACGAAATGCTTGTTGCATTTCACTGATGTGATTTTGTTCAGTACATGCCCAATAAGACTGCCAGGCTTAAACAAATGTAATGCATTTTCATTTATTGCTGTTTATATATTTATATACACATTATATTAAAAACTGGCATTAACAATGATATCGTTTATTATGACTTAAATATTAATTCTACCAGCACAGATGAGTAGTGTTCTTAGGTTTTTATTTTTATTTTACTTATGGCCATCAACCAGAGTTTGTTAATACACAACCCGCCATTACTGTTAAAATTTTTCGGATGAGCAGTTTCTAAGGCCTCTTTAATTT
Organism: Tenodera sinensis; assembly: GCA_030765045.1. Lineage (NCBI taxonomy): Eukaryota > Metazoa > Arthropoda > Insecta > Mantodea > Mantidae > Tenodera > Tenodera sinensis. The sequence continues at coordinate 182,301,935 of CM060962.1, read as the reverse complement.
TCCTGGGTTGCCATCTGTTTTCCCTGGTTACTAATGTGATTTGGTCAAATAGTATTGTATGTTTTGTTTCCTGAGCATGCAGTGCAACCGCCAATTTTTCGATGTCGTTTTGTTTGCACTGACGTATGTGCTCCTGTAATCATTCTTTTACCATGTGGCCAGTCTCACCAACATACGATTTGCCACAGCTGCAGGGTATTTCATAAACACCTGGTTTTTTAAGTGGTGGAATTTTGTCTTTTACATTTGCCAGTAAATCTTGCAGTTTAGTGGGTGTCTTGTATGTCAGCTTGATATTTACTTGTTTTAACAACTTTCCTATTTAGTCTGTCACTCCTTCTACATATGGAAGTAATGCAAATTTTCATTTGTCTGTTTCATCTTGGTCTTCCAGTTTAGATTCTGCTGTTTTCCAAGTATGATGTATATCCCTCTTTTTGTACCATTAGCATGCAGGGCCTCACAAAAATGTATTTTCTCTTTTCCTAAACTGGAGGTGTCATAAACTCTTTTCGCTCACAAGGCTAAAGTGTTCAAAATTGCCTTTTCAGTTGCAGGGTGGTGATGGGATTCTGCATGTAGAAAGTGATTGGTATCTGTTGTTTTTTCTACATACTGAATGTCCCAAAGTGCCATTCTCTCTTCTAGTGACCAGCACATCAAAAAACGGAAGTTCTCCATTTTTCTCCAGTTCCATTGTGAACTTTAAGTGAGGATGGCTATTGCTCGGCTGGTGAAAATACAAGTTTAAACTGCTGCATTCATGTGGCCACACCATAAATGTACCATCCACGTATCTGATCCACACACTGGGTGCTCTTGTGGCATTATCTAAAACTGTTTGTTCCAGGGCTTCTATAAATTTATTAACTATAACAGATGGAAGTGTTGATCCCATGGCAGCCCCTTGAGTCTGTGAGAAGAAACCCCCTTTGTATTGAAAAAAAAAAAAGGTGGATTTTAAACCAAAAGCAGGTAAGTCGGCCCACTCCTCTGGAAGATTACGTGATTTAAGCTTTTGGTGCACTACTTCCACTGCCTCAATCATAGGCACCTTTATAAAGAGCAATGTTACACCAAAACTGACTAGCATGTTGGTTTTCTTCAAATAAAGGTCCTGTATGATGTTGATAAACTCAGTAGTTTCTAACATTGGACTTAATGTCCTCTGCCAAGGATCTTAATTTGTCCATCAGAAATCGTGCTAGGGAATGCGAAGGAGAATTTATAGCGCTCACTATAGGTCTAAGTGGAACCTCTGGCTTGTGTACTTTTGGGAGTCCATACAATCTCGGTGCGCTGTAATTATTTCTTTTGAACCTTAGTTTCACTCCTTCTTCTATGGATGTTGCACTGTTGATTAAAGCACTAACTTCCCTGCGAGTTTTGGCCAATGGGTTTTTTAAAAGTGGTATATATATGTATCCTTTCTTAAAGAGGATACACATATACCACTTTAAAAAACATAATATATGGTGATCCTAGTTTAGCACATTGCAGTTAATATTGGCAGTTGATGATTTGGATGTAGCCTCCTGATGCTACATTACTTCTGTCACAGGAATTTATTTATTTATACATTTATTTATTCATCCACTGATCATTTTACATGACATGGGATATATCATATATAGCACACCAAAATTAATACATAATTATTATAAATATGCAATAGTACAATTCATCCTAATTTTACAATATCTATATAGCTCATATATTCTTCCACTGAGTAGAACGGGTTGTAATTTAGGAATTTGTGAATTTCCTTTTTAAACACAGTTTCTGATTCAGTGCTCTTTAAATGTTCAGGTAGTTGGTTACAAATTTTTATGCCACTGTATTTAAATGATTTCTGAAAAAGTTTAGTTCTACGGGCCTTTATATGAAGTGTATACTTGTTCCTGGTCTTGTGGGCATGTATATCTGTGTTCATTATGTTACCCAAACATGAATTAACATTTCTTTTATATACAGGCTTGGAAAGGTGAGTATGTTTAGTTGCTTAAAATACTCTCTACAGCTTTCTCTAGGAGAAATGCCCACTATGATTAACACTCTCTTTTGTAATTTAAAAATTGGACTACTATAACCTGAATTTCCCCATAGCTTTATTCCACATAATAGTAGTGGGTAAAAATAGGAGTAATAGCAGGTTTAGCAGCTAAAAAACTCTATTACAAACACGAGACTTTAACTAGAGAAGGATAAAGCACACTTTACTTAATTTCTTTGTCAGTTTCTCCACATTTTTATCCCACCTCAGATGTTGGTCAACCCACAGACCCAAGAGTTTTGCTTCAGTTTCTAGCTTTATTATTTTTGATCCAAATTTGATGCTTGGCAACTCTTGATTCTTTATAGTTCTATTGTGAAATTGGACAGCTATGGTTTTTTTCCTCATTGACTATTAGTTTGTTGATTTTAAACCAGTTAGAAATTTTATTTATAGTACATGATATGGTATCTTCAAGTTTTTTACTATCCTTTCCAGTAATGAATATACTTGTATCATCAGTAAACAGTGTAATTTTTACATTAGGTTCATCTTTTAAGTAGAGTGGTAGATCATTGATGTATATCAAAAATAGAAAGGGACCCAGGATTGATCCTTGGGGTACCCCAGAGAATACCTTTCTTTTTCCTGGTTTTTTTTTAGTCTTATTTTTTATATCTAAATAATCAATTTCCACTACTTGTTCCCTGTTTGCTAGACATGTAGTAAACTAATATTAAGCTATGCCCCTTATTCCACAGTTGTAGAGTTTACTGAGCAGAATATCGTGATCTACCATATCAAATGCCTTAGTTAAACCAAGAAATAGTCCCACCTGTGGTTCATTACTGTCCATTGAGTCATAGATGCTATCAGCAAAATTCATTAAGGCTGCACTAGTAGTTTTACATTTCAGGACACCAAATTGACAGGGATTGATTATATTAAAGTTAGAAGAAAATTGAATCATTCTTCTGTACATTATTTTTTCTATAATTTTTGAAAAGACTGACAGTAGGGTTATTGGCCTGTAATTTTTGGTATTCTGAATATCTCCTTTTTCAAAAATTGGTTTTACTGTCGCCTGTTTCAGTGGTTCTGGGAATTATCCATTTTCCAGTGACTTGTTTATCAAAAAGCAAAGGGGTTCTTTTATGCAGCCACTGCATTTTTTAATAATTTCATCTGAGGTACCATCCCAAGTTTCAGATTTTTTATTATTTAATTCCCTGATGACAGCCAATACTTTCTTTTCTGTAGTTGGTTCTAGGTAAAGTGAATTGGCATTTTTGAACTCATAGTTGTTGGTCTCTGTTTTTGCACAGCTTTTATTTTGCATTTTCTTTCTAATTTCCACAAAATAATTATTCAAAGTGCCAGCTATTTAACTGGGTTTGCCAATTAAATGGTAATTTGTTCTCAATTGGATATTTCTGGTGACCGGTTGTTTCTGGTTAGTTTCATGTTTTATTACCTCCCACATTGCTTTTTGTTTGTTCTTTGAGATGCTAATCTTGGTGTCATTGCTCATTACTTTTGCAGCTTTTATGATGGATCTATATATTTTTTTGTATTTTCTGTAATAAACTTTGAAACTTATTGATATATTTGCTTTTTTGACTAGTTCGCTTAATGACCTTTGTTTTTTTTTTTTTTTTTTTTTTTTTAATTGATATACCTTTAGTTAACCAATTTGAGGGCCCCATCTTTATTTTTCACCTTATAATAGGAAATACCAGTTCATAGTAACATTTGAATGTATTTTGGAATTTCTTACATATTATATCTACAGATTCCCCTGAATAAACTTCACCCCATGTCTCTTTGCTCAATAGATAATGAAAATATTCATAATTTTCCCTATGCATTTGTCGAACATTTTTTAATATTGTGCATGGATTTCCAAACTTATGTTTCCGGTGCCAATTGAACGATATGGTCTGTGCAAAGTGGTCTGATTGGCATGTGTCAAATAGCTTTATCTCATAATCTTTTAGATCATAGTTCCTTATTACCTGATCGATTGCAGTGCTTGATGTATCTGTAACTCTTGTGGGTACCTCAACTGTTGGCTTCAAACCATATATATTTAGAACAGTTATAAATTTTGATTTGTTAGGATTGTTCATAAGAAAATCGATATTCATATCTCCCATTATTATAACGTTTTTATTTGTCTTATGCAGTTTCAACATGAGAGTTCAACATGAGGGGGGTTTCAACATGAGAGGTCTGATACTTCCCTTGCAAACTTCAAAGATATTTTTAAGAGTGAAATATAAAAATTGATTTTTTTGAAAGTGTCATCTTTTCACTTTATTGTCCTCTTAAGGGAAGAAAGACTAAACGGTGAAAATTGACAAATAATTACATTCTTAGTTAATTGTTCAGTTTTATTAATTTCTTCTTTAATTTGACACATATTTTATCACTGTAGACACAATAGAATATTTCATTTTAGTTTGAGTTATGTTTATATAACTGTCACTTAGTTTCTGGATCATACTAATATATCCATTTTTCCTCACCTGTTACAATGTTAAATATTTTTTTGGGTCTTCCCCCATCAAATTTGCCAATCATTTCCTAGCACCATTATTGCACAAGTGCAGCTACCTCTGCTCATTTGTGAGGTGTTGGGAGATGCAATGACAGAGAGCTTCCTGACAAGAAGTTTTTCTTAAAGAATTAAGTTTGCTGCTGCCAATCCAATATTCAGGGCTCCTTGAATGTGATAATATGTACAATGATGATCTTCTTGCAACATACACTCCTTTTGTCACATTTTCATCTATTATTGCTGTAGCAAGCATAATCACTGTTTTCATCTTCAAAGGAATACCTTCCTCTTCTAAACTCTGCAAACCCTCAATAAATTGTGGATTGTGAAGTACAAAGATCCTCACATACTATGTAATTTATGCTCTTCCACACAATAGCTGTGTGTAGCACAGGACTGGAAAGGGTAGAGTGACACTGAAAAATTCACCGTCATGACCGGGAATTGAACCACAGGTCTACTGGTTACCATCCGGCTGCTCTAACCACTAAGTTATCATGGCATGTTGGCCATGGTAGCTTAGTGGTTAGAGCAGCCAGATGCTATCCCAGTCATGGCACTGAATTTTTCAGTCTCACTTTACCCTTTCCAATCCTCATACATAATGCAGTCTTTCAAGATGTTCTCGCTCCCCCAAAATGACTTTAAAGTCATAGAAAGGCATAGCATGGAACTGCTCTCACTTGAGATACTTCCTAGTGTAAGGCATAACAACACCTGCATGTACATACACAGTAGAGACCTGCATAGGCCAACATTCTTAGGATTGGCCCGGCCCAGCCTCGTCCAAGCCCAAGAAGAGGTTATAGTGCCTGGTCCCAAATCCAGCCTGGCCCAACTCTGTAATTTTGTTGTTGTTATTATTATTCTTATTGTTGTTATTATTATTCTTATTGTTATTGTCATTATCATTGTCATTACCATCGTCATCGTCATCATCATCATCATCATCGTCATCATTGTCCTATTCATCATCAGGATCATCATCATAATATATTTAAATGAGCAATTCTTGTATATAAATATATTTATAAATATATTCCGCGCAACTTGGAAACGGCTCTTTTTGCCTTTTAAGTTTATCTAGGTGTAATTCCTGAAAAAATGTGATTTTACATGTAACAGTCACAATTAGTTGAAACCTTATTTTGGCCATAATTTCTCTGTTAATGGGCCAATTTCAGCAAACAGGCCAGGATATTAAAGGCCTTGTCAAGAGTTTTCAGAAAACCTAAAGAAAGTTAACTTAGCTATCTTAATCTATGCGTAACAGTCACAATTAGTCGAAACCTTATTTTAGTCATAATTTCTTTGTTAATCATTTTCAGCAAACAAGTTAGCGTTTTAAAGTCCTCTTCCAGGGCTATCACAATACAATAAGAAAGTTGACCTTGCTATATTAGTTTATGTGTTACATCTTGTCCGTCTACATGTTTGAAATAGAAATACTGCATATTACATTCATACTATTTTCTCTACTCACTTTTGTTTTACGTAACGATTCACATGTTATTCTCTATCGTTTAAAACTTCATACACACCAACACCTATACATATTGTATGTTGAAGAGTGAGCAAACTCTAAAACCGGTTGACCGATCACCATGAAAATTTGCACTTCTAAGTTTTTTTTCATGGAGGTTTTTATGCAATCCATTTTACCACCCAACGTAATTGCGATAAAAAATGTTATTTAGTCAACGTTTTGCTTTTCAAGTTTATCTAAATAAGTATCTTCTCCCAAAGAACAAGATTTCACAAAAGGGGGGGGGGGGGGGGGATGCTGAGCGAGGCTCGGTCGCCCAGGTACTTATTATTTGAAACATTTCAGCAGAATAATAATACAGAATTCCTACTAAAGAAATGCTGCGATAATTGTGCTGCTCTCAGAATTTCAGCATTGGTGACCAAAAACTATAATAAATTGTTTTGTATCTCTTAATTTTCAATTCCAGCCCCAGCCCAAGCCAGACAAACATTTTTCAAACTAGGTCTGAACCCGGCCCATAGTCTGGGCCAGGTTGGGCCAGGTTAGCCCAAGCCCGTACAGACCTCTAATACACAGGAGTGCTGTAGCTGTACATTGTTGGAGCGCATACAGACTAGCACATGTTACTACCTGAACTTCAGTCTAAAGCTAGGAAGAACTACTTTGGCTTACCACAGCTCATTTTTGTCCATTCTCAAAACTTTCAGAGTGACTCTCTTAGGAGCTCATTCTCATAACATTTATATAGCTCCTGCACTGTTAGAAGAGGTATCTTCATATTATATGGTAAAAACTGGCAGCAAAGTTATAAAACAGAATCAAAGTTCAGAAATGCCTTATTAGAAAACAACATAATGTTAGGGAGTTCTAGTTTTCAAAAGCATAAGAATATAAAAACTTTGGAGAATTTACTGAAAGCAGGTACATTAGAACACATACCTGTCTCAACTGGGCTTGCAACCATGGGCACTACTGTTACAAAGAGACTGCAGATAATGTACACTATGGGGAAAATGAGATTCACTTTGATAGGCCGTGGCAGGTTTGGCTGAGTATACCGCAACCATGGTAAACAAAGCACAGCTACTCCTATGCTGAGCTGAAACAATAATGAAGAAATAAGGTTAAGATTATAAGTAGTGCGATTTATGACAGAAGTATTATAAATACTTATATTAATGAAACATCGCTACCATTTTGAATATGTCACTACTTATTTTGAGAGCAAAACTATAATTTTTCAACATGAATCCTAACTGAATTGTTTAGAGAATAACACTGTAAAGCCTTCTCTCTGTCTTTAGGCAGGAATTCAAAATAAATGAATAGTGACATTTCAAAACTGGATAAGTCCACTTTAAAATGTAAATTAGCTTGAAGTAGATTTCTACTCCAAAATCCTGCATCAAGCTAAGGTGTTGCTTTGATTCAAAATACCTTTTAACCCTTTAAATCAAGTACAAAGTTTGGGCTTTGGTTCAAAATGTGATCTATCCAGCATCAGAATGGTTCAAACCATGACATGTCCAACTTGTTAGATTGTTAATGTATGTTGCAAATAAAGTTGAATAAAAAAATTGTAAAGCTGAGAGAGCAAACACTTCAAATCTCCACAAGAATGTTTGTGGTTGAACACCAATATTGTTATGGCCAATATACTGCCCTATACTTCAGGTTTGTAGTTCAGAACTATGTATGTAGTATCTTTCACAAAAGTAAATACCCACCTTCAGCAGAATGGTCACCTAAACCTCAGGCGTGCTTGCATAGATGGTATGAGAATTAAACTAGTCATGTGTTTCCCTTGCTGTTCAAAGGACATGGCAGCCATGTCTCCTCTTAGCTCACTCACCTCACAATTTTAAAAAGCAATATTTCAGCAATCCTTCTACATTAATGGGCAAACATTGCAAATTTAACTTCATTGCATCTGCAGAACATGTGTTCTTATGGTGTTTTATTAAATTGTGGACTAGAACTAAAATGATTCCAGTATTGGGTGCTATACTTAGAGACATGGGTTTAATCAGTGAGACAAAGCTCGTGTGTTGCCTATAGTGCAACTAGCTAAGGTGCGTTCATTCAAATTGAAGGTGGTGGGCTAACATTAGTTCGAATCCTACTCAACATTCTTTCTTTTTATTTCCCTTTTCCTTGTTTCTTTCTTAACGGGAACATCATTATTTATATAGCCCATGTGAAATATAACATTATAGAAACTAATGAAGCCTATTTCTTTACACATTTTTATTCCGCATAGCATTGTAACTTTCCCGCCATCCTGTGAATGCTGCAGTATGATTGCAATTATTTTAAAACTGAATGCTTTATAAGATATTAATTGCAACTGCTGAAAATAAAGCACAGAACACACCTACTTCAACTGTCAACCATACCTCTCGAAATTAATATTTCCCTTTAAATATTCACATTCAAAGGCATCTCTATAAAAATCGTAGACTATCACCATATTAAAATATATAAGTGCGTAATAGTGTAAAATACGGTTTTAATGCTCATAAAATGCATTGTTACAAGATCTGGATGCCAAGGAATAATGTAATTAGTGATACATTAAACAGAACAGAATGCAGTTGTAGATTACTTCAGCGGAAGCAACCTTTGCACCTAGCAAGGTTGCCATACCATTTATTTCCAAGCATTACACAAGGTTGCCATGTCCCCATCAACTAAACTCAATTTCTAGCAGTGTGCCTTCATCCGATTCTCCATTCCTGATAAAAAGCTGTAGAGAATTAAGCATGTTTGTTAATTTTGTATTTCAGAAAATAAACATGCGAAAGGCGGGGATCGAACCCCCGGCAGCTAGAAGTTCTGAATTCCACGGTCAGCACCTAGACCTCTCGGCCATTCCTGACTTTGGCTATCATGCTGTACCATATGATATTAAGGTTGTTGCTACTAACTTGGCAGCTAATTTCACTGCAAGGCAGAAAGTTCGTAGCACTTGTGATGATTTACAGGGGCAGTAATATCTAAACATAAGATGTGATATCTGATACGTATTCTGTTCTGTTTAATGTATCACTAATTACATTATTCCTTGGCATCCAGATCTTGCAACAATGCATTTTATGACCATTAAAACCGTATTTTAAACCATTACACGCTTATATATTTCAATATGGTGATAGTCTATGATTTTTATAGAGATGCATTTGAATGTGAATATTTAAAGGGAAATATTAATTTCAGGAGGCATGATTGACAGTTGAGGTAGGTGTGTACCGTGCTTTATTTTCAGCAACTGCAATTAATATCTTATGAAGCATTCAGTTTTAAAATTATTGCAATCATACTGCAGCATTCATAGGATGGTGGGAAAGTTACAGTACTATGCAGAATAAAAATATGTAAAGAAATAGGCTTCATTAGTTTCTATAATGTTATATTTCAAACGGGTTATATAAATAATGATGTTCCCGTTAAGAAAGAAACAAGGAAAAGGGAAATAAAAAGAAAGAATGTGGAGTGGAATTCAAACTAATGTTAACCCACCACTGTCGATTTGAACGAACATGCCTCAGCCAGTTGCGCAATAGGCAACACACGAACTTCGTCTCGCTGATTAAGCCCACTTTTCTAGGTATAGCACCCAATACTGGAATCATTTTAGTTCTAGTTCACAATTTAATAAAACGCCATAAGAACATATGTTCTGCAGATGCACTGAAGTTAAATTTGCAATATATATACTTAGGCTTTTACTGCCGGTGTCTTGACTATTAGCAGGCCCAAATTTAGGACCTCTGACGCCCCTGGGCAAAAACATTTGCTGCCCCCCCAACTTGCAATACATATATTACTTAAATTTTCACAACATGGATGTCAAAACATATACTGTTTAAATAACAAGAGGCTTCCTCCTTGCCCTGTCATTTGCAAACAAGTTTATGAGTTCGTTATAGTCCATTTTCACTGTTAAGTCAGATTCAATTGCAAGAACACCAATATAACTAAGACGATTCTTTACTTGTGATGTTCTTAAATAATTATTTATGCATCTTAGAGCAGAAAATGATCTCTCAGTTGAGCAATTGGAAGCAGGAGTGCTCAAGTATATTTGTAGAGCTATGTTTAAGTTTGGGTAAACACTCTCAAGACAGTTACAGAAAATGATCTCTCAGTTGAGCAATTGGAAGCAGGAGTGCTCAAATATATTTGTAGAGCTATGTTTAAGTTTGGGTAAACACTCTCTAGACAGTTATCTTTTAACATCTTGCAATCTGTGTAAGAGAGTGCGACGCATTTTCATTCTTTTCTATGTAGCTTTTGAAGTTTAAGCATTCAAGTACAAATGCTGAATCTTGAAGATTTGAACTGTAGACTTTCTGAAGACTGGATGATGCTTCTTGAATTTCAAGTGAACTAAGCATCTTCAGATTTGTCAAAAACATAAATGCTTTATCTTCCTTTCATAGAAGTTTGAAAACAGTGTTGTTGTTATTAATTTAATTTAAAAGATGAGTCAATTAATAACACTAAACACTTACAACATAGTTTTCCAGGATGTGTTTCGAAGGTTAACTTTCCTCCATTATCACCCGGAAAATAACTGGGTTTCCATGGTGTTTCATGGTGCGGATGGTGATGCTTCTTCTGATGTTTCTTCTGGTGACAGTTCAATGAACTTACTGAAAATGTCTTTCTGAGGAATGCCGAAATTAAATACTCGGTTTCTATTTTTTAAAATGAAGATTTGTTCCCAAGTGGACAGTTCTTGTTTTCCAGTTATGTGTTTGAGAAGTTTCGGTTCTAGCTTTATGTCATGATTTTTTGTCCAAAAGTGAAATGCAACTGCTGATTTTTCTAATGGTTTACTCTTAATGTTCCTAACATGTTCCTTGGATCTAATTTCTAAATTTCTTTTGGTTTTTCCTGTGTATATTTCATTACAATCACTGCATTCGATTTGGTATATGCCAGATTTTTTTGTTAGGTGAAATAGAATCTTTAATGTTTGAAAGTAGTAGGTTTTTTATGGAGTAATGGTTTACTGGTGCTAGCTGAATGTTGTATTCCTTGAACACTTTTTTAAATTTATCAAAGGCCCATGGATGATATGTGAATTTTTTTAATGTCATTTTTGTTTTTGCTGCTGTAAGAGTTGTAGTTTCTTTTAATAATTTTTTCTTTTATGCTCGTTTTACCTTTTTATCTACTAATTCTTTGGGGAAGCCGTTTTTTTGGTATTTCAATTATTTTGTAATATTCTGTTTTATGTTCTTCTGCTGAAAGAGGGATGTTCACCAATCTATGTGTTAAACTATTGAAAATTGCTTGTTTGTGGCTTCTTGGATTGTAACTACTAGCTTTTATGTAGTTGTCTGTCTGCGGTGGTATTCTGTAAATGCCGAAATTTATTCTATCCTTGTTTTTTATTAATTTTAGATCTAAAAATGGTAATTTATTATCTTTTTCTACTTCCACTGTGAACTTTATACTTTTGTCCTGTATGTTCAGAAGTTTTAATGCGTCACTGATGTGTCTTTTTGGAACTATTGCAAATATGTCATTTACGTATCGCTGCCAGAGTTTGAACATCCACGGGAAACCTTTTGTGATCCTTATTTCCAATGAACTCATGTAAATATCTGCTAAGAATGGCGAGAGAGGGTTGCCCATTGCTAAACCTGAAATTTGACGGAAATACTTTGTTTGGAACTGGAAGAAATTTTGTTCTGTGTATACTGGGAAATAGTGACTTTACATCAAAGGAGACAAGGGTGTCCTCTTCTGTTAATTTGAAGTCTTTGATGTGTTCTATTAGTTCATAACTGTTTCTTATGCTTAAACTTTTGAATTTCGGAAATGAATTAAATTTATTAGATAGCCATTTTGCCAGTTTGTAAGTTGGTGAATCTATGCTGCTAATTATGGGTCTCATGGTGATGTCTGGCTTGTGTATTTTGGGTAAACCATAGAGTCTAGGTACGGTTGGATTATTTGGTTTAATTGCATATTTGTTTGGTATTATGCTTGAATTTTGTATAGCATTGTTTCCATTTTTTCTATGTAATTTGATTTATCCATTATTACTATTTTGTTCCCTTTGTCTGCCTTTGTGTATACTACGTTTTTATGTTATGTTTAGTGTTATTAATTGAATCACCTTTTAAATTAAATTAAACATAAATGCTTCACTGAATTCCTTGTAGGAAGAAACTCTGTTGTTCAGTTCTTCAATCAATTTATCCAGAATCAAAAGGAAAGACATCTATAAGTCATCTGAATCATCATTTCCTTCAGAGTCTGAATCAGATTCATCAAAGAATCTTTTCTTTTTCTTAATGCATCACTTATCCTAGTCAATTGTAGTAATGTTACAAAGAGATTCAAATTTCTTCTGTCCTAGATTCTTGAAAACTTCATATCCCATTTTCATTTCTTCCAAGAAACCAACCAAAGAACTACACAAATTACAAACACTGGCTACATCCATGTCTGCTGTTTGTAACGGCTTACTTACAACATTGAACCTTTCAAGAATGGAATTCCAAACTACAGTCATAAAAGATGTCTCAAGACTACACAACTTCTTCATTATGCCTTTAGCTTCAGATTTGACCAAAGACTTCTCACTTTCATGCTCTATTATTCACAACAGTGCTCTAATGATTGCTTCGCCATCTTTGTTCAAGCTTCTGCAAGCTTCTTCTCTGGCAGACCATCAGGTTATGCAGAGTTCTCTTTACTGAAAAATGTGCTTAAGTGATTCCATCAATGACTAGAAGCATGATAAATTGAGACCCCAGTTGAAAGATGTGCATGTATACAGGGGATGTGATATTGGATCGGATCACTATATATTGATATCAGAATCAAATTTTGGTCAAAATGGAGAAAACTAAGAACCAGACAAAATATAACCCAGGAAGAAGTATATAAAGTATATTTATTAAAAGAGGAAAGTATTAAAGATCTATATCAGAAAAGACTAGGAAAGTACCTATTAGAGACAACAACTGAGGAATATTTAGAAGATGAATGGCAAAATGTACAAAACTGTATATACAAAGCAGCAGATGAGGTATTAGGGAAGAAAAAGAAAATTAGAAGCAAGAAAGGTTTAAGAATTTGGAATGAGGAAATAGAACAAATTATAAAGGAGAAGCAAAAGGCATATTTACAGTGGATACAGAAGGATGAAGAAACAAGAAATGCCTACAAAGAAAAACGCAATTTAGCAAAACAAATGGTAAGAAAAGCTCACGAACAATCATGGGAAAAATTTATTAGCCAAATAGAGCATGATATACATGGGAGACAGAATTTTGCTTATAAAGTTATAAAACAACTTAATAAGGACGAAAGAGATGTAGCAAGAGTGGAACTGATAAGAAAAGACACTTGGATAAAGCATTACAAAGAATTATGGTATAAGGATGCACCACAAAATAATAAAGATGACGAGGAAGAACAAATAGAAGGAACGGTTGATTTAATAGATCTGGAAGAGCTAAAAGACGAATTGAAATTGATTAAAATAGAAAGGCACCTGGAGAAGATAAAATAAATGTAGAGCTTTTAAAGAACGGAGGAATGTTATTACATTTAAGATTATTACATATTATGAACAAATGTTGGATAAAAGGAAAAATTCCAGAGAGATGGAAAGTGGCAGAAGTGATATCACTGTTTAAAAAAGGTGACAGAAGACAATGCAAGAATTACAGAGGTATTAGCCTTCTGAATTCAATCTATAAATTGTATGCTAGAATAATAAGCAAAAGAGTGAAAATAATAGCTGAATCCCGGATAGGTGAAGAACAAAGTGGTTTCAGGAAAGGAAGATCGACAACAGATAATATTTTCATATTGCAGCAGATACTGGAGAAAGAAGAGAATATAATCTGCAGACACATATAGCATTTATAGATTTCCAGAAGGCTTTTGATAATGTAGACCGAGAAAAGCTGTGGATCATAATGAAAGAACAAGGCTACCCAAGACATTTGGTAAAGGTGGTGAAAAGTTTATACGAGGATACTAAAATAAATTTAAGATTCAAGACAGGAAAATCAGAAGAAACTTTAACTAATAAAGGAGTCAGACAAGGGTGCCCAATGTCACCGACACTTTTTAACATCTATGTTAATAAAATAATCCAAAACTGGAGACAGAAAATTGACGCAGGCATGAAAGTAGCCCAAGGAAAAATTTTAAATGTTTTATTATATGCAGATGACGTAGTAATTATACAAGAAACAGAAGATGATCTACAACATTCAATACACCACCTTAACCAAATATGCAAAAGCTTTAATATTGAAATATCAATAGAAAAGTCAAAAATAACAACTGGGGTAAAATACCAATAAGGTCGAAAATAGTCGTTAATGATAAAGTATTGGAGCAAGTATCCTCCTTCAATTATTTAGGGTGTGAAATCAGCAATGAGAAAGATAAAGATACAAACAAAAAATTAATGAGATTTCAAACAATCTGTGGAACAATTCACAAAACCCTAAAGAATAAAACAAGATCTGAAACAAGAATAAAATGTTATAATACCATGGCGGTCCAACGTTACTTTATGGATGCGAAAACTGGGTACCCTACACAAAGAACCATCAGCAGAATACAGAGTTGCAAAATGAGATTCTTGAGAAGAACAAAGGGATGTACAAGAGAAGATAGAATTAGAAATGAAAATATAAGAAATGAATTACAAGTGGAAGCTATCACCTCAAGAATGGATAGGTACAGAAGAAGATGGTTTGAACATGTTGGAAGAATGGATGATACAAGACTGCCAAAAGTAGTTTCCAATATAGTCCCTAAAGGAAAGAGGGACGTAGGGAGGCCGAGGAAAAGATGGAAGGAGACACTGTGAAGACGGAACAGGTGAGAGCCTAATCCATGAGTGAAGAAGAAGAAGAAGAAGAAGAAGAAGAAGAAGAAGGAAGGAGGAAGGAGGAGGAGGAGGAGGAAGGAGGAGGAGGAGGAGGAGGAGGAGGAGGAGGAGGAGGAGGAGGAGAGGAGGAGAGAGGAGGAGGAGGAGGAGGAGAGAGGAGGAGGAGGAGGAGGAGGAGAGGAGGAGGAGGAGGAGGAAGAGGAAGGAGAAGAGAGGAAGAGGAAGAGGAAGAGGAAGAGGAAGAGAAGAGGAAGAGGAGAGGAGGAAGAGGAAGAGGAAGAGGAAGAGGAAGAGGAAGAGGAAGAGGAAGAAGAAGAAGAAGAAGAAGAAGAAGAAGAAGAAGAAGAGAAGAAGAAGAAGAAGAAGAAGAAGAAGAGAAGAAGAAGAAGAAGAAGAAGAGAAGAAGAAGAAGAAGAAGAAGAAGAAGAAGAAGAAGAAGAAGAAGAAGAAGAAGAAGAAGAAGAAGAAGAAGAAGAAGAAGAAGAAGAAGAAGAAGAAGAAGAAGAAGAAGAAGAAGAAGAAGAAGAAGAAGAAGAAGAAGAAGAAGAAGAAGAAGAAGAGAAGAAGAAGAAGAAGAAGAAGAAGAAGAAGAAGAAGAAGAAGAAGAAGAAGAAGAAGAAGAAGAAGAAGAAGAAGAAGGAAGAAGAAGAAGAAGAAGAAGAAGAAGAAGAAGAAGAAGAAGAAGAAGAAGAAGAAGGCTAGAAGCATTGATAAATATTTCTTGCAAAATGTAAAAAATAAGTTGCTTGGTGACATCTTGCTGCACTTGAACCCACCAAATTCAGAGTGTGCCCTGAACAAGGAATATAGAAAGCATAAGGAGAGAGAGCTCTGATTCTAGCTTGCAAGCCTGAATAAATACCTGACATATTTGATGCATTGTCATAACTCTGTCCTCTGCAGTTACTTATGTCCAATCCATGTCTCTCAAGACAGTTTATCACTACATTTGACAGATCCCTGGTCACCATGTCCTGATTTGGCACAAATTCAACAAGCTGCTCTTCAGCCAGCCCTTCTTTGTTGACATAATGCAAGACAAAACTTAATTGGTCAATATGTGCAATATCAGGGCTGGAGTCAACAATTATAGAGCAGTATTTTGCCACAGTAACTTGTGGCACTATTCTTCGACAACTCTCTTCCCCATGATTTTGATTATTTGCTCATATATAGCAAAAGGCAGATTTGAAGTTTCTCCACTTCCAGAATCCTTATATAGTGACATGTGGCTAGCAAGAAATGGATCAAATTCAAAAATAAAGTTCCATGCACATTAAAAAGTTACCATTATGAACACTTCCAAGAATTTCATCATTGCCACGGAAAGGCAGTCCTTGAGAGGAAAGTTTCTTCACAACAGCAACAACCCTTTGTAAGACATTACGCCAGTACTGAACTTCATTTTCAAGTTGTGAGAATAATTTTCCATCCATCCTTGTCAAAATAGAACATCTGTTTTTTAAACTAAGAACACAGTCTCAGTAACTGTTTTCATGGGTTGCAATTAGCTCTGGATGTTTCCAGTTTGAGAAACCAGGAGGTCCTGTTCCTCCAAAAAGAGTACATGGTGCACAAAATAATGTTCCCTGACTTTCAGAATATACTAAGTAACCTCTGTTAATAATTTCATTGTCAGCCAGCTTTCCCTGAAAAAATGCACCAGTGCAACGTCTTGTGGCACCATCTGTAAACTGATATTTCGACTTAGAAAAGTCACCTTCTTTATTTTGTTTTACCCTGTTCATTGTAATATAGTCCCGTGTTTTATCAGCTTTTCCAAAAGAAAAGGATCAGCACTAACTGTAAAGGGTTCGTCAGCAATGATGGAAGTTCTGCCTTCACTTTTGTTTGATAGAAATTTTGTTTCATCTTTAGATTTATTTGGGATACTTGTTTTCCCACAGTCTTCAACAGCTTCACTTGGCGAGGGCGTTTCTTCTTGACATGAACTCCTTGGAGTCGATTTTATAAACACATCAAGGCGTGGAACTTTTTATCTTTCGCCAATGAACGATACTGAGCCCCACTATGTCTCTTTCTGCCTGTCATTTTATTCAGTGAAAATCGACACTGAAACTGAGAAAACAAAAGAAAATATGATAAACAGTTGAAAAACTTAACAGATTAAAACATAACCTACTACTTCATCATGCCGGAATGGTGGCTCATTAAATACAAAAGAATTCAATATAATTACAATAATAATAATTACTGTTCATTACCTCAGCTAACAATATATAGAACATTACCGTTAATGAATAACAACACAAACTTCTTGATCTTACAATTTTTTGCGTGTGTTAATCGATTCTCACTATTGGAATGCATTTTGCTTTGTCTCTGCTATGTGCGCAGGTGCGCATAGCGTGCAAACTAATCAGCATAGCCAACATGCGTCGATTAATATTCCTCTGCGAGCGGCAAATTTAAATGAACTTGATGTTTTATGTCTGTATTTTTTTTTTTTTTTTCCCCCCCGAAACGTTGGTATATACAATGCCTTCTAGACCACGACCTACAAGCCCAGAAGAACTAAACATTTCTAATAGTTAAATTTGCAATGTTTGCCCATTAATGTAGAAGGATTGCTGAAATATTGCTTTTTAAAACTGTGAATAAACAATGTTGAAGAGCAATTTGAGGTTGAAGAGTGTAATTGCTTGGAGGTTCTGTATATCAAATGCTCTGAAGGGGAGTAAGGGAACATGATATTCAATGAAATTTCAACATTTTAACTAAAATGTAACAATTTTATGAAGCTACTTATAATGGTGATGTTAGTCAGCTCAATACAGTTTGATTTTCTAATACCTGCCACAAAAACAGGTTTGTCTGCCTTACTTTAAAACAATTAATTTTTATTTAATGAATATTTAAAAGCTTTTGCAAATTATTAAAATTGATTATATTCCTTAGATAATATTTAAATATAAGCCAAAACAGAACTTTCCAGATTGTTTAGGAAAAAATTAACTTTTGTTCTGTTACTAAATATAATATAAAGTGTGAAAAGAAATTGCTGAGCTATTCATTACTTTCACTGAGTTGTTTATTATAATTATTCATAAATTTGGAGAACAACATACATAATTAAAATAGGTAAAACTTTTGACTGTATTATTTACATAATGTTTGAAAATGTCCTCACTTTTGGTTGCTTAAATAATGCTTGAACAATTTTCAAAGAAATAGTATATAACCGTTAAAACAAGTGGCTGATTTTGACTATTGTTTAAATAATTGTTTGGGAATATGTTCCTAAGTTTTAGTGATTTCATTTGTTGCTGTATTTTTAAATAAATGGGGCTTCGTGTTGAGCTATGAGACTATTATTTCTCCCCAGGTGTGGTACTAGGTGGAATGAATAATCACTCGATGTAACTTCACTATATATCACTTTATTAACACTTTTTTTCGTCTCTTATTACACTTGTTATAATTGAATTGACTTTCGTTGCACCTATTTGTATTTTCTTAATAGTCTTTCCACTCTTATAAAGTTTTTGAGACCCACATCCACGTGCGTTATAGAAACACGTCTTTACATCTCAAACATACAGACGCTAATAACAAAATTGGCGCTACTTTACATGACGCCCTTTTTTTGTATACATGTGCGTATGCATTCATTTTATATTTTTCTACATTAAATAGTTCCTTTATTGTTAGGGAAGTGATCTTTATCTATTCTCCCTTCACTTTTAACATTAAATATACATGGTTCTTATACATATTAAATTTAAACATCAAACTTAACATTTATGACGTTTTTAAACAATCTTATTTTTCTTAACAATGAAAAAATAGCAACACATTTTCGTTACGCAAGTAATTCTTATCAACATGAAAAATGAATTACATTTGCAATAAATATTTACATAAATGATTTCCTTTTGGGGCCTAACCATATATTTTGTCTCACATTGTACCAATTATTTGGCTAAAAAAGACTGGATTCTTGCATCACTTCTGTACAAATTTGTTTCAAACCACAATTTGTCACAGATTTTCAAAATTCAATAAGCAGCTGTTTGTAAGATTTGAAGCTTTCAGGGCGAACATTATTAATCAAGGCTTTGCAGTTGATTAGCCTTGTTAGATTTATGAACATTGAGCTTTCGGCCATTCCAGACTCCTGAAGAAGGCTCGATGTTCATAAATCTGACATGGCTGATCTTCTGTGAAGCCTTGATTAATTAAGCAACTGTATCTTTAAATAAAAAGTGAGAATTTCTGCCACTTGTCCTATTTTTGTATATTTAGAACTCTTAATAACTCTCTGTACTTAAACTATAAACTATTATAAAACTTTGCTCAATATTAGTTTTTGGTTTCTCCTGCAAGATTTATATTTGTACGCATATCACATTTTGTAAAGTTGCCCCTCAAATACTTTTGTTTTGATGTTTCCAAATAAAGATATGCTCCAAAACTGGAAGTTTATTGTGACATAAAAGTTCTTTCAGAGGTACAAATTATCTAATAATCCTGGGTCCAAATATATTCAGCCATAACAGACTTTTTCATTTGGTTATATTTAATGAATTCTTTGGTTCTTGTTTTTAATTTTGTTTCAAATTCTCCAATGTATACTCTGTTGCAATCCAGGAAATACAATTTTCAAATTTATGGAAAAATGATAAACTCAAAATTTCAATCAGCCTTACTTATTTAGAATATTAAGAATATATGCAGCATTCATGCAATGAAGAGCATAAAGTATGTTACCCATGTTGCAAATCCCACGTAGTTAATAAGTGCAAATATGTCAGACACTGTTAGGTACAGCATGGAGAGAAAAGCCTGAAATAAAAAAACATAATGCCATTATTAGATTTATCTTGTCCACTCTTGCTATTAATATGAGTATTATTTAGAAAGCAAAGAAGCTGATGTCCAGTTACCAATCTACTGAGCACAATTTCTTTATACATCAGTGTTAAATGAACAAAGCAAGCAATTTTGAGATGGAAAAAAGTTTAACCAATTTTTACTTGTAACAAGTGGAAGGGAAGTCATTACATTCCTTATAATATGTGCTTCATAGAAACATTACAAACAAAAATGTCTGGCATTTTGCTCTTTGATCGGCTGATTTTGAAAAAATAAATGGCTTTTGTTCCAAATTGGATGCATAATTCCACAAGAATGTAAGAGGATAACAGTTTGTTACTTGTAAGATGCGTAGAGTAACTTATTTCTGACGTTGCTTCAGTAGTAATTATAAGACATCACAAAGGGTTTTTAAATAATTGATCACTTAAAAGACGTGAAGGAATTCTCTGAGCACCTTTTTCAGACACGAGGTAAGTCGACAACATTGCTTTGAGGTTGGTCAGGGAATTGACCTGGTTTCCGGATGTAAACACTTTTCTCTTTTGTGTGATGTTTTGGCAGGTAACAGTTGTGATTGGCCTACACATGGAAGGACACTGTCACGAGACGCTTAGTAATGACACCTATTTGTTTATGTACAGAACCAGTGAAAGTGACATAATCTTTAGTGTTACAAGCTTGTTTTTGACAAAACAGTATCTGTAGGAAATGGTCAGAGACAAAAACGTAAGATACAAAATGTGCTCCAAATACCAAGATCTACCACTGGTTTAAATTAATGTAATGACTTCCCTTCCACACAGTATGAATCCTCTGGTGTTTTTCTGCTGGGGAGACATGAAAAGCAGGATCTACAAAACAGCAACTACTGCCCTCGAATCTTTGAGAGAATGCATTTATCTGACTGCGGAAGAAATACTCAACAATAAGGGTGATTTTGTTAGAGTCTGATTTTTAAAAGAAGATACATGGCAGCAGTCAAGCAAGGGAGGATAAGGGTAAGAGGGGAAGGTCGTTGCTATGGAAATGTAAACAAAGGTTGCCACATTAGCCACACTGATAAATAGTTTGCTGCCCAGGTCAGTTGTCGCTAAGGTGGTGCGAGGAATGGAACTTGTTGGGATGTTCAGTTGCACAGTGTGTTGTTGGCCTCCTTTGTTAACACTTTTATATTAAAATACGTAGTATTCGTATTGAGAACAAATTACCTTTGTTTTGATAGTAGGCTACTAGAGATTACATGTGCATGTTTTCGCTGCCATGAGATAAACCTGAATGTTTGTTTATATGTCTCGAGCATTGAGGGTTATCACTATCTGCTTATTGACAACACTGCAGCTCTCCACATGGAGAAGCTGGCATTTGACATGTATCTTCTTTTAAAAATCAGACTATAGAGTGTGACGTAATTAGTAATGAAGGTGTGTGAAGCTTGCAGGTGTACAAATGGTGGACATTTTGAACAATACCTGTGAAGTGGGAGAACCATTTGGTTCACTGCTTATTCTTTTGCTGTCACCTTAAAAATATCATTTGGTATGCTTTGTAAGAGCCTACAAATGTACCTTTGTGTTTATAAGTCAGAGAGATGGTTTGATTTATTCAATTACAGCAGTATCAGCTACGAAATGATTTAAGTTCGATGTTGAAGGAAATGATAAACAATATCCTTAGATTGTGAGTGGGTTACAGTATGCGTTACTGGAGAATTCAGATGTACTTATTTATTATGACGTAGCAGACATGGCATGGTATGTCTTTATGTTTATACTCAAGAGCCGCGTGGCTCCGGAAGTAGTAGTGATGTGTGTTTGTTTATGTACTGACCTAGTGAAAGTGAAACCTGCAGTATTGCCAGTTTTTTTTTGATAAAACTAAAACATATCCACAGGAAATGGTCAAAGACAAAAATGTAAGATACAAAATGTGTTCCAAATACTGAGATCTATCACTGGTTTAAATTAATGTAATGACTTCCTTTTCACCCTGTATTTAAGTGGGAATATATGATACAATGATAATTGCACATATGTTATTGTTAAAAGGCTCTGGTAGAAAAAATGGGAAAAATTAGATGGGAAAACTGTAGCTACAAAAATGTTAACAGGAAAAGAAGAATGGAAGATTATAAGTATAGGTGAGATTTTACAGAAAACAAAAGAAAAATGGGCAAGGAAAGTAAGAAGTAGTAGAAAATAAGACAGAGGGAATGAAGGGAATAATTAAGATAATGGGAAAGGGATGACATGGGCTACCCAGTGGAGTGAAAGGCCTAGGTGCCATGCAAGCTGAGGTAGAACAAGGGTGAACAGTTTATACATAGCTTAGATTAGTTAAATAAATAATTGTAAAAAAGTTATACAAAGGAAGTTACTTATTCATTCAAAAAATATTGTATTATTGTTCATATCATTTACTGTACATGAAGATTGAATTTATTGTGTTTCAAGCATTTGTCTGCAATGCAGGTGTGAGGAGGAAAGGCATAAAAGTGTTAAAATGCATAACTTTTGGAAGAGGATTCAGACATGAAGCAGTTCTCTGCAGCTTACTTCTGAGGTGGTATGGCTATGTGCATCACTTAATTTTTCAGTTTATAGGGCATTTATAGCCTAAGTTTTGCTTTAGAATTTTGAGGGTGCATTCCAGAACTATAGCACATTCAATGAAAGCATAATTACCATTAGGATTAATTTAAGTTTGCTAGTTATCAGACTCAAAATGGAGGCACTGTGTCTGCCACCTCTGCCCACCATAGGTGTCATGAGTATGATGCACTACTGGAGGGTGGTATGTGGTCAGCACCCTGATCCCTCCCAGCCAGTTGTGCAGTCTATGGTCTATGGGCTGCTGCTTTTCAATCAAGTAGCTCCTCAATTGGCCCATCAGGGACCCAATAAGACTGAGTACATCCTGGACCAGGTCTCACAATGGAAGAAAATTTCCATGTGGTTACCAGGAATTGAATCCAGGTATCCTGTTTCGTAAGCAGCAGCTCTAACATTGTGCTGAGTAGAGGACCACCATTAATGCCATTACTCATTGATTATTCATTATATGTAGCTAAGGTACTTGAAAGCATTCCACAAAGATACAAAACAAGCTGATGCATACCATACATAGTACTGCTGGAGTGGGAGTCAGTTTGTTTATCTGGATCATAGTCAAAATTTCGGGCATTTGTCCTTCGCATGCCCCAGCATAGAACAACCTGTTGGCAGAAAAAGTCAGTGTCATTATATCTAGAGGAAAGGTTCAATTTAGATGAGGGTTTGTAGATAGATTGTGCCTGTGAATATTATGTATGTAAGTACTATATTTTGTAAGTAGTTTTTTTAGTGACACAACCACAACATGTATATGTTTTTATGGTTGAAAATAAATAAATAAAAGAAATAAATAAATTGTGCAATAATACCTTTACTGGTGCACAAGACAGTACATTTAAATAACAAATTGTGCAGGTCCTTGGTTAAACATTATGCTTGAAAATGATTGGTACAGAAGTTTTAAGATCTTTAATTTACCTCTGCAGAAACAATATATAGTTTATACTTTAAACTCTAGAAAGTAATAGATGAACAATAGCAACAGAAAATAACTAAAGAATATTGATACGTTTTTAAATAAAGCTATACCTGGGAAAATTAAGTATCCTTGAATTTTGATCCCTCAAGCTGCATTGTGCATAGATTTTTGATTCTGTGTGTTTATTGATATTCAAATGTGCCTGGTCAAAAATGACATTATACAGGTTTGCTGCATGGTTTCATAATATTCTGGATATCTATAAATATTTTATACCAAATACAAACAAACTTTGTAAGTGTGGTTATCCAAAGTGACATGTGTCATTCAGAAACTGGGTTTTACTAGTTTTCAACCTTAGTATTGTTTGCTTTGATTAATATGTTTAGTCTGCTCAGGAGTTTTGTCACTTGAACAATTCTAGCACATTTCATAAAGTCATAATTTCCAGCGATACTCAGGATGGATTCTCTTTATCATGGGAAAGTTGCTTATGGCTGAATAACTTTTACTCATACACACGTGATATTACTCCTGTTATCCTAACTCTTGTAGTTTGATTCTGACCACACAAAAATTTATGTATTTAGGTCTATGCTTTTCACTTCATAAGCTGTTCCTAATAAACTCCCTTATCAACAGTCAGACATTTGATGTTAATGTCAGATACACTTTATGAATTATGTGCTACCTTTGTGTACTTTAAAACACAAAGCAAGTTACATGTCCAGCTCTGCAGTCTTCCAAATTAGAAGTGATCTTACAGCTTTCTCTCCAATATCACATATAACTTCTGTATTTCTTCTGCCCCATCATGTGAGCTTTACTTTACTCCTATTTGTGGATAGAATTTCCCCACATATGTACAACTTTCTTATTGGTGGATAAAGGTTTCAGTAGTCCTGCACACAGCTTTCTCCATGAATTGTAAACATAACTGTACCTATAGAAGTGATGCAACATCAAGATAAGGTATGTCTCACCAGAACCTTAGTTTTTGTCTATAATCTGAGGTTCTGTTGTAATGGACATGACCGTCAAAAGTGCAAAGGTTTTCATTCCTGAGAAATTGGTGCCTTAGAGGAAATCTTTCCATTGTGTATTTAGAAGGTCCTTTTGTCCAGTGAGTGTGTGTGTGTGTGTGTGTGCGCGCGCGCGTGTGCGTGCGTGCGTGCGTGGGTGTGTGTGTGCGTGCGTGTGCGCGGGCGCGGGCGCGGGCGCGGGCGCGGGCGCGTGTGCGTGTGCGTGTGCGTGTGTGTGTGTAATGAACAGGAGTTAACAACAAAGTCATTCTCCTAGCTTCCCAGTATTTAAAAGTGACCTCTTGATGATTTCAGAGAGTTATACCTTCTGTCAGATGCTCCCATTTCACTTGTTCAGAGCACAATAAACAATTTGATGATGGCAGTATTCCAATCTTATGAATTTGTTTACCCAGAAAATATATATTTTTGTCTGTTATCTTGTAATTTATACATATACCTCTAAAACTTATACCAAATCGATACTTGTATATTTTATTATCTCTCATAGTAATTGGGTTATATATGTAAGGTATGCTTCATACATCAACTTTTTTGCCTGTTCTAGTAATTTTATTTGCCACTTCTCATATCTTTCATATTAATATAGAATTTGTAACTCTTGGTTTAGTGAACCAAGCTTTGCTTCTATGCTGGGTTATAGTAGTAGCAATAGTACAGTTGAGAAATAAATAAAAAATCTTAGGTGCTGCATTCATATTGCTTTCCTTACTTGTCTACAAAGTATTCTTACAAAAGATTATACTTCTAGTAGTCCCTCTTAAACAAGATAAAACTCCATTCCATATCCTTGTATATTTAAGGATACTTCAGGCTAAAGTGATACAAGTTTTAAAAAGCAAGTGCCTATGTGATGGCTTTCGAATTTAATGGTCTTTCTATGACCACAAAAAAAAGATGAATAGTGATTTGCTGCTTATAAGAATTAAAAGTACCTTTCTGAAAATTCAATTCAATAATAAGGAATATTTCAGAAATGGTCAAAGCCACAAACATCTTTATTTGACATAAATTATGTGCTTTAACAAGAGCTACATTTTTCACATAGTAAAATTTTGTCAACCTTACAATTTACCAACTATACAAAAGTCATTCAGAATGAAGAGGACTTCAGAGGCTAACTCCCAGAAAATTCAAGATATACAACTTATTTGTCTTGCAAATATCTTAAACTTATAATATTTGAATCAAAATCAAAAGAGCCATTTTTGAGAAATCAAAAATAACAAAAAAGGGTAAGTTTGGATGGGGGAATTTTCATGAAAATCCTTCAGTCATATCTCTGAAAGGCAATGAATTTAAATACCAAGCTTGGTATTTAACTGGCTTTTTGTTTTAGAGTTACGCTGTTAACAGACAGGCACACAAATAGACCTTTTACTAAAAATATTTTTCTTAGTTTCAGGGAGTCCTGAAATGTATATTTCTGGTGAAATCTTAGTGTCAAATGTTCAGATGGAATGCAATACTTCCTCTGCTTACTATAGGTAACCAGTAAAGAAGGTAAAAAAGGGAGGAAAGAAAACAAACCAAAAGTAATAGCACACAAGTAACATCATTTGCAAACAAAATCAGTAAAACTAAACACTCCTCTTAAATTGTTTTACCACGTTTTCTGACAGTTGAATATAAAAGGAGTTTCATAAATGCAGGCTCTATACTTTAACTATGCATAAAAATAAACTAATATATATGTTAAATTTTGAGGGTCTCTAGAATTAGAACAATTTAATTATCTGAACTTACACTCTGTATGTTGGTTTTAGTATTTCCTTACCATGCTTTATTTTTGTTGTTACCTAAACGTTTAAAGACACTTATAACAAGTAGAACTAAATAAATTAAGTATGGCAAGAAATGCAATTACAAAAGGGAGAAAGTCGATACAACCCAAATAGGTAAAAGATTTTACCAGCTGTTATTAAGAAAATTAAAATACTCTGCATTACTTAGAATATCACCAAAATGGAAATAAAAGGTTGTTATTAAACTTACCTGGATGACGTTAGCAGAATCCCATTTACAGCTCCAAAGGTGGAAAGTGCTACAAAGACTGGTATTGTCCAAGCCATTACACCAAATAAACGGTTGGCAAATGTCTGTAAAAAGAATTAACAAAATTAATAGTAAGCAGATATTTTGGAATAATTCCTATACAGTAGAATCCCAATAAGCCAACCTAATGTGAACTGAGAGAGTGTCAAGTTACTGAAATGTCTAGTTTTATGGAATAAGGGGTCTGTTATTGACAACTAATAACATAATACTGCAAATTATGAATGCACAATATAGGAAACAGTGAAGTATAACATATCCTAAAATTTATTATGGTTTAATATGTTCCCCTTTGCATCCAATTTAATTTCCATTGTCATGTTAACTTGATTCTTTTCTTCTCGTTTGACATTTCCACTGGCACAAACACAACTCAACACAACACTAACAGTAAGCCTGAAATCTGAGAATGATGCTGTAACCAGAAATATATAACTGAAAGTTTAGCTTACCACATACATACATACATACATACATACATACATACATACATACATACATACATACATACATACGTACACACGTACACACACACACACACACACACACACACACACACACACACACACACACACACACACACAGACACACATACATACATACATACTGGGTAAAGGCATAAACCTTCAAAACATGTGTTAGTGCTATGTATCCACATTATTAGCGGCAAGCTTTTGATTTTGTGACAATGGTCTGCTGGCTGCTAATGTTCTGGCTTGATGTCTAAGGTCAAAATGCAGCCAGCCTTTTTGTTACTGTGAGGGAGAATGCAGTAGGTTGTATACATACACTTATTAAATTTACTCATAGTATTTATGCCGCATAGTGAATTATAGAACTTATTATAGCCAAGTTTAACAATATAAAATACAAAAAAATTAAAGTAAACAAGTTGTCGAGTTATACAGAGCCTCAAGTTATCGAGAAATGAGTTATCGGGATTCTATTGTATTATTAGAATTATGAATCAATTAATGTAATGCATAATCAGGACAATCAAGGCTACCTGCAAGATGTTTTGTCAGAGTCTTAGCATTTGGCTCAAGCAATTAAGTCTATGATCATAATTGTCAGGGTATCGCAAACATAAATCATTTTGGCATATAAGTTCATTTTATTTCCAAAGAAAATAACATCCTCCTCCTCCTCATCATCATCAGCATCATCGTCATCATCACCCTCCTCCTCCTCCTCCTCCTCCTCCTCCTCCTCATCATCATCATCATCACCACCACCATCAATATTATACAGGTTCCCAAAGAACAAAGCAATGACAATACAGGTTATAAACTCACTGCATATTATTTCTACACTGAGGATTATTATAGGATATTATGTTGTCTTTGAGATAAATAACACTTGCATTTCGCCTACCACCTAGACGGCTCGGGTTCGATCCCAGGGACTCGCATGTGGTATTCGTGATGGACGAAGTGGCGTCAGGGCGGGTTTTCTCCGGGTTCCCCGGCCACTCATTCCACCAACTGCTCCATTATCATCTTTCCAATCATCGATTTCGCCTGCATTTCATATCATCTTCCTCACTATCATACCTGGTGCATGGCTGACTACCCGCTTCTAGGTCTTCAATCCGTACGGTCCATAGGTTCTTGTGCTCCCCGACAGGCGTCTGACCCTAGGCATTGACTTGTAAGTCCTAGGGGGTGTAAGTCCTACATAAGGGGATGGTAATCAGATAAAGAAGAAAGTAAGATGGAACCAGTTACATCAATACTAAAGAGTGTCCTTTCCATTAGTGACTAATTTAATCAAAATTGCTAATGAAGATTGCAGACACTATAAGTTAAAGCAACAGTTGTCCAAATTCAGAAAAACTTGTATTATCTCGTGGACACAGCTATGTGCAGAAATACTTGTAATTCCATCTGTTTAACATTAACATGTACCTATGTCATACTTTAGACATTATATCATACTTATTTTAACTGTGATCATTGCAATTTTGTAATATCACATGATATTCTCCTCATTGTGTTATCAATAGTGCTTACTAGCCATACAAGGCCTTCAGACTTCAGTGCAAATGAAAGGGCTCAGGAGACATGAGTTTTTCATTTATACTACTAGAGGGTGTAGTGCAAAGTGCATGTTCTCAACAGATTATGGGCCAACTTTTTCTATGCAGTAATGATGGACAGCCGTTTTAACACAATTCTACAATTTTATTTTTTATTTTCAAGAGTTCATATAAAAACTATATTGCTCTTCTTAGTTTCAGGACATGTATACATGGCAGGCGACAATGTAGGCTTCAGCCCCCAACTTGCACATTAATATTTACGAGACGACTAATGTTACGATAAGATTATTCAACACAAGCTGAATGTTTTCATTAGCTCTGCATGTTTCCTAAATAAGATTTACGCTGTACGTTTTGGTTTCCCAAAAACTAAAAAATTATTGAGAATGATGAGAACTTCAAATGCTAATTCATAGAAAATTTCAGAATGCACATTTTATATATTATATCTATAGGTGCTTCAAATATATGTGTTAAAGGTGTTTTAATAAAACAAGACGCAAAAATGTTAACATAACGGGTAATTTGATATTGAGAGGAGTGAATGGATATCTCCATCTGGGGTGCTTAAAATGTGTCTGGACTCAATGAC
Organism: Tenodera sinensis; assembly: GCA_030765045.1. Taxonomy (NCBI): domain Eukaryota; kingdom Metazoa; phylum Arthropoda; class Insecta; order Mantodea; family Mantidae; genus Tenodera; species Tenodera sinensis. Next base: position 182,272,917 of record CM060962.1, on the reverse strand, counting down.
ATCTTGTGGAAGGGGACTTAGCACCTCGTCCAAAAGGCGAATTTTTGTGCCTGTGCCCCTGACGGGGCACCCCCGGGAAGATAGATGAGGCGAATGGATCTGAAGGGCGGTCGGAACATAGCCACGACAGAGCAGAGGGGAGGGTCCCTACATTTTCCCAGTTAGAAGCACTCTGGCGGAAACTGGTTCCTGACCCACCCCTTCAGATTCGTACTCCCAAGGGGTGCGGAACTCGGGAATCCTACTCCCCTCCCCCCACCCCCACCCCCTGGAGCTAGGTCTTGTACCATCCCATGGGGGTCCGGAAAGCAGTAGGCTTACCTTCCAATCCGGGGACGAGATCACCAGAGCGCATTTGTTCCCCCTGTCGTGCTGCTGCCGCGACGCTCACCGACGCTCCCAACCCTAAAAGAAACCTAACGGGATGAGGGGTGAAATGAAATGATTAATGTAACGAAATGGAGGGAGGAAATCCGGAGAGTGTGGAAATCCATCCCAGCATTCCCTGGCAACCCGGGGAAACGTCCGGGAAAAAAACCTGGGTCAGGATGGTCGGTCAAACGGATCAAACCCACGACCTTCCGAACGCCGGCCACAGACGTTACCGCCTGAGCTATCCCGCTCAGTTGAAAGTGTCTTACTCAGGTAGCAAATTTTGATTTACCCGATTTTAGTGATTCTATTTAAGCTATCATGGAAACACGCGTATGCGCGCTGGAAATTTTCCAGATTGTTTGTATTCAACCGACATGAAATTGTGTATTTGGCATGAAATTTCGACATCGAAGTTTAAAACACTGTACGACTGTTGTCGGATACAGCCGAAAAACTGAGCTTCAAAGGAAAATGAAAGTTCGCGTAACACAAGTAGGTAAAACAGAAGTACTGCAAATCGCAAAAGGGCATGAAATACAAAGCTATGGTGCATCTCAATACATTACGATGGGGAAGGACACTCGACTTTCTTGTCTATCACCCTTGAACTCTGAACCGGTTTATCTTATACAACGACTGTGACAACAAACTGCTTTTGGAATTAAATTCAAACAGTACATATATAACTTCAGAGCAGAATAGTTTCAAATAAGAATCAATTTGGCGCATTAATTATTCTAAAGTGATGTAACTTTAGTTTCCGCATTTTCAAACTTTAACTTAAATATTATTTTCGTAACTGAAAAAGCTAAATGTACAGAAACTTCACACTTTGCCTAAATATTGCGTGATTCGTAATAGCGAGCATAAAAAATACACACAAATTAAGAAGTAAACACCTTCTACTGTCCACTTTTACGGGAAATAGTCATTGTGTTATGCTTATCACACGTATATCATGATTATTATTGTTATTAATTACACGAAAACTTAAGAATGATATGCATATTCTTGTATATGTACGTGCGCATGGAAGCTTTATATTTTGCGCTTAACATTGATTTGTGTTAAATGTCTTACAACATTCACATCCATAATTTATATCCGCAAAACTGCCTATGGCACATTTTACTATTATTATTATTATTATTATTATTATTATTATTATTATTATTATTATTATTATTATTATTATTATTATTATTATTATTATTATTATTATTATTATTATTATTATTATTATTATTATTATTATTATTATTATTATTATTATTATTATTATTATTATTATTATTATTATTATTATTATTATTATTATTATTATCATTATCATCATCATCATCATCATCATCATCATTAACGAAAAATACATTATATGTATCATCTTTATTTAAATAACTGCCCAAACATGCTTCTTAAACGCTTAACTCTTCCACCAAAAGCAATATTACTTGTTCATATACGTGCAGAAAAGAATGTGTTGATTTCTTTCGTTTGAATTAAATATATAATAAAGCATTTAGCTTTCTGTTTTCTCCTCGCTCACTGCACGTCAGACAAATACACGCGAAAGTAAATAACTCTTAAAAGCGGTCCCTGGGCCAGGTACAACTAGCTCATAAGAAAATTCTCCTCCCCCTCGCCCCTACACCCTGTCGTCCGTCGGAAAGCATTTGGAGCCGTCTGCATACGTGGAGTCAGCTTAGATGAGTGTGCTGACGAAAACTTCACTCGGCTAACTTGTCAGCAGGTATTTTATATTTAAGCCGCCGAATTTTAACCTAGCGAAGAGTCAATGGCACGTGCTAGGACGAATCTGCGACACTGATCTTTAAAGGTCTCAAGGACGTCACGTCATCGACTGGCCAAGAATGGAACTATAGACGCCAGCAACCTGCGTAAAGGCAAAACCAACCGCTACCTTTAGTAATCGCCCCTTCTCTCTTCTTACATTGTAATGTGATTTAAAACTTTATTTTATGTAGACTAAAACTTCCTCATACCAAAACTACATATCGGTTTCTGTAGAGTATACCTTAATCACATTCCAACTGCCCTTGGAAAATGCCCTCCTGAGCTACCACCCTATCCTGGTAGGTTACCCCATTGGTGGAGACACTATGTGACGTTCACCTTCACCGGTATGTCTCGGACATACGTTGCCGCCGCCACCCGCTCAGTTTTCTTGTAGGTATCTCTCTACTCATATCAACCTAGGAATTTCTAAGCGTTAAAGTCAGGACGAAAGGAAATGAAGGTGAACTGATACCGGACTTAACGCAGTAACGTTGCGAGTTACCAACCATCCCCATCCCTTGTATTATTGTGCTACCCAAATGGTTAGTTAACCTCGCGGCTTCATAGGGTGCGATATGATTGCAAGTATTCAGTGTCGCAGAAAGCAACGTTGTCACGTTTTCTCCAAGAAAACATATGCGTTACAAGCATGGACATTTATTTCTTAGAGTATCAATGAATGAGGAGAACGAGAGAGAAAACAGCGGAGACATTGCAACGCTGTGGTTTACTCCACGTGGAGTAAATATCTGCCACTTGTGATTTCTATGCATTCGCTGGCTGAAGTGACGCGCTCATTGGTGCAATGTAAACTGTCGGCGGCTTCCGAGAATAATCACTGCGTTACCTGAGAGTTTCTAATAACAAAGATAACCTTTTCAGCAACACGAGAATACAGTACATTGGCATTTCCAGCCAGCATTCACCAGACCATCTTGACCTGCCCGTCAGCGATCCAGGGCCACTTTTGTTTACATTCTTTTTACTGATATAGTGTTTTGATGTAGGTAACTTGCTTAGAGATTCCTATACCTGATGACCAATGAATAGTGCTGTTCTTGAATAGTATACTAAAGAGCTATATATGTATTTTCGTTTTATACTTACATGTTTTGCCACAATTACTCCTATGTTATAACAAGACTAAAAACAAATGCTTACCACTGCCACAGCTTCTGAACCCAGCACCTCGGTGGGTGAGAGTGTTGTGTAGAAGGCAACATTAGTCAGCACATACACAATGGTTACAAGCGTGCAAGAAATGGCAATTGCACGAGGGAGATTACGAACTGGATCCTTCAGCTCCTCTATAATGAAGTTCAGATAGTTCCTAGAAACAATGCAAAACAGTTATATATTTGTCGTGCTAAAACTTTTGATATTGACATGTTAAACTGCTAAGATTCTTTTAGTAGTGTCAAAGTAACTGATGTCATTATATTACAACAGAAAGCAGAATGTAAATGAAAATTTCTTCACTATTTAACACATTAAACTAAGGAGAAGCCATAGCTATTTGGTCACTGATTTTGGGAGGTTGGCATAAGCCAGAAATAAACATGTATGTGCCCTTTGACTTGTGCCTTATTTATTTAAATTTAACGGTTAAGTCCCATATGTAATCTGTTCATTAGCATGTGCGAGTGTTATTCAAACTGTTAGTTGCAGCAAACATCTCCAGAAATTATTTTTCCACATCTAAACTTTGTTTAAACTAATCAAAAGTGAGTAGTATCACCTTATCCTTTACTTTATATCCATTCTGAACAGAATGAGTACCTATTGTATCCTTTGGGTGGAGGTGAGGGGATAGACATACACTGAGACACTGACAGAGGTTAAAATTATTTTAGGTGAAAATATATAAAACATATGAGCAGCTTCCCAGTTTATTGGACCGGAGCCAGATCTAGAAACATCTTGGTGTTTGGGAAGAGAGGATGTTAAGATCTAATCCATAAATGGGGAGAGCTGACCCAACGTGTCACTTCGCCTACATCGTAGTTTTAACCCCGTCCACTGCTTCACGCGATTAGCTACAGGGCCACGCCTCCCGCTATTGTCTGTCTACCTCAGAGAACCGGGTAGTCCTTCAAATTGAGTCAGTAAGTGTAGAGGGTAAATACTCGATTGCATTGCTGTCGCCCCTCTTCCCCGTGCCTGATCTAGTCCATGGTAAAGCATTATGAAACCGGGATTAAAACTCCAGGAAATAAGCATGGTCAACTACTCGTACTTATTAGAAAGCCATGTAAGAAAAGGGTGGAAAACGTGCTTAAATGCACCAGATCTCAGCTGAGAACATTACAGCATTTCTCAAGGCATGTTTCTATAACAGGACTGCTTCAGGGTAACTTAGATTGTCAAGTATGTAAGAAAGGAACTGAAACAACCCACCACATTATATGCTTCTGTTTGATGTCAGCTCACAGAAGATATACTTGATTGATTGATTTTATTGTTAAATAAAATTTGGGAGACAAAACGACACGGTTTTATCCACCTTGCCCGCACCAACGCTGATGGCTTTTTGTGCCAGCTGCACTAGTTCAGCCAGCCTATTCTCAGAGGTTCAGGAGACCCTCAACTAGATGCTTTATTGGATACTATTACTTTAGGGCCTGGGCTCCCGAAAAGATTGTATTGTCTGTTTTTGGAATATAAGATGCAGGATGGTTTCACTTTCCCTATTACACAGTTTATACTTTGGAAACTCTTTCTTAATCCCCACTGTGTACAGTTGCTTCTTGAGGTCCCCAAGGTTAGTCATTCGACTCAGCATGAGTTTCTTCTGCTTCCTTTCTAATCTCAGAATTGTTGTACTTCTGTTTAAACATGGTGCGGGAAGACACACTTTTTGGGTAAATGTTCTTGGAATCATGAGATTTTGAATCAATATATGCCATGAAACTGTATTCCCTGGAAAAAGGATCCAGGCATAATGAACGGTTATTAAAACCATTCAAGTAGCGCAGTAAGGCTTGACTTATCTGGAGTTAATGGAAAGCTGTATAGAAAAAGACAAGACAAGATATAAAAACACGTGCTTTATATGTCTATCTCTACCATTATCATTTATTTTCATAGCTTTTCTAAAACAATAATCATTCAAAACCCTAGTTTTCTATTTTCTTTGATCAAGGTATAGTTCTAATATATTGTCACAGATATACAGGAGCATAAGGAAGCTTAAATGATAGTAACCTGTTTAAAAAATGCAGATTTATAAACCCTAGCTTTAATATTAAATGGTTTTACGTGGACGCATGAAAAACAAAGGAATCCCTATTTAAATTTTAAACAAAACATTGTATGTCTTGAAAATAAAAGGAAATTCACAAATCTATCTACAGAAACTCCAATAATGCATATTGTTTCCTTTATCATGACAATATTGTGACGTTGACATGAAGTAGGTACGTATGCAACGCCTAGCGTCGAGCTTCCGTGCGGGAAGCATCCCGTATACGGATATGTTATGTTCAGGTTGCTAGAAGGCGTAGTAACTTTGAGCAATTTTGAATCTGGTTGTAAGCTTGTGTAGTAAAACGAGTTTTTTAAAGTATATTTACTGATTGAGGCCATACCTGTTGTAATCAGTGAAAATAAAGAATAGTTGAAAGAACAATCGAAGAGTAATTTTGCCACAATATCTTATTATATCATACTTTATTTATGATCAGCAACCATTTTGGAAAAAAAATTAAATCCACTGTAAAAGATATTTTGGGGGTGAAGAAATTGCAAGAAAATCTTTGGACTTGGTCTATGAAAGATGCTTCAATTAAGACGCAATTTGGCATCTAGTGAAGTTTTGTTTTTGAGTTATGCTATTCCCACCTTCTCCCATACACAGAAGTAACATATATCTCTTATACCCTTCCCAAATGTAGGGTGAGGTATTTGTAATTCACCTTTCACTAGCTTATGTAAGAAGAGACTGTGATTGCGTATATGGGATGTAAAGAACACCCATACCTTCTCCTTTCTTTCATCACTTGTTTCCCCTCTAGCTTGGAGGCTAGGCTTTGTTTTACGTCTAGCGAATAGTGCTCAGGGTGCATAGTGCGATCTATGAAGTTTTGTGATTGCAAGAGGGTAAATGTATTTCTCTGTGCCATAAAGGCAGAGGAAGTGCTGCAATAGATCCAAAAGTTCAATGCGTGGTATCACTGAGAGACGCTTTTCAACACCCTCGAATCTAAAAAGTTATTTATGAGAAATGCTGCGTATCTGTGTCTGTCTGTTTATCTGTAAATTTATAATAGTAACGTTGCTGAGAAAAAAATTCAGGTTGGATTCCAATACCTTCAAGTGGAGTTCCCCCTTCTGGGAGTTTTGTATTCAAACTCATGGGATCCTTGGTGACAAATTGGAGAGCTAATTGATGAGTAAAATAATAGTAATTTTTTTAAAAATAAGCTTCTATTTAAATGCTCTAAAAAGAAGAAAATAAACTTTAAATTATACTCGGCGCCAAACAAGAAGGTAATTGACAGATAATGGTGGAAAGGTCTTCTAAATGAACAGGAGAGGATGGATGTATCATTGCGCTCGTCACAGCAACGAAAAGAGGAACCATAACAACGCTAAACGCTAAACCAGTGTTGTCGGCAGTTGTATTTAACACGTGATTAGCATGTGCCTGACCTGCAACCCGGCAGTAAAAAACTGTGCGTATTATCTTCTGTTTTCCCTGCAATATATACAATACCTCCCTCCAGCTTCAGCTTGCACCAGTTAGAAATTACCTATGTGCGGACAAGTTCGTTTGCATCGTTCTATTTGTGTGGTTTGCCTTGTGCTTACGTGTGTCTGAATCTGTGTATGTTGTGAGCATTTACAATTGTCTTCCTCTTTTAAAGAATATTTAATTATATCTAAAAATATTGACAAAGACAACGTAGCCACACGAAAAACTTTGCGTGGGTACTTAGGAAGCGAATAAGATTGTGATTGGTATATATCCCAATTAAAGGATTATGGACTCGATGGTATTGCTGAAGCACATGGTCGCAAAATTGTTTGGTTTCCCCTCTTTCCTAGTGTAATCCGATTTAATTAATTTGGGCCGAATTAAATGGTTACGTTGGGCGAAACAATATAGATTTCACTGTGTCATCTGTAATAAAGCTACATAAATAAAAATCTGATGTGTTGCACTCACATGACTTTCTCTACTCTTGTACTAACCACTCTTACAAATTCTTATTCCTATATCTAATTTGTGTTAGTTGAGATAAACATTTGCAGAAATTATCTTATTGCTTATTTCCTTGTAGGTGCAAGAGGAATATGGAAATATAGTAGGCTTTGGGCGATAGTCAAATCGATTAAAGCTTTGAGATTCCGTTCTCTTTGCACGCCTAAGATATAAACAAAATTAATAACGATGTACCATTTGACCAATATTTGAGTATTCCAAAAGTCACACAAATAACAAATAATATCTCTGACGTGGTTTGACCTACGGTGGTTCTGTACATAAGTTGTGTGTTTTAACAAGATCTACATTTTTTATATAGTAAGATTTGGTCTAACTCTTACAGTTTACCTGTCGGTCTGGGTGGCTCAGTTGGTTAGACGCTGGCCTACTGATCCCAAGGTCACTGTTTCAAATCCGGCCCAGATCGATGGTTTTTAAGTGTGTTTAAAAACAACAGCTCCACGTCAGTAGATTTACTTGCATGTAAAAGAACTCCTGTGGGACAAAATTCCGGCACACCGACGACGCTGATGTGATCCTGATAATTGACAGCGTCGTCAAACAACAAAATACACATTTTTCTGTCCAATTGCAGGTCCTTTAGCGAAGCATGTATATATGTAATGAATATTCATCTCAATAGAAGAGTGGAGAAAGTTTTATGGATGCAACACCTGTTATTTTTTTGTGAGAGGGGTTGGCTGCACTACATAGGTACCTACATTTCTAGCTCTTCTAGGACATCTTTGTTCATTTAGTGAGCACTGTCTACTCTGGTAAAACTGTTAATTGTGATAAACCAGCATTTCATGTTTGTTATACGTGTAAGCACACAGTGGGCTAAAGCAGCAGTCAACACTAGTGACGCCGGCCGGAGTCGCCGCTCAGTGTCAGCTACCTCACACTGCTTGTAAATACGCGGCCCAACTTTGTGTTGCGCTCAACTTACTCATGTAAAAACTATTCTAAAACACGCTTATTCATCTATCTATTTTATATTAATGAAGATAAACATTTGCAGACATTACCTTATTCCTAATTTTGTTGTAGGTGCAACAGGAATATGGGAGCACAGTGGGCTTTAAGCAATAGTGAAATGTCTTAAGAGCTGATCGTTGTGTGATGGCTTTGAAATTCTAACCTCTTTGCATGTCCAAATGGCAAAGAAACTTAATAACCTATCTCTGTTTGTTAAAAGTACCAGTATTGGAGCACATTCAAACATATAATAAATATCACAGAAATGTTTCACTTCAAAAAGTATTTGATGTAAATTATGTTTTAACAAAATCTTCTTCCTTTTTTTTGTGTAGCAAGAGTTTGTCTATATCTTAGGTTTACCAGTTATGCAAAACTCATCCGAATGAAGAGAACATCTGTGGACATTCCCAGAAAATTCAAGATATACACCTCATTTGTCCGAAAATATCTTAAATATGTGGTATTTTAATCAAAATCATTAGAGCCGTCTTTGAAAAAAAAAATCACAATGTTCGAAAAATGTGCAATGTAAAGGGCAGTCTGGGGGATTTTACTTGGTAATCTTAGTGTCCATTCTTGAAAGATGCTTACTTCAATACCAAGTTTGGTATTTAACCAACCTGTATTTTAAACTTAACATCGACGATTTTGGTACAATATATTTCCTCTAATTACATAAGAGGCAACACAAAGTGAATAAATATCAAATCTCCTATTTAAACTTACTCTTCTGGTAAGTATCTAAGTCCGACGAAAGCTTTGAAGGAATCCCACCCAGCCTTGCATGGGAAAATTGTGTTGCCTCTTCGTTCTGAATAAGTTTTGTACAATTTTATACAACTGGTAAACCAAACAGATAAACATTTACTACACGAAATGTGTAAAGCTCATATAAATATAAACGTTGTCAAATAGTATTTCTCCCCCTCTCTGTGGGAGCTTACACGTGCCGTGAGGGCACGTACACCTTCCCCAATCCGGTGGACGAGGATTTACAGAGCAATGCACCTGCACGCAGGCCATACTCCTGTTGACACATGGAACCCTGAAATAGACAACCAGGAAAGGTGACATGAAATGAGAAAAGGGATGAAATAGATGGACAGGAAATTCGGGCATGCAATAGTTCTTCCTGGCATTCGCCTAGCAGCCCGTGAAACCCCCGAAAAAAGATATGAATCAGTAAAGTTGGCCACGGGAATCGAACGCGTGCCATAGTCTGAGCCATCCCACTCCGTGAGAATGAAAGGATGCTCTCCTGTGCGTATTTTTTTAGAAGAGTAATTTAAAAGTTTGCTGGTTGTACAAGCTAGAGTCATTCATCTGGTATAGCGATTATCATGTCAGTCTCTAATTCATGAAGTAGCGGTTTAAGCAGGATCAAAAATTATTAGCATAGTTTCCTTCCGAAGGAAATAAAATTCGGTTCCCTATGTTATTCGTGAGCGCCTCTGTGACCCTGAAAGTTTGTGGATTGAATTCTATAAAAACATATTTATACACCCTAGTGCAACAGCCCTTCGTGGGCCAAGGCTTACCGCCCGGTCACTGCGTCCTCCGCGTCCGCCCACTAAAGGCGTGCAGAAGTGCAGGGTGGGACGTAGTCAGCGCCACGAGCCCTCCCGGCCAGTTTTGCGGTCTTCTCCACCAGGGTCCGCTACTTTATCAAGTACCTGCTCAATTGGCTCCTCAGGGACCTAACGAGGCTGAGGGCACCCCGTGCCAGACCTCCCAGCGGGGAAAAATCTCCACGCTAGTACCGGGGATCAAACCCAGGTCCTCAGAGGTAGCCGCCCTACCACTGCCGTACGGAGGCGGTCATTCATACTAAAGTTATTGTGTTAATTTAATCTCTTTGCGCTTCTGGACCCTAACCTTTAAGTTTCTGTTAAAAATGGATTATTGTAAAATATCATGAATAAAGCAGCTTTTTCACACAAAATCTACTACAGATCAAGAATTAAACCGCTCCCACGTCTACGTCAGCAGGAGGTTCTTCAACTCAGCGATACGTTGCCACGGCAATCAATTCTGTTATCTAACAAATGTATGTGATCATAGACCATTTTGTAATTGCATAAGGCAGGTTGCTCCCAACGAAAAGAATTATAAACCTATTCAAGAATGTCGTATCAGATATATCGGAACACTACCGTGGGAAGCACATTGCAAGAAAGTATTGATGAGATGATCCAGCAGGGGAAGATAACATCACAGTTGGCCTATAAGGTACTGCTTCAGTTTGATAAATCTGTGAATAAAGCCTTGGATACAAGGGTATCGTCCAGGTTAGCATTCAGGGCTGACCGTTTGCACTATTATAATCTTTGAAATAATGTGTGGACTTTAATTCTACATGATGTGGAATTCCGTGAGATTCAAGCAGGAACCAAGATTGCTAAAGTGAAAATTGTTGCTTGCGATGGTAAAAAGGCAGGTAAATGAAGAAACCATAACATCAAGAACAAGAAGTTGTGTTGTGTTTGTGATGGATGATTATGCAAGTTGAAGAAGCGTTTTCTGTTCATTAACTACACGTGCAGATTAATAAAGTTATCTTGAGGGAATGTTTGTTTGCTTTACTCCGTGCACATAGTAAGTAGGGAACGTATTTAGCATATAAGTACATCTTCCACGGAAGCGAAAGTCCCCCACCACAGACTACCCTTGGCTTGGAATGTTTTTTCCAAAATTTCGATCAGCTCAAAATTGGCTCTAACGATTTTGATCAAAATAGCATACATATGTTTAAGATATTTCCATAGCAAATGAAATGTACATTTTGGCTTTTCTAGTAATGCCCTCATAAGTTTTGTTTATTTTGGGTGACCTGTATAACTGGCAAACTAAGAGTTAGACAAAATCTTAATTCACAAAAATTGTAGGTCTTGTTAAAACAATTTATGTGACAATTTTTTTGTTTACGGAATGAATCGTTTTTTAAATACTCCTTGGGTAATGCTGCTGCAGACTTACAGCTCTCTTGGACGATTAATGCGTAACTTCAGGCACCAACTGAACAGCAGGAAAAACGCTTAAGTAGGAAGCAATGAAACAGTTGATACTTGGGAAAAGTTTTACGCTGCGGTAAAAGGAAGTGTGAAACAATAATGAAATGTAATACTAATAAATAATAGCCGCGAATGTAATGAATACACCAAATGATAACTGTCAAGCAATAAAGAAATTTAATACACTAAATAGTAACTGCTAAGGAGTAAGCAAATCTAATGTAGTTGAACAACAACAACAACAACAACAATAATAATAATAATAACAACAACAACAACAACAACAGCAACAACAACAATAATAATAATAATAATAATAATAATAATAATAATAATAATAATAATAATAATAATAATAATAATAATAATAATAATAATAATAATAATAATAATAATAAATGATACTGTGATTGTACTCCAAGAAATTCCGCTCTTTAGTAATGAAATTGTGAGCCTTAATAAATGCTGTTTTATAGTATTTATTAAGGCAGATTTGTGTGCTACATAGGTATTATATTCTCTAATTTATTGTTCTGTGAACTTATACGTAGCAACAGTAGAACTGTAACGAATCCCAATACCTCAATGAGGAAAATATTAACATTTTTATTATAACTATGTATTTTGTAATGGAGTGTAGTGAAATTTCGACCTGTAGTGAGATTCAATATTTTTGGGTTGGCAACACTGGCTTGTGATGGTTTATTAAGAGCGGTGCCCATTTTTTCCTTCGCTTAATTGTTGAAGTTCTTTATATCCTTCAGCCTTAAATATTTGTTTAATAATCATCTTTGCTGAATGAAATGATGGAGTAGACCTTTGGATTCAAAATGTTTGTCCTGTTTTGCCAAGAGTCAGCCTTTTCGTTCCCTTTTATTGCAACATGGGAAGGGATCCATTGGAAAACAATTACGCCGTATCCATAGTAAGTAGGGGGCGTATTTGTTCTAGCGAGTTACGCACTAACTAAAGCAAAAGGCTAAACACATGGCTCCCTTTAGTATTTACAGGGGTTCGCGGTGTCGATGCTGGATCTGTTTCAGGCATTTAGTATTTAAAGTTACTTTTTGATTTGGCTAAACATAAATGTAAATCGATATGATAAACGCAAGAGAACGAACAGCAACAAAGCTAACGCGATACAATGAAGCGCAGAAGTGTTAATATTGGAGTATAGACACCGGACAACGATGCTCAGTTGTTACTTTTTCAAAGCAGAGGCCTCCTTGACTCGGCCGTTTGTACCGCTAGGTTGCAGAGCTGGAGATAAAGTATGTGATTAGTTTATAAGAAACCGATGTAATAAAGGCTATCCACGCTAGAGACGGCCATGTAACAGAAACTTACTGGAGGGAAAGACAGATCTCATTATCTTTCCTTCCTAGCATTAGTTTTCCGAGCTGAAATTTGCAATCCACCCCATTATATTTTTGGAAATGTGCCTTGTTTTACCCTTATTACTAGAGCCATAATTCTTACCGTGTGCATGGGGTTGTTTTATTCAGTGCTGATGGCTTGTCTCTCGGTCTGGGCGAACACACTCACGGCATAGCTGACACTCCTACACACGATGCGCTACTAAAAATTGTGGCTTTATTTATTACATCACTACTAACAAAAATCCACTTAATTTATACAACTAGTGTTGTTTCTGCCTCTTGCATCATTATAAGTCTGTATTGCATAACTTGAAACCATTTTCAGTCATAAATGCATCATGATTAGCATAAAGTGAATACAAGTAATAACTCGTGACTGTTTACCAGCTAAAGGTCTAAGGGGAATGAAGGGCAGGGAGAGATGTTCCAGCAGAGTAACTGAGTTTTGTAAACATTCCCGCAAACGTTGCTCTGCTGCTGGTCACGCTGCCAAATTATCTCCAATATTATTCACGCTATGTTTACTTGCTGCAAATTTCTCCCAATTTCTGTAGTAAAATCGTGCTTATCACTAGTTTTATGTCGGAAGTAATGGTAAAAGTAATGTAGAAGTAGAGAAATTTCCGCCTGATATTGTAGTTGTGTGACAGTTAAATGCGTAAAACATATTTGTAGGATGATTGAAACAACCGAAATTGTAATACTTCATTCTTTGATCCTGCAGGAGGGAATGAGAGGTTGTTAGACCAAATTCTTCCGCAATTGTTATAATTTTATTATTGGTTATTTTTATTTGAGTCACACATGTATGACCTTAATACCATAGAACAAACAAGCTTGGAATACTTAAACGTAAAAGGTGACTTATTCTTACAGGAATTACACGATATAACGCTCAGCCGAACTTAAAACCGAAACGGACCGGTAGTGTATTTGAAACATATAGAGAAGGAAGAAAATGATCAGTAGGAAAAAGACGGAGTAGTTGAAAACGTATTTATATTTTATAAGCTAAATATACTGCATGAACTAAAAATAACATTTAAATTGTGCTATTTTAAGCGAGTTCTCCACTTTAATCCAGCGTGAATGCACATTTCAAGCTTGTAATCGTTTTTGTAAACGCGTCAATGTATTGGCAGTGTCAATGTATGAGAGTAAATTACGCACAAAACTTAACAGCACTGTTTGTGAAATTGCCTATTTTTAATGAATGAATTTATTCTATGATGTGTGGCAAACTCGAGGTCAGTAATCTCCAATTGCCTTGTATGCAAATATTACTAAAGAATGCTAAAATTACTATTACAAACGTTGCACATCGGGAAATCCAGAGAATCTATATTTTTTCCCTCAAAATGAGTTAAACTTCTCTCCTCAGGTTTCCAACTAATAGACAAGCGTATAAATTAATGCTACACCCTAGTTTAGTGCATAAAATTGTAACATTTATGTAATTGGTGATGGTAAAAGCTGTGTGCATCTCGTTTTACTTTTATTTACAGCAGAGCATCCGATGTCTGGCTACTTAAGCAGGTATTTTTTGTTCAATACATTATTGCAGTCCAAAACGTTGTGATATACATATGTTCGCTTTAGGGCGTTCTTATCTATTTTCCCCACCACTTTTTGCATCTTCCGTCACGACTTGAAAGTAAACAAGGGAAGTTTCTTATTCCATCCAAAAGCCCGATTCCACAAGAAACATGTTTACCTGATCTCTGATCCCTCTCGCCTTCCTAAAAAGCATGTTTAGTTTTTCTACTACGTACTTAATATTTAGTAGAGGAAGTATTGGATTGTACACAAAAATTCGATACCAATATTATAATACCGTAAATTCATGTTTTAAGACTTCCTGAATCAAAAACAATTTCTGATGTATACACTCACATAACTTCCTCTACTCACTCTTGTAATACTATTTCTAAAACCAATTATTCTGCTATCTACTGCATGTTAATCAAGATAAACTTGTGTAGAAAGTGTTTAATAACATCTTCCCGGTGGATACAATGGGAATAGGGAAGGCTATACTCAAGTATTTAAAGAGCTAGTTGCTGTGTGAGGGCTTTGAAAGTTTATTCTCTTTGCTTAGCCAGGGCATAAAAATAACAACTTCCCATATGAGAAAAGTAGAAGTATTGAAAAATTCAAACACCCATGAATATCTCGGAAATGGTTCATTCCACAAAAGAAAAATCTGATGTGTTGCACTCACATGACTTTCTCTACTCTTGCACTAACCATTCTAACAAACTCTTATTCCTATATCTCCATGTTAGTTAAGATAAACATTCATACAAATTATCTTATTGCTTATTTCCTTGTAGGTGCAAGGGAGATATTAGAATACAGCAGGCTTTGTGCGACAGTCAAATCTTTTTGACCTTTGAGATTCCGTTCTCTTTGCATGATTAACATATAAAAAAATGAACAACGTTGTTGCATTTCGCTAGTTCAAAGTTTTCAGAAACTCACACACATAACAAGGAATATCTCTGAAATGGTTCGCCCTACAAGAAATTTTATTGGGACATAAATTGTGTATTTTAACAAGATCTACATTTTTTGTACAGCAAGATTTTGTCTATCTCGAACGGTTTACCACTTATGCAAAATTCGTCCAGAGTAAATACGACTACATGAGCTATAGCCAGAAAATTCAAGATATACATTTCATTTGTCATCAAAATATCTCAATCAAAATCATTAGAGCTATTTTCAAGAAAATCAAAATTTTCGAAAAATTTTCCATGTAAAGGGTAGTTTAGGGTAGAGCTATTTTCTTCAAAATCTTCGCGTCGCATCCTTAAATGACAATAAACTTAAATACCAAGTTTGGTTTTTAACCGACTTTTCGTTTTTGAGTTATGCTGTCCACAGACTGACAGACTGACACACAGACACACACACGGACCTTTTTCTAAAAATGCTTTTTTTTTTTTTTTTTTTTGGATTCAGGGGGTCTCAAAACATATATTTCCGGTGAAATCTCGACATCGAATTTTTGTATGGAATACAATACTTCCCCTACTTACCAGTAAAGAAAGTAAAAAGCTGAAAACTGTGAACAAGTGGTTACTAATACAAAGGGCGCAATGAGTGCAACATGGGAAAACGGAGTTTTAGAAGCAAGGATAGAATAGTATCATTTCCGCGGGTGATTTCAGCAACAGGATATGCAAGCAATTCGGATATAAGCGGCATTTTCCCATTACAATATTTCACAGGTATGTTTCTTTTGTTAACGTAAATCTTTACAGTGATATATACGAGTACTTGCATGTGCTATCCTTTGCATGGAGATTCATATTTTACTATTGTTCTTCGAATACGAATATAAATTATGCCTGCTCTACGTTCCAAACGCAAACCAACCGTCTTTTTACACGTAATGCTAAAGCACTCTCTACATGGTCGCGATAAGGGGCAACGTCGCCTCTCGTTCACCGTGAAATGTCAATCACTTTCTTGTTTGGCGCCGATAATAAATCAAATCCATCAATTTATTATGTTATACAATTTATATAATATAAAAGCTTGCCTCAAGATTTACCTATTTTATATATAAAAAAAAAAAAAAAAAAAAAAAAAAAAAAAAAAAACATTTTTTTCTTAAAATTACTTATATCAACATCAAGTTACATATCAAGTTCTTGTTTATCTACACAAGAAATGTCGCGACAAGCTTTTACATCATATAAATTGTGTAATGTAATAAATAGATGGATTTTATTTAAATTAAAGTTAATTTTCTTCTTTTTAGAGCAGTTAAATAAAAGCTTGTTTTTAAAACTTTTCTACTATTAATTTATGTTTCAGTTATCATTGGACATGTTTCGGAGTCTGTTTATTTCATGTAATGCGTCATTGTTGCATGGTCGTTTGCCTGTCAATTTAGTACAGTCTAGTTCTTCAATAAGGAGACCTTCTAGCGATTTGACTCTATTTAAGGCCAAGTACGCTTGACCAGCAGCGAAGAGCTTTGACCCTAAATAGACAACGGCATGGTCGGCAGTACCACCCTGCATTTTGAGTACTGTGCAAGCCTAGTAAATTTGTGCTCTCCAGCACAAGGCCATATGATTTCGGTAATATTCCAATGGCACCATTTACCAGATCTTTGGACACATCTATATTGAATTTTTTTTCACCACCGCTACAATTTGCCCAAGGCGTAGGTCGATATTAGTTACGACATGCTCTCGCCAAGTCTTGCCGTTTAGCAGTAGTACACCATCTCCTCAAAGAGTTGAACGCGAACATCATTTTTTTTTATTTTACTCGTATTTTTCTCAGCAAACCCTTTCATTTGATACCCATATCATGTGAGTGCATACAGAATAACTACATCGCCATTTTGGACAAACCGCCATATTGGATTTAGAATGACGTCGCAATGCATTGTCATCCAAACTAAGCGCGTATGCAAAATTTTAGCTCAATCGATTGAGGATAACTGCTTTAAGATTTAGTTGCAAGATTTTACCCGAACAAACATTGCAAGCTAAATAAAAACTTGTAAAAAGCAGCGGCTTCGGTCTCGCAAATAGGGCTTTAGCGGCCGGGGAAAGCGACATGCCGATCATGCACTCTGCTTCCGCCGAGCACAGGTGCAAAGATCGTAATAGGTTCTGCTCATGATGCGGATACCAGAAGACAGACGCGCAAAAATAACAGAACCCAAGAGATAACACAACGGTTAAATAGAGGACCTTTGAAAGTATAGGCAGAGGAGCCGAACAATCCAAGCCATGAAATTGATGATGGCGAACGTAGATATCATTCACTGTATGGGTGGTAAAGTGGCTCCGCGGTAATGATTGCGACTCGCATTCGACAGGTCGTGGATTCGTTCCTATATTTAACCATCCTTACCTGTGTGTCTTTACGGGGTTTCCCCGGGTCTCGAATGCTAGAAAGGTTAGTTACACTCCCTGAATTTCCTGCCCCTCCATTTCACCTCACTTCTCAATTCACCTCACTTTTCTTTACGCTTCACCTGCATCCTGCTTGGCTGTTGAAAGGTTGTAAGTGTTGGTGGGAGTCTCAACGTTGTATGACAGAGAATATACTTTATGTAAAATCTTCCTCCCCCCGATTGGGGGCGGTATTCGAGTCCCGGGTCCCCGTTCCAGTCTGCAGAGGGCAGGGAAGCCGGTTGTACGAGCTGACACCGCGAAGTAAGAACCGTACCCTATGCTGCCGTGTCTCATAGGTCCACTTCCACCCTTTCCTCCAAGGGACGCTGCATTAGGAGCAAATGTACAAAAGGCCTTCCATAGGTCAAGGTTGTTGTTGTAGTGTTTAACGCCCGCTTTTACTACTACGGCACCGCAGGCGGTGACACTGATGACACATGGAATGAAGATGGAGCACCGGTGGAATGAGATGGCGGAAAAACCGGTGCACCCGGAGAAAAACCCGTCCTGACGCCGCTTCATCCACCACGAATACCACATGCGGGTCCCTGGGATCGAACCCGGGCCGCCTAGGTTTCCATAGGTCAAGGTGCTACGAACTCCGCCATACCTCATAACTAAAGACAAGACTTTCACGCAAATGCATGTTTTTATAGGAACATATCACATTGCTCAAACTTATTATATTTTACCCATTTCATTACTTTCCGGTCCCAAACATGTGTACTTTTTCAGTGCATATTTGCATGTTTTGGCATTTTTGGGGATAAAAACATGCATAATGCATATTTAAGGACTCTTTGGGTTTATCGAGCATATAATATACATTATATTCATTTTATAATGCATGTTTTACTGTTTGAGTGAACACCTCAACTTCTCGATTTTTGAGGCAATTATTTTGCTTGTGTTCCTCACATTAAATATATATCCTTGCATAAATTCCCATTCTCCAAATTTTATTTCCAGTTTACTGGCTCTCTTGTGAATTGAGATGTGCTTTCGCAAGTCCAGCGGGAACCAGTTATGTGGGAGGGGTGAGGAATTTGACCTTCCAAAGCAGGGAAACGCACCCAGTTGACTCATTGTCACAGCTCGTGCTGGTCAGTGTCCTTTAGAGGGTGAGGAAGCTTGAAGTGATTAACGTGGTTGGTGTTTATAGTAGTTATGTATTCTGAGTGTTAATGTGGGTTTAATATGTCTCCAATTAAAGTTTCTAAAAGTATTCTCCTTGCACAATGGATAAGAGGCAAGGATTTTATTAGATCAGATGGGGATGTCACATTTTGTGATTGTTGCAGTAAGGAGGTAGGCATTGTTATTTTGTTTTCGAATATTTTCTTGGTAGTAGTTCTTTGTGAAACAATACAAACCAACGTTAAAGTAATTAAATTATACTACCCGTTTTTAACATTTTCTGGGTAACAGTACGGTCTGTTTTAATTTCAGATGAAGTGCACTAAAAATTTCAAATCGAACAGCATGTTGCATCTTTTTCACATATTGCAAAAATGGAAAAAAAAAATCTGATGTGCTGCACTCACATGACTTTTTCTACTCTTGTACTAACCATTCTTACAAACTCTTATTCCTACGAGTATATCTTCTTGTTAGTAAGGATAAACATTCCTACAAATTATCTTATTGCTTATTTCCTTGTAGGTGCAAGGGGAACATTAGAATACAGTAGGCCTTGTGCGATAGTCAAATGTTTTAAAGCTTTGAGATTCTGTTGTCTTTGCACACTTAACATATAAAAAATGAACAACGATGTTTCATTTCACGAAAGTTTTAAGTTTTCCGAAACTCACACACATAACAAGGAATATCTCCGAAATGGTTCACTCTACAAGAAAATTTATTGAGGCATAAATTGTGTATTTTAGCAAGATATACATTTTTTGTACAGTATGATTTGGTCTATCTCTAACGGTTTACCAGTTATGCAAAAGTCGTCCAGAGTAAATACTACAGCGGCTATAGCCAGAAAATTCAACATATGCATTTTATTTGTCATCAAAATATCTCAAACATATGACATTTTAATCAAAATCGTTAGAGTCATTTTCAAGAAAATCAAAATTTTCGAAAAAGTTTCCACGTTAAGGGTAGTTTAGGGTGGGACTATTTTCTTCAAAATCTTCGTGTCGCATCCTTGAAAGACATTAAATAACTTTGGTTTTTAACCGACTTTTCGTTTTTGAGTTATGCTGTCCACAAACACACAGACACACATAGACCTTTTTCTAAAAATGCTTTTTTGGATTCAGGGGGTCTCAAAACATACATTTCCGGTGAAATCTCGACATCGAATTTTTGGGTGGAATACAATACTTCCCCTACTTACCAGTAGAGAAAGTAAAAAAGGAAAGAATTTGCCACACACAAAATCGAGTCATTAATTACTGCTCTTGCACTAAACCACCACAAAATAATCATTACGTGGATTTGTGCGATGCTTTTGTAGGTGCAAATATACCACCTGAGAAAATCAAAAGCTCAAGTCATACGGAGTTACTGCTTATAGAGAGACACTACCTAAAGTACCATTACTCCCTCAGCCCATCCTTACTAGATGGGGTACTTGGCTGGATGCTGCAATGTTTGCTGTGACAATTTCGATGTTTTTTTTTATTTTAATTTTTTTTAAATTAACGTCCTCCAACATTGCGTCATATCGGACGAATGAATGAAATGGGTGAAATGATGCTCAAATGAGCCCGAGGTCCATGGAGCTTTAAGTTACCCGACATTCGTCTTCTCAGGGTAGGGAAAACCTCGGAAAAAAACCTTACCCGGATAACTTACCCTAAGCGAGATTCGAACTCGCGACCTCTTGAACGTGAGGCAGACAATTTCGATATCATTAAACCGGTATGAATTTAAATTGGTACTTAGTTACCTGATTCAGAAATTAATATTGCTATCATTGAATTCTAAAGTAAATGTTTTTTTTTTTTTTTTAGCTAGCTAATTCAGAAATTAATATTTCTATTGTTGAATTCTAAAGTAAACGTTTGTTTTAGGTAGTAAACAGTTTCCCTTCAGATGATGTAGTGTGTATCAGTGATGTACAAGCAGTGTTTGAATCTGAGAATGTGCAGAAGGATTTGATTCACATTAAAACCAACTTCTGTAGTCTACCCTATTCAATAAAAAAAAATAGAAGCCTGCCATTGGTAGACTCAATGTCAATTGTTGAGGGATTTCAAAGATCCCTCAATTCTGCCCCTGGCAAGGTGGTTGTAGTGGCAAAGAAGAAAATGGAGGTGGTCATAAATGCGAACCCCGAGTATGCATTCTTGTGTTCAGTGAAAAAGGTTCTTTGTGGCGAACACTCGAATGAACAATTCGACCTGACACTGTCACAATTTTAATGTGCTTCTTTTGAGTTTGCACGTATAACGCCTTATATATAGAATGCTCATTATCTGCCTACAAAAACATATTGACAAACGCAGAAACCTCACAGAAAACAATGTAGAAATCTTAGTTGTTAGCTGTGCTAAAAGACGTGAAGTGATGTAAGGAAGTCTCGTCTTTACTTATTACTCATAATCTATTACTTTCTCTACTACGTATAAGCGGGAAAAGTATTGTACTCCACCCAAAGTTTCGATGTCGAGATTTTTCCAGAAATATGTTTGGGGCCCCCTGAATCAAAAAAAAAAAAAAAAAAAAAAAAAAAAATCAGTTTTACCAGAGGTCCGTCTTTGTGTGTGTGTGTGTGTGTGTGTGTGTGTGTGTGTGTGTGTGTGTGTGTGTGTGTGTGTGTGTGTGTATGTATTTCTGTGAACAGCATAACTCAAAAAGGAAAAATTGGTTAAAAACGAAAGTTGGTACTTAAGTTTACTATCTTTCAAGAATGCGAAATGAAGATTTTGAAGAAAATTACTGCATCCTAAACTCCCTTTACATGGATAAATTTTCGACGTCCTCAATCATTTCCTGTGATCTATTTCAGGGTTCTAGGACCAGGCGACTTTCATACACTATAAAACCTCGAAATGTGCATACATTCATGCACTATCAAACTATGGAGCATACACCATCAAAGGAAAAATACACTAAAATATGCACAATCATTCTTGTACTAATTTCCTTACATCACTTCACGACGTTAAGTTTGTGGTAGAAGAGCAACCACCTCAGCATTCGCCTACCGACCCGGGGAAACCACGAAAAAACTCATGGTTAGAGCGGTGAGCCCGGCGGGAATCGAACTTGGAGCCTCATGCGTTACCGCGAAGCCTGGGAGAATAATTATAATATTTGCCACGTAACTAAGTGGTTGCGTTGTTTTGTATCACAAAAACTGTTCCATGGGAATGGAAGGGAAATGTTCAAAGTGGGTAAAAATAGCAATAAACTCAGATATGAAAATACATATATTTTAAATCAACAATATTTGTTTAAAAATTAGAGGTTTTCATCTACAGATTTTGTTTTCTTTCCTTTTACGATAGTTGACCCATGATACATTGTATATAGAAAGAGAGGCACTGAAACCCAGAGAAACAAACAGTGGCAACCGAGCATTTTCTTTTGCAGTTCTCTATACTTTTTCTTTATCTACGGACAGAGCTTCATTAGCTGCAGAAGACAGCCGAAGTCAGGAAATTTCCAGAAGTGTGGGTGCGTCTTTCATTACAAGTCAAGTCTTCTTCATTAACTAGAGCTCTTGGTTTTCTTTACGCAGTATCCATAAGCCGATTGGACTGTCGCGAGAGACATCAGCTCTCTGCACTCCACTATGTTGGGCAACAAGAGATTTCACTCAGAAAGGGTTACTCGAAGTAAGTTTCTCGATAATTAGGAACAAAATAAGCTTATAGAAATCTGCCAGCTGACTTTTCCACAGTATAGTTTATATTACGTGTACTAAGTACTAAGTTGGTAGAGCACCTGCCTGCTGTGCAAGGGGCCCCGGGTTCGATTCCCGGTAGGGGGTAGGGATTTTTCTCCAGCCAGGATTATTCCTCATCCTTCCCTGAGTCTGGAAGTATAATGGCGGCGCCGTCGCTGAGTGGTTAGACCACTCTGGTTCCACCAATTGCTGCATTATCACCCTTCCAATCATCCACTTCGCCTGCATTTCATATATCCTCTTCCTCACTGTCATACCTGGTGCTTGGCTGACCACCCGCTTCCAGGTCTTCACTCTGTCTGGTCCAGAGGTTCCTCTGCTCCCCGACAGGTGTCTGACCCTAGGGACTGGCTTGTAAGTCCTAGGGGGTGTAAGTCCTCTCATAAGGGGAGGGTAATCAGGGAAAGAAGAAGTACTAAGTGGTCCACTGACACTATAATTCATATTAGCTCGATACTACCTCTGCTTGCAGTTACATGGTTAACATATACACCCAGGTTAAAAAAACATGTTGCACTCACATCACTTTCTCTACTCCTGTACTAAATATTCTTACAACTTTTACTCTATCTTCTTCGAGATAAACGTTTGCAGAAATTATCTTATTGTTAATTTTCTTGCGAGGGGAATACAGTAGGCTTTGAGCGATAGTCAAATCTTTTAAAGTTGGTCGCAACATGAAGTCTTTGAAATTCCGTTCTCTTTGCACGGCTAAGAGATAAGGTGAAGAACGATTTACAGTTTGAGAAAAGTATTAAGTATTGCAAAACTCACAAAAGTAACAAGGAGTATCTTCGAAATCGTTTACTCCAAAAAAAAAAAAACCTGCATTTAGACATAACTTCTGTTACTTAGACAAATCTACACTTTTTTTACAGTAAGATTTGGTTTATCTCTTACGGTTTACTAGTTGCGCAAAGGTCATAGATTTAAACCTTGTGGTCCTTTATTTTATTAGCAGCTATATACAAAAATATAATTTCAGTTTTAATGGATATGGCTTATTTATCCAAAACAACTTGAAACTTCGGTTTTCTTCAAAATGTTAAATGTATATAGAAGCCATAAAACACTAATTGTTCAAACCAGAACGCTAAATTTACAATTCCAAAATGCTGGTAATCACTTCTATCCACAAATTGGGCATTTTGTATTAGTTACTGCCTCTCAAACCACTTATCTATAGCTCTCGTGCATGCAGTGAACATGGTTCGATGTTTGGTGTGTTGACTTACCTAACAGAACAAAGCAGGCAACTCTACAGGTATGAATTGACAGGAAAACGACAAAAGGCGCGCACAAAGAACATAATTATCTTGATTACCATTAAAATACAATGCTGTACAACAAATACTTACCACCCGTTATATGCGAATAGACCCGAGTAGAAAGACAGGGCTATAGAGGTGACCTCATTTTTGGTTCCATCAAATGTGAAGTGTTCTGTGTGGCCTGAAACAAGAAAATTTAAATTTCAGAAAGTGCTAAATATCTCGATCTCGTAGCTGGTAATGAAAAAGTTTTTTGTAATTTACCTAGGAAATTACATATTTTTAAACAGAGAATTTTAAAGAAGCTTTAAAAATGACTTATTTCTGAATGTTCACTGTGTGAACCCAAACCAAGCATTTTCATTTTAAAATCTAAAATACACGGGGAAATAGAGATCGGTATTTTGATACCTAAATGAGCTATGTTCATTTAGGACATTTGTGAAAGGTTGCAGGAGAGACTATTCCCACATCTAGCTACATCAGTAAATATTTATTTGTTTGTTTACTTATTTATTTATTTATTTATTTATTTATTTATTTATTTATTTATTTATTTATTTATTTATTTATTTATTTATTTATTTATTTATTTATTTATTTATTTATTTATTTATTTATTTATTTATTTATTTATTTATTTATTTATTTATTTATTTATTTATTTATTTATTTATTTATTTATTTATTTATTTATTTATTTATTTATTTATTTATTTATTTATTTATTTATTTATTTATTTATTTATTTATTTATTTATTTATTTATTTATTTATTTATTTATTTATTTATTTATTTATTTATTTATTTATTTATTTATTTATTTATTTATTTATTTATTTATTTATTTATTTATTTATTTATTTATTTATTTATTTATTTATTTATTTATTTATTTATTTATTTATTTATTTATTTATTTGTTTGTTTGTTTGTTTATTTATTTATTTATTTATTATGTATTTACTCATTTACTCATTTATTTATTTATCTATCTATCTGTATGTCTGTCTATCTATTTATTTACTTATTTATTTATTTACTCATTTATTTGTACACTGTGAGCATATCACTATTACTATGTTCACTTAAACAAACAGAATATCCTTTCAACTAAATTCAATGCCCTTTAAATCATTAAACTAAGTGAAAAATATAAAAACAGAGTAAAGTCAATCAATTACTACAAGATTAACACAAAGAACCAATAATGAAATAATAGACAAAAATACTAATGTGTTGCACTCATAACTTTCTCTACTCTTGTACTAACTATTCTTGCAAATCCTTATTCCTCTATCTTCTTCAGGTTAACTGACGCAAACATTTGGAGAAATTATTTTACTGCTGATTTTCTTATAGATGTGAGGGGAATATTAGTTAAATCTTTTAAAGCTTTGACCTTCCGTTCACTTCCTCGGCTAAGATATAAAAATATGAATAACAGTCCTCCATTTGACGAAAATTCATTTGGACATAAATTGTGTATTTTAGCAAGATCTAGATTTTTGTATAGTAAGATTTGATCCAACTCTTAGTTATGCAAAAGTCATCCAGAGCAAACAGGACTACATTGGCTATAGCCAGAAAATTCAAAATATACATTGCATTTGACATAAAAATATCTCAAACACATGGCACTTTAATCAAAATCGTTAGAGCCATTTTCGAGAAAATAAAAATTTTCGAAAAATTGTCCATGTAAAGGGTACCTAGTTTAGGGTGGAGGAATTTTCTTCAAAACCTTCGTGTTGTATCCTTGAAAGATATTAAACTTAAATACCAACTTTGGTTGCTAACCGAATTTTCGTTTGTTCACATACAATCACACACACACACACACACACACACACACACACACACACACACACACACACACACACACACACACACACACACACACACAATACACACAACGAGCGTACTATTAGTGTAAAAACTGTGTGTTGTATTTTCCCACTCTGCTCTTCTTTGTCGTCATCGTTTATGAGT
Source organism: Tenodera sinensis (assembly GCA_030765045.1). Taxonomy (NCBI): domain Eukaryota; kingdom Metazoa; phylum Arthropoda; class Insecta; order Mantodea; family Mantidae; genus Tenodera; species Tenodera sinensis. Next base: position 182,247,112 of record CM060962.1, on the reverse strand, counting down.
GTTGTTCATTTCCACCTCAAAGAATTCTTGATCTTCACATCTTGCTATGGGACATGGTGAGTTTTTGGAGATTAATATAAGAAAACTTCCCTTTGTCATTCTGTTTATATGGTGTTCCAAATATTATGTTTACTTCGTAGTCACTTGTATTGTATATTTTTGGTTATGCTTATGAACGAATGTCACCTAGGAAAGTGAGTTCAGAAAAGACTGATGGGAGCCTTCTGCAGCAAAGACTGACATTGTAAGGTGATTCACTTGCCACACGCAACGAGCGATAGCTGCTGCTGTTAGCATAGGTTTCACATAATGGGACTACGAGCATATTCGGGTTCCCATTTAAAAGGAAAGAATTGTATGATAGATCTTCTATCAAAGGAAAGAACAACTTAATGAGTCTCAGGATTTTGTCCGAGACAAAATATTAATGAATCGCAAATTATAATGTGCAAATCAAGGTAGGAATGGTCAATTTTGAGCTTCTTTCAAATTTAGCATCATATTGCTATACACAAATCAGTTCACTCTATTTACTGCTTGCCTTAGATTAAGGATCCATTGTGCTGTTTTCTTAAAAGAATCGCGAAATACTTGTTGCCTCAGTTCAGTTGATGAGATTTATCCTAAGGTGAATAAAATAAATCTGCTTCCACCACCTATTTGCGCTAGTTCCCTCGTTGCATTATGGCACTTTCAACGGTAGGAGCTTGTTCTAGAAAGAAAACTTTTCATTGAATGCAGGATTTGAAAGGATGTTTAGACACTGAACGGTGCAGGGATAGAGGATTTGTTTTGTACCTTTTACTCTTAATTATTTTCTTACTTAGTTATTCAAACATCTTATCGCAGTTTCAGTGTGGTATAAAGGTTTATTATTTTTATATCTTCATTATCCAATAAGTTATGCTACACTTCATTTAACTCAGATACGCTGCCTGCTTTTTGTTTTGGTTTTAGGTTGTGTGTGTGTGTTTGTGTGGAATGGAGGGTGGTGGGTGCTATTATTTTAGTTTTTGTGTCAAATTTTAATTTATAGGACTGAAGCATAAGTTTATCCCTGCAGCTTCCAAATGGTGTAAAATATGTCACATGGATTGGTTCATAAAATTATTTTCGTTAGCATTATAAGGTTTCCTTCACGTGAGTATTTTTATAAAAGATCTGCTAAATGCACCGTGGCCCCTAAGTAACTTACAACATTAATGGTAGAGAGAAAGCCTGTCAACTACACTAGAAGCACTGCGAAATGCTCCGTGCTTCCTTTCTGGGAAGAAGTGCTGTTCCTAATTGGGCAATTTGATTCTGTTGAAAAGCCTTTTGTAGTGCAGTTTAGAGGGTTGGAGTCAATGGCCTGAAAGAACTAACACACTGTCTCTGCAAAAGCAATTATTCCTATTTCTCTTTTCTCGTCTTCCCATGGCTACAATTCTTCCATATCTTCATTCATTGTATTCGTTTTTACGTCAGTGTCAAGCTGGGATTGATGCATTGATTTCCATTTTCTTCGCGACTGAAATTCTGGCGCTTGAAGCAAACACCGAAAAGATTTTCAATGCATTAAACATGTAAACGTTTTTCAAAGTGATGAATGGATGGAGGACAACTCAGGCTGAAGTTAAGAGTTCCCTGGTATCTAGCTTAGTGCGGTATGTGAAAACATTAGAAACTAGAGATCGAATTTGGACAGGTCATATGACGTTGCCTTTGATGGAGATTGGCAATTACGTATACTAGCCAGCAAGTAGCATGGCTGATCTCGTTTTGTGTTGATATTTAACTGCAATTTCACTCACGCCGTTCTCCCATTCAACTGTCAAGCTAGTTTCCTCATTATTACAAACTGTGCCCGATTACAGCTTTTTCCCCCATATTTTCTCCTAATTGCAAATACCAAATAGAGGAAGTAATATATTCCACCCAAAAATTCGATTCCAATTTCACCGGAAATACGTTTTGAGACTTTCTGAACCCTCTCTCCAAAAAAACATGTTTAGGAAAAAATTCGCGCGCGTGCGTGTGATAGCATTTTCCGAGGATGCAACACGAATATTTTCAAGAAAGTTTCTTAACCCTAACATACCCTTTGAATGGATAAGCTTTCGTTATTTTTTATTTTTGCAAAACTGACTCTAAGGAGTTTGATTTAATTACCACATGTTTAAGATAATTTCGTGACAAATGAAATGTATCCTACCGTGAATTTTCTTGGAATAGCCTATGAAGTACCCTTCATTTTGAATACTTTTTCTATAGCTGGTAAACCGCATCTGGTAGATGAAATCTTACTATACAAAAAGGTAAATGTCGTTAAAGAAAAAAATTTATGTCAAAAATGCGTGTGGCTTTAACCATTTCCGAGATAGAATTTGTTATTGGGTTGAATTTTCAAACATTTGTATTTTTTTTTCAACTGGCAAATTGCCATTCGGTTTTTTATTTAATGTTTAGTCCTGTTTACTGTTGATGACTTTTGCACAACTGGTAAATAGACTAAATTTTACTATACAATAATGTAGGTGTCGTTAAAACACACAAGTTATGTCCAAATGCACTTTTGTTGTGGAGTGAACTATTTCGAAGATACTCCTTGTTATTTCTGTGAGTTTTGCAATACTCAAAACTTTTCTCAAATGAAAGGTCGTTATTCACTTATTCATATCTTGGCCGTGCAAAGAGAACTAATTTCGAAGCCTTCATATAGCGACCAGCTATATTCCAATATGTATTCTCCTACAAGAAAATTAGCAGTAAGCTAATTTCTGCAAATGTTTATCTCGACTAACACGAAGAAGATAGAGAAATAAAAGTTTGAAAGAATAGCTAGTATAAGAGTAGAGAAAGTCATGTGAGTGCAACGCATAAGATTTTTCCGACAAGTAAACCAAACTGACGTATAATGGATACAAGTGACATTTTATGCAATGAACATCTGTAAAGCTATTTAAAAAAGAAAATGAAATAAGGCAGGATGTATTTTAGAAACTAAGTTTTGTGAAGTCTGTTCATAACCACAATGTTAAACGTGGTTTCTATGACCACAAGTATTATGCATTATTTTGTTAAAACGATGTAATCATAGGATATGTGAAAGCTTGGCAGATTTAATTATTAATATATATATATATATATATATATATATATATATATATAAACGTTCTCCTTGATGTAATTTTGTAATTATCACATTTGAGGTCATAAAAACAAGGATGTTATCCAGCTACATCAATCACAGATGCTCCAGCCGTCGCGCCTCAGAGTGACACCTTATCGGTTGTTTACACTGTTTTGTCTATTATCACGGACTACACACGCTAGTTCAACTGCCTCTCCCCTCACATCTTCGCTGAGAACCAGAACACACCACTGCCGTCACTTGCGCCGTGGAGTTCTGCAACTGTTTTGACGCACGAAGTGTTATCTACTTAAGCCGATACCGGATAAAGTGCGCCACCTGGTACATATGTATACTATCAAAAGGGCAGATAGAATAGGAAATTTTGATTTAATTTGTTTTTATTTTTAAATATTTGAAATGTTGTTAAGTTATATAAATCTATATTATAAAAAGGGGGGATAACATGGGATGCTTTATTTTGAAATTTTATATTTTAATTATGAAATATTGTGAAGTTATATATGAGCATGTTATGTGGAAAAGTTTTCGAAAATTTGTATTTTCTCGTAAATGGCTCTTAACGATTTTGATTAAAATTCCATGTTTCAGATAGTTTTATGGAAGATGAAATGTTGATTTTGAATGTTCTGGCTCTAGCCCACGTAGTCCTGTTTACTCTTGATAACTTTAGCATAACTGGTAAACCGTAAGAGATAGACCAAATCTTACTGCACAAAAATGTAGATCTCGTTAAAACACAATTTATGTCGGAAAGAATTATTTTGTGGAGTGAACCATTTCGGATATATTTCTTGTCATTTGCGTGATTTTTGCAATTTTTATACTTTCTTCGAATGGAAGGCCGTTATTCACTATTCTATATCTTAACTGTGCAAAGAGAACGGAATATCAAAGCCTTCAAATAGCGACCAGCTTTAAACGATTTGACTATCGCTCAAGGTCTATTGTATTCCCATATTCCCCTTGCACCTACAAGAAAATAAGCAATAAGATAATTTCTGCAAATGTGTATCTAAACTTCCATGAATAATAATAATAATAATAATAATAATAATAATAATAATAATAATAATAATAATAATAATAATAATAATAATAATAATAATAATAATAATAATAATAATAATAATAATAATAATAATAATAATAATAATAATAATAATAATAATAAATAATATTTTGTTGTTTAACGATGCCGTCAATTGTCAATTGCCAGGATTACATTAGCGTCGCTAGTGTGCCGGAATTTTGTCCGGCAAGAGTTCTTTTACATGCCAGTAAATCTACTGACATGGAGCTGTCGTTTTTAAACACGCTTAAAAACCTTCGGTCTGGGCCGGATTTGAACCCGCGACCTTGGAATCAGTAGACAGCGTCTTACCAACTGAGCCACCCCCTCCGACAACTTACTCGAAGGTGATACAGGAATAAGAGTTTGAAAGAATGGTTAGTACAAGAGTAGAGAAAGTCATGTGAGTGCAACACATCAGATTCTTTTTGAGTTAAGCTGTTCACACACAGACAGACGGGGAGACACAGAAACAGCGCGCGGACATTTTTCTAATAGAATACCTTTTTGGATTCTGTAAGTATACCATTACGAGGTGCGTCCATAAGCAAGTTTGCCGCTCGTCCCACAGCTAGCAAACTTTATATCGTAAAGCAACAGTCTTCACGTGATGAGAGTGACAATGTGGCATTGCACTTGCGCAAACAGAATTTCAGGAGTTCCCACAGGAGCACCATTGCAGTGGTTGAAGATGGATATTCTTTTACCAGCTCCCGGCCTGTGTGAAGTGAAGTCTGTGATAAGCTTTTTGAGTGCACGGATCATAGCTCCATTCAGAACAAGCGGCACGGGACGCTTACTGCCAGTGTTGTCTTACAGCACGATAACGCTCGGCTATACACAGTTTGAGGATTACAGATCTCCTGTACAAGTTTTTCTGGGAGTCGTTTAATCACCCACCCTATAGCCAGGACATTGCTTCCAGTGATTTCCATCTTTCCTTACACCTCAAGAAATTCCTTTCCGGTCAGTGTCAGCTTTTTCAGAGAGACAGATGGCTGTTACACAGTGGTTCCAATCCCGGCGGCAGACTTCTACGATACAGAGATACAAAATTTGGTCTCATACTGTGACAAACGTCTGAATTCGTTGGTGAATATGTTGAAGAATAGCTCAACACTTTCTGTATTTGTTCCAATAAATCGTTTCATTAAATGGTACTGTGTTTCTGTAAATGGCCCCTAGAAACACACTTTCTGGATGCACCTCGTACATACTACAGAAAGAAAAAATCTGATTTGTTGCATTCACATGACTTTCTCTACTCTTTTACTATTCCTATGAACCTTTATTCCTATATCTTCTTCACGCTACTCGAGATAAACATTTCCAGAAATTACCTTGCTGCTGATTTTCTTGTAGATGCAAGCGGAATATGTGAATACAGTAGGCTTTGAGCGATAGTCAAATCTTTTAAAGCTTTGAGATTCCGTTTTCTTTGTACGCCCAAGAGATAAAAAAAATCAATAACGACTTTCCATTTGAGAAAAGTCTAAGTATTGTAAAACTCACACAAATAACAAGGAATGTCCCCAAAATGGTTCACTCCAAAAAGAAAAGAAAAAAAACAAAAAAACAAAAAAAAAGCATTTGGACATAAATTGCGTGTTTTAACGTCATCTACATTATTACTTTCTTTACTACTTATTGTAAAGTAGAGGAAGTGTTGTAATCCACCCAAAAATTCGATGTCGAGATTTCAGCGGAAATATGCTTTTTGAGGCCCCCTGAATAAAAAAAAAAAGCATTTTTAGAAAAATGTCCGTGTCTGTCAGTCTGTGGGCAGCATAACTCAAAAACGAAAAGTCGGTTAAAAACCAAAGTTGGCATTTAAGTTTAATGTCTTTCATGGATGCGACACGAAGATTTTGAAGAAAATTTCTTCACCCTAAACTACACTTCACATGGAAAACCTTGAAAATACCTCTAACAATTTTGATTAAAATACCATATGTTTGAGATATTTTTATAACAAATTAAATGCATATCTTAAATTTTCTGACTATAGTCGCTGTAGTTGTATCTACTCTCGATGACTTTTACATGACTGGTAAACCGTAATAGACCAAATCTTACTATAGAAAAAATGGAGATCTTGCTAAAATAAACAATTTATGTCTAAATATTTTTTTATAGAGTGAACCATTTCGGAGATATGCCTTGTTATTTGTGTGAGCTTTGCAAAACTTATACTTCTGTCAGAAACATACTTATTCATTTTCTATATGTTGAACGGAATTTCTTCTTTCTTTCTTCTTTTCCTTATTACCCTCCCCTTGTATAGGTCGCGCGTTACTTCTTGACGAATGAAAATTTTATATGAAAGGTTGAATGCGAGTCTCTACTCAGCTTTTGCGGGAACGAGGGAGAGGAGGTACAGTCTGCAGTGAGATGCGCATGCTTCTGAGCTGAAGTAGTACAACACTACAAATCAATTTATGACACTTGCAGTAATATCAGCCACACGTATTATACACTATACCTCTATAACTGTTTCCACTTAACTTTCTTGCATTTATTCTATTCCCGACATCTCTCCCTCGTCTGAATTGCTATTTTCGTTGCATGCATACATACATCCGTACCGCACAAAACTTCTGCAGTCGACTGTATACACAAACGCGACAGAGGAAAACAGAGGTGTCTGTTATCGTAGCATAAACATTTGCTGACCTGTTTATTAAGGGTAGGCTCACTCATTGGATTTCTGCTCAAGGTCATTCGTCAAGAACGAACGCGCAACCTATATAGGACTAACACCCCCTAGGACTTACAAGCCAGTGCCTAGGGTCAGACGCCTGTCGGGGAGCAGGGGAATCTCTGGACCGGACAGAGCGAAGACCTGGAAGCAGGTGGTCAGCCAAGCATCAGGTATGATAGTGAGGAAGAGGATGATATGAAATGCAGACGAAATCGATGATTAGAAAGGTGATAATGGAGCAATTGGTGGAATGAGCGGCGGGGGAAACTGGAGAACCCGGAGAAAACCTGCCCAGACGCCTATTCGTCCACCACGAATACCACATGCGGGTCCCTGGGATTGAACCCGGGCCCCCTAGGTGGTAGGTGAGCAGTCTACCACCCGAACGTAATCTCAAAGCTTTAGAAGATTTGGATATTGTTTAGAAAAGCTTACGCAAGCACTTGGTCAGAATTTCGGCGAAGTCCCACTCGGCAGTGTGTACGAATGGTCACGAAAGTTGCCGAAGTTGCTGTGTTAATGCAGCGCTGCCAACAGCAGAATGTCCCTAGGAGTTTGTTGCCAATAGTAAGTTTGAATGTTTTTGCGGGAGTCGGCAGTATGCTGCTGGCCTTCTTAGAAGCAACTAGTGTAACGGATCGCTTTATCAGTATATTAGGTTTGGCGCCTCTGTGCTTTAATGAGGAGTCATGCATGCAGTTCCTGTACGACGAGGGCCTGCTGAGGACTCGAATGCTATGCAGGGAATGTGATATGCCCTAGGGCGAACCCTACAGTCCCCCATCTGTGCCATCCCAGCGCATGGAGCTCCGTAAATGGATTTTTTCTCCACTCGAAAATTAAAAAATAAAGAAATAAAAATAAATAAATAAAAAAGAACGATAATTAATAAAAATAATATAATAATATAATACTATTAAATATAATATTATATATAAATAATATATAATATAATATTAAATAATAATATAATAAAATAATATAATATGTTGTTTTCTAGTGCCTTGCATCTGGCAATGAAGCCATTAGCATTATATTATAATATAATATAAAATAAATAAAAAAGAACGATAAATAATAAAAATAATATAAAGATGATATATATAATATAAATCTAATAACATTAAAAATAATAATATAAAATAAAACAAATAAACAAAAAGAACGATAAATAGTAAACATAATAAAAATATAATAATATTAAATATAATAAATATAATATATAAATATATATAAGAAATATAATATAAATGTAATAATCATCATCATACGCGACAGCGGTATGTATGTGGCGGGAACGACACGAGTGAGTGTATCTGTGTTTAATGTGTTGGCAACGAAAACTAGTGTAGTGTAAAAACCAATGTTGGCAGATGTGAAAATCGTCTGCTAGTCATGCAGTGAAATCTATTGGGCGATTGTGAAACTACTGTCGGCGCATGCGCAGTAAGTAAGTTCGGACTTAAAATCTGGCTGGCAAGTGGAAAGTGAGCTGTTCTAAACTTGAGCCGAAGATTTGACTATCACTCAAGGCCTACTGTATTCTCATATTCCCCTTGCTCCTACAAGGAAATAAGCAAAGGAAGTAAGCAATAAGATAATTCCTGCAAATGTTTATCTCAATAATACGAAGAAGATAGAGGAATAGGTGATTGCAAGAATGGTTAGTACAAGAGTAGGGAAAGTCATGTGAGTGCAACACTTCATATTTTTTGTACAGTAAGATTTGGTCTATCTCTTATGCTTTACCAGTTATGCAACAGTCGTCAAGAGTAATCAGGACTACATAGACATTAGCCAGAACATTCAAAATATACATTTTATTTGCCATAAAAATAACATACATTTTAATCAAAATCGTTAGAGCCATTTTTGAAAAAATACAATGTTCGAAAATGTTCCCTGTAAGGAGACGTTCAGGGTGGAGTAATTTTGTTCAAAATTTTCGTGTTGCAACCTTGATAAATATTAAACTTAAACACGAATTTTGGTTTTAATCAACTTTGGTTATTGTGTTATGCTGTTCACAGACACACACACACACACACACACACACACACACACACGCGCGCGCGCGCGCGCGCGCGCGAGTGCACGTGGACCTTTTTCTAAAAAAAAATCTGAAGTGTTGCACTCACATGACTTTCTCTGCTCTTGTACTAACCATTCTTGCAATCACTTCTTCCTCTGTCTTCTTCATGTTAGTCGAGATGAACATTTGTAGAGGGTGTATGACTTAAGGGCCCATTGACAACTAGGTCATTAGGGAAAATTTGTAGAAATTATCTTATTGGTTATTTTCTTGTAGATGCAAGGGGAATACCTATGGGAATACAGAAGGCTTTGAGCGATAATCATTTTTTTTAAACTGGTCACTTTAATGGACGTTGAACTTTGAAATTACGTTCACTTTGCAAAGGTGAGAGATAAAAAAGTGAATAAGGACCTCGCATTTGAGAAAATGTATAAGTGTTGCGACTCACACAAATAACAAGGAATATCTCCTAAATGGTTCACACCACAAAAAATGTATTGGAACATAAATTTTGTGTAAGATTTAAAGCTTTCACGGCGCACGTTATTTATTAAAGTTTCACGGGCGATCAGCCGTGTGAGGTTTGAAAATATTGAGCTTTCGGCCATTCTAAACTCCATGGCCGAAAGCTCAATATTTTCAAACCTCACACGGCTGATCGCCCGTGAAACTTTAATAAATAAATTTTGTGTTTTAACAAGATCTACATTTTTTGTATAGTAAGATTTGGTCTATCTCTTAGGGTGTACCCGTTATGGAAAAGTCATCAAGAGCAATCCCGACTACAGGGGCTATAGCGAGAAATTTCAAAATATACATTTCATTGCTATAAAATATCTCAAACATATGGCATTTTCATCAAAATGATTAGTCGTTTTTGAGAAAATCAAAATTTTCGAAAAATTTTTCATACAAAGGGCAGTTTAGAATGGAGGAATTTTCTTTAAAATCTTCGTGCTACATCCTTGAAAGATGTTAAACATAAATATCAACCTTGGTTTTTAACCGAATTCGTTCTTGAGTATTCACTCACACACACACACACACACACACACACACACACACACACACACACACACACACACACACACACACACACACAAGGGCGCACTGACCTTTTTCTAAAAATGCCTTTTTTTATTTGTGAAATCTCGATATCGAATTTTTGAGTGGAATGCAAGTCTTCTCCTTACTATACGTAATAGCGAAAGTACAAATGTAACATTTGAAAATGGTGCATATATAGTTTGTTATCCTTGGGAAGAATAATCTTCCCTGTTGAAGAATTTCTGATGTTATGCTCGACATTATTAGATTAGTTGGCATGCGTTGGTCATGAATTGGAGTATGACTTACGGAGCAAATAGTTACAACACTTTCTTACATAAGGCAATTAAAATATTTTGGCATAAGTATCACGCAGATACATATTGTATCATTATAAGCAAATCCAATTGCCTTTTTGTTTGATGGATTTGTTTTCTCACGTATATGTGTATAATGGTTGGAATGAAATATTTGCAATTTTTATCTTATTTTGCATACATGTTTGTGGAGTAACGCCAAATTTTTCTGATCCATGAGATTTCTCAACGAAAAGTGGAAGCCTCCTTCACAAACTTGGTCTTTTATGACTCCTTCATGTTCGCATACTCAGACATTGTGAATCCTTTCAATTCCGTAGTCATTTAGAATTTGAAATTAGAAGTTGTCTTACACTCCATTTTCATCGGTAACAACATGGCTTTTCAATGGTGAAAGAATTATCAAAATGGAGTTATTGGTTTCCCACATTATCGTGCACAGGCACATGCATACATGTATACATACGCATGCGCACACGCACGTGAACAAAAAATATGAGTAACGTCTGGAACGCCAAATTCGCCTAAAGTCCTAGACGGCACAGCGCCTTGTTCACACCATCCGCGACACAGTTGTGTAGTGTGAACGTGCAAGAGAAAAATACGCCAGGAAACCGAAGGCAGGGTATGCACCTTGTTAATGTGCTTCCATGTGGTTCGCCAAGAAGAAAACACGTGTTGAAGAGAGAACGCTGCATTTCCTGGAAACCTGCTGCTCCGAATATGGAATCCGAGTGTTTGTAATCAACAAACTGAGAATGGATTGGTAACCTAATATCCGAGAGTCCGTGTTTAAATTCAGTTTTCGAACTGTACCTTTCTAACTAAATATAACAAACAATATGTTGTGGAAAGGTAGAATCAGACTGAAAAGCTTAATGCCATCGTCGGAATTCGAACCACAGATATCCCGGTCTCCATGCTGTTGCTCTAACCACTGAGCTACCATGGCAAAATGCCAGCAGGACATTAAATTCTCCAAAGATCCATGGGCTATGGCATTGAATTTTTCAGTCCGATTCTTCCTTTCCAATCTTTGTGCTTCACACGGCTAGTGTGAAACAACAATGAATTACCAACAATAATCTTTATTAATTGCAGCGTCATGTATTTAATCTGTGTCTCTGTGTTTTGCAGCTGTACCACTGGAAATTAGGGTGACAGGTTATGAATAATATTCGCCCATTTCTTTCCCTCAAAAAGCGCTGGCAAACAATTCCCATAAAGATTTCATTCCATTATCTGAGAGAAACATCTGCGTCATATGCTTTGGGAATTGGCAAATGTTCTCATTAGTATCTCTCTGATAAGAGATTTATTTAAAGTCAAGGACAATCATTTCGACACACATCTTAATCCAATATATCATCAGAACGCAGGGCGCATCATGCAATGAAGCGATTGTGGAGTCCCCAAAACAATCTCACTTAGCCTTCCGAGAAATGCATAAAATAATCCATACGTATAAAGCTATCCAAAAGTGTGCTGATAATTCTCTTTTAAAAATAATAAGAAGTTTATGATTGTTTATGATTGCGATACACTAAAATAAAAATAGCAATTTTAAAATATTTATTTGAAAGAAAATATGGTACACTAAATTTTCAGGCACTTTCAGGCACAAATAATTGAATCCCGTAGCATGAAAATTAACGTACCTTAAGAGAAGCGCAAATTATGAAATGAAAAAAAAAAAAAATTAATCTTTCATTTGCACTACAGTTGAATTCTCTGATATTTTCTGAAAAATAATTTATTTATGTACTTATTTACTTATTTATTTATTTGTTTATTTGTTCATATATGTGCGTGGGTGCGTGCATGCATATTTATTTATTTATGGTTTCATATACAATGCTTCTTCATTTAAATGCCCTTTAAAGACGTTGGTTTTGATGAAAATCATTATAACAATTATTTTTTTAGTTAGCATTTTCTCGGAAACATATTTTTCGTATAAATGGCGATTTTTCTCAGCAACCATTAGGGCTCAGGTTTGAAATTTTTCATACTTTTTTTATATATAGTAACACATATTGGGCTAGAATCATGATATAACTCACCATTTGAATATGGCATTCATATTTTGTTGAAAAATTTGTGTAGACTTTACATTTCCATTTTTCTTTACATTGAAAAGTTTATTCTAGCAAAACTATTACACATACTTATACAATTCTAGGTCAATATCATAGCAGGCATAAGAGGCATAAGTGTAAAAAATGTCAGTACCGTTTATAGTTGTTCTAATTTTGTGGCAGCAATATATTCTATTTTTCACGAAATATTTTCTTCTGTTTACTTATGGAAGAAAAGTTTTGAAGAGAAAGTTTAAGAGATAGGATAATGAAATTTGCCATAGATATTTCTCATAGTCTGGTATATACGCCTGATTTGTTCAAAGGAGTTCACTTGGCAACAGTTGAGAAACAGGGGATTACTTTGTCCAAAGTGTACTTGACTGAGCTCCACACTTCCCGATTCCCTTAAATCCCACTTAGAATATAGACCATTTACCGTTATAATATAGTTTCCCAAAACGAGATGTTTAGAATAGAGCTTGAGGTCAAAATCGAAATTTGGCAATCAAATTTTGTGGAACATGTTGCACAACTTTCTAAAGCGTATCATTCCTATACGTATTATTATAATTTCGATATAAGTAATACATAAGGAGTTCAACAAGGTTTCGTTATTATTTTTGCCAAACATCAGAAAATGCCGTCACCGGTGTGCCGGAATTTTGTCCCGCAGGAGTTCTTTTACATGCCAGTAAATCTACTGACATGGAGCTGTGGTTTATAAGCACACTTAAAAACCATCGGTCTGGGTCGGATTTGAACCCGCGACCTTGGGATCAGTAGGCCAGCGTTTAACCAACTGGAATGATTTATTGGGACAGATACAGAAAGCATTGAACCAAATTTCAACACATACACCACTGGAATTGAGGCATTTGTCATACTGTGGGGACAAATTTTGCATACCTGCATCGTAGGAGTCTCTTGACGGAATTGGAACCACTGTGAGATAATTAGGGTTCGAACCTTTATACAGCTATCGCGAAATGAGGTGATCGCAAGTTACCTCCACATGGGCAGAGCGTGACGTCTTTGTGCAGATACAGTGCCAGCACAAAACATACTGCCTACAGCGCATAGTGTGTCTCGAATGTGTTCACCAGTTCCATACAGTAAAATGCCTGCAGCATGAAAATCGAAATATTCACGTATTGCTGAACTTGTACAAGAATTTGGGAGTGAATATTTTACTGCAAATGCTAACGTTGAATGTAAATTATGCAAAAACTTTATCTACATCGTTCCTACGTCGATTGTACCTTGTTTCCTCTGTGTTGTGATCATGTGACAGATTGACCTCTTCCACTTCCTAGAGTCCAAACCATGCAACTTTTTGTTTCCTGTATAAAGGTTCGGATGATAATCATTTCCACCTCTGTCATTCTGAAAATGTTGCAACTGACTGGATAGGAATTTCTTGAAGTTTACGAAAATATGAAAATCTCTGGAAGTGAGGTCCTGGCTACAGGGTGGAGGATTAAACACCTCCTGCCGATTCTAAAGAAATCTGTAGTCCGTCGAGCCGTGTGTAGCCGAGCGTTATCGTTTAGCAAGGTAACTTCGGCACTCGCACCGCTTGTTCTGAACGGTGCTATGCTCTGTGCAGACCACAGTCCACTTACTTCATGGACGTGCCTCGTAATTCTGCTTTCATTTTCCTGTACACTGTGATTATTATAATAGAGAAGTTTCTTTAGAATAATTTAGACGTAAACAAACCTTAGTTTAGATTTAATAAGACTAATTATATGTTGGGTGCTGGCCGGCTCACAACAGAAAAAGATAGAGGTTGCCGAGTTGACATTTTTGAGATATCTAACAGGTTACAGGCACGAAGGCATAACAGCTTGGTTCCAGAGTATTAATGGAACAATAATTTAATAAAGACGAAAATGGCAGGATCATGTAAACAGAGTGGAAGAATATCGAACATCACGAATAATGCAAAACTAATAGGTACAGTGCATTCGTAGATTGGCTGGGCCGCCCCGCGGTGGCACCGGTCCGGGCTAGGACCGGCGCGCTTTTCACCAGAGTTGCTCGTAAACGCCGGAAAGTCATGGTTACGAGACGCTAACTAATGTATTAACTTACATTAGGCTTACCTGCATCACAATAGATGTTGAAATTGATCACCTTCAACGCGAACGCATTTCCTGTATCTCCGAAAACAATTCTGGCTTACTTGTAAATGTTCACGTTGACTGATCGCTTATAACTCTCTCGTGATTATATCCTTCAATTCTTTTAGCAACTAGGAATTTGATGGTTAGATTTTATTCTTTAATGTTCCCCATAAATACAATCGCATGGAGGTAGTCAGGGGAGTGAGGTGCCTACAACCCTTTACTAATTAGTCACCATACGCACTTCGCAATTCTTGCATAGAATTTGCAGTAATGTACGCTATAGTTGAATCCTGCAGAAACCAGCGAGGCAATCCATTTCTTGTTAGTTGCAGAAAAAGAACTATTTAAAATAGAATTTGCATAAACGTGTGGATCAACTGCTGTGTCGTAAAATACGGGACCGATAATTCTACGCGCACTCACTGCGCACCAAACCCCAACATGAGCAGCGTGGTGAAGAACTTCATGAATAATATGGGGATTTTCGGTAAACCAGAATTGTTTCGGACATACAGGGACATATGTGTTCGCGTTGAAGGTCATCAATCTCAACATCTGTTGTGATGCAGGTAAACTTAATATAGATTAATGCAGTAGTTAGTGTTCCGTACCCATTACTTACCGGTCGCTTACATACGTGTAACCCTGCCGAGGAAGGCGGCGCCGTGGCCGAGCGGTTAGCGCGCTCGCCTACCACCTAGGCGGCCCGGGTTCGATCCCAGGGACCCGCATGTGGTATTCGTGGTGGACGAAGCGGCGTCAGGACGGGTTTTCTCCGGGTGCCCCGGTTTCCCCCGCCATCTCATTCCACCGGTGCTCCATCTTCATGTATCATCAGTGTCACCGCCTGCGGTGCCGTAGTAGTAAAAGCGGGCGTTAAATACTACAACACCACACACCCGGCCGAGGGAGCGCCGGCCCTCGCTCGGTCCGGTACCACCACGAGGCGCTCCGGCCGATCTACGAACGCATTGTGGATGGAGTTCGGCTGACCACGGAACAAGCCACAAGATTTGCTGTGATTATGATGGTCATGAAGTATTGCACTCCACTAAAAAATCTATGTATAAAACCGGAAATGTATATTTAGAGTCCTCTGAACACACAAAAAAAACATTTTTAGAAAAAGGTCCGGGTGCACGCGTGTGTGCGTTAACAGCATAACTCAAAAACGAAAAGTCGGTCAAATACCAAGGAAACATTTTCGAAATGTTTTGTTTTCTCAAAAATGACCTTAACGATTTTGATTACAATACCATGTTTAACCATTTTCATGACTAATGTACATCTGGAATTTTCTGGGAATAACCTCTGAAGTCTTCCATATTTTGGCTGATGTTTGCATAAAGCGCGCACGCGCGCGCACGCACACACACACACACACACAGAGAGAGAGAGAGAGAGAGAGAGAAACGCACGCACGCACACCAAGACGGAGACCTTTTCCTAATTTTTTTTCTGGGGGAGGGGGGAGTTCAGGGTGCGTCGAAGCATATTTCTGGTGAAAGCTGGATATTTAAGCTTTGGATGAAAACACTGCGTCCCTTACTATACGTACTAGAAAATGCAATGTAAGGTAATTATTACGGATGGAGCCCTCGGCACCTCGGCCATGTGACCTTTTGTACCTGTGACCCACAGGGGGCGTCCCGGAAGGGAATGACGAGGTGAGAGGAGACAGATGGCGGCCCATAGAGGATACCCGATAGAACAGACGGTGGGGTCCCTAACAATTCTAGACTGAAGCTTCCCGCTGGTGTTTTTAAAACCGGCGCCCTCCTCCGCTGGAGGTGGGCACATCTCTCTGGGAGGCTCGGAAACCGGAGACCGAACCTCCGGCGGACGAAGGTTTACAAAGAGCTTCCCTTTTCCCTGCCATACGGCGCCCGAAACACCTTCGACGCGGGTCAACCCTGAAAGAACCAAGCGGATGAAGGGTGAAGTGAAATGGAGGGAGAGGGAAATCCGGAGGAATTACTGAGCATTCACCTAACGACCCGGAAACCCCTCGAAAAGAAAACTATGGGTCAAGAATTTCTGCCAGGAGTTCGAACCCATGACCGCCCGAATGCGACTCACAGACTTTACCACCTGAGCCATCCCGCTTGTTACGTAAAAGAAAAAGTAAAAAAGAACTATTTAACAGAAATTATATTTTAATGAAATCCACAGTTTCTTGTAGGATGTTTCGATTTTCTTATAACTTACCAGTTATTCAACATTATTTTATGTAAAATTCGATCAGAACTAAGAGGACTTGACGGGCAGTTCAAAGAAAACTCAATAAATGGTTTTATTGACTAAGCATGTGTCTTTCACGTGTGACATATTAATCAAACTCTTTTAAGCCGCTTTAGCAAATAAAAATACGGAGGGTGTAAAAGATAATTTAGGATGGCGGGATTTTATACAAAAGTCTTCGCCTGGAATGCTGAAACAGTGACTCACATATGAAATTAGGCACTCACCTGATATTCACATCTCATCTGTGATACACATGTGATTTTTGTTCTAAAAGGACTTATTTAGGGTATCTAAAAACAAGTATTTCTGGGAAAATCTCAGTGTGGAGTTTTTGGTGGAATATAATACTCCCTCTATCAACTATAAGGTTGTCTGATAAGTTCATTTTGCTAGCAAGTTCTAACTAAAGTGCCTGAAAACTCTGAACCCGCTGTACACTTTAGTTATCATAGTTGCCTAATACCCTGCGACTTAGAGGTCGAACCAGACTCGCTATTGGATCTCAGTGTGTGTAAACAGAAATTTGGCAACTGCTCTGTCGTAGCTGTGCTGCGGGTGAGGTGTGTTCCCAGGCGTTCTTAGTGAGTGAAACGTAAAGAGAAATGAACGAACTTATGAGACAACCTTATACATAATGATAGAGAAAATAAAATGCAGCCAAACTTTGAATAAATAGAACAATGTCCCTGAACTCCTGAACGCGAAGAAAGCACGCGTTGAGTTCATCAGCAGAGCAGTTTGGAAGTAAGCGAAATGAACTCGGTTGAAGTTGGTCATGTTCTAAACACAAAGCACTAAAAGGTAGGATTTTATGCATTTCTCGCGTGTATCAAGTCTTTAGTATTTTCATTTTATAAACTATTAGGTGAAATATCCGGTGTTGCCCTGGATTGACGGTTTTATCCCTATAACTTACATTGGATACTATAAAGAACCCAAAATAAATAAATAAAACTACCAGGAAAACATTGGGCAAAAATACTGTTGGACAGCCCCAAATACTAAGGAAGAAAGGCAAATAGGTACAGAAAGCTATGTGAGTGTATCACATTGTATTTCTGTCAATCATATAGAAAATTGTATGAATTCTTTGTAGAAGAGGGAGTACAGAAAGAAATGTGATTGTGTTTCATAAAAGAAAAGTATGTAAAGAAAATATTGTGAACATAATGTGTTACATTTCTATTTCAACCATAGAAAATTATATGAATTGTGTGTTGAAGGGTAAATAGAGAAGGAAATGTGATCGTGTTTCGTAAAATAAAAGTGAGCAGAGAAAACCGTGTGAGTGTAATATGTGGCATTTCTGTTTCAGTCATGGAAAATTGTATGCATTGTTTATTGGAAGCGGAAGTAGGGAAGAATATGTGAATGTGTTACATAAAAGGAAAGCGAGTAGAGAAAACCATGTGAATGTTACGTTGTATAGTAAAATGGACAACAAACAAATCTTCTTCATGAAAAAATACATACACGTGCCGAATTTCGAGGTGATAGGTCAAGCGGTTTAGAAACGCATAGGGGACAGTCATTTTTACTTTCTCTTCTACGTATAGTAAGTAGAGGAAGTATTGTATTCCACCCAAAAATTCGATGTCCAGACGTCAACGGAAATAAGCTTTCTGGCCCCCTGAATCCAAAGAGAAAGTATTTTTAGAAAAAGTTCAGCGCACGCGCCTCTCTCTCTCTCTCTCTCTCTCTCTCTCTCTCTCTCTCTCTCTCTCTCTCTCTCTCGGTGTCTGTGAACCGCATAACTCAAAAACGAAAAGGTCCGTTAAGAACCAAAGTTGGTATTTAAGTTTAATATCTTTAAAGGATGCCACAAGAAGATTTTGAAGAAAATTCCTCGAATCTGAACCACCCTTTTCATGGAACATTTTTAGAAAATTTCTATTTTCTCAAAAATAGCTATAACGATTTTGATGAAAATGCCATATGTTGATAATTTTTGGCAAATGAAATGTATATTTTGAATTTTCTAGCTACAGCCTATGTAGCCCTGTTTACTCTTGATGACTTTTACATAACTGGTAAACCGCAAGAGATAGACCAAATCTTACCATAAGAAAACTGTGGCTCTTGTTAAAACACACAATTCATGTCCAAATGCATTTTTGTGGAGTGAACCAATTCGGAGATATTTCTTGTTATTTGTGTAAGTTTTGCAATACTCAAACTTTTCTCAAATAGAAGGTCGTTATTCACTTTTTTTCTCTGGGTCGTGCAAAGAGAACGGAATGTCAAAGCTTTAAAAGATTTGACTATCGCTTAAAGGCATTATTCCCATGTTTCGCTTACATCTACAAGAAAATCAACAATAAGATTAATTTCTGCAAATATTTACCTCAACTAACATGAAGAACATACAAGATTAAGAGTTGGTAAGAATAATTAGTGCAAGAGTAGAGAAAGTCATGTGAGTGCAACGCATCAGATTTTTAGTAAGTTTTAGTCTGTCTCTTACTGTCATTTATGCAAAAATCGTCCAGAATAAAGAGGTCATCTTAGGATATTCCCAGAAAATTCAAGTTATGACTTAGAAACTGCCATGGAATCGCCTGTTTGCGTTCGTCACTGGAACTGACTGTTTGTGAGTCTACAGGCCACAGGCGTGATTCACCCTCCGACTGAAAGAAGACGTGGGGAATAACAGCTAATAACGAAAGCGTCTCCGAAGAGACAAAGTTAGACACTGGTACAGACGAACGGAGGCCCCCGCAACGGGCAGAGAGCACTGTGCTTAGGCTCCCGGCCCTTTGTGCTTCTATCGTGACCCTTGGGGGTAGGGGTGAGGGGAGAGGCCCGAAAGGACGACCAGATCAGGATGACGACGTGCGAAAGCATGGATGGGCTCCATAACGTTTCCAGTTGGAATGCACCGGACGCCACCAAAGCCCACCATAAGCCCCTAACCACCGAGAACACCCGGAGGCGGGTTCTACCTTAACAGTCTCGACAGACGTCAGGAAGATACCTCTACAAAGCACACCTCTACCGCCCAGCCGAAACACGCCGAACACAGTGGCACGGTCTTACAACCTTGAAACTGATGACACTGGAAATTGTGGATACAGGAAATGAGGGACAGGAAAGTCATGGTAGAAGAGCAACCCCTCTAGAATTCACCGAACCGACAGGAGAAACCACGACTGTCGCCGGAAATCGAACCCAGGGCCTCCAGAATGTGAGCCTTGCATATTACCGCAGGACCAACTTAGAGCAGCGATGTCCAACCCTGTCTCTTTGGAGACGCTTACGTAATTAACTGCTATTCCTCACCTCCTCTTTCACTCAGAGTGAAGCAACTGAGTTTGACAGTCAGTATCCAATGACGGACACAAACTGGGCATTTCCATGGTAGTTTCTAAGTCATAACTTAAATTTTCTGGGAATATCATCAGAAGTGCTCTTTATTCTGGATGATTTTTGCATAAATGGTAAACAGTAAGATACAGACAAAACCTTACTAAAAACAAAATGTGGATCTCGTTAAAACACACTATTTATGTCAAATACTTATTCTTTTCTTTTGCGTGAACGATTTCCGAGATATTCTTTATTATTTGTTTGAATTTGCCAATGCTTATTCTTTTCTCAAACAGGAACATGTTATTCGTTTTCTTTCTTATCTCTTGACCTTGCAAAGAGGACGAATTTCAAAGGAATCGCACAGCAACCGCTTTCAAAACATTTCGCTACCGCTTAAAGCCTACTGTATTCCCATATTCCGCTTGCACCTACATGGAAATAAGCAATAAAATAATTTCTGAAAATGTTTATGTCGATTAAAATGTAGCAGACAGAAAAATAACCATTTGCAAGAATAGTGTGTGTAGTATTTTACAAAACATGGTACCTCTGCCCCACTCCGCTGCCAAAGACGGCATTACTTTGAGCTATGGGTTTTACAAGGTTTGCGGTTTAAAAATATAAAGGAACCACAAAATGGCTATATTGCCTCTCGCCCTGTTTATGAGGGTTGCCTTTTGTTTGCTAATGGTTATTACCCAGCGGCAGGGGGAGCGGTCCTACTGTGAGACTTTTTAAGATTTGCGAAAATGTAGTCTACTTAATCAATGCGTGTGCAGTTCGATCTCCTCCTTTGAGGAACCCTCATAATGGTTTTACAACAGCGACCCTTGCTCTTGCGGTTCGTTCTGCAGGGTTGCAACATCTTATTAGAACCTTTCGGAGCTATAAAACAGAAAAGAACTAGAATTTAGAATTTTGGCAACTGAGACTCCACGTGAATTCAACATGTAGATATCACTTTCTTAAAATCAGGGTTCCTATTGGTCTTCAAAGACAGGGATGGAGGTTTGCATTTTCTGAAGCGTGGAGCTGGATTTATGGCAGTCATTATTTGCGGCTAGTGCACATTTCCTCTTTCGCAATCATTGGACATCGCTGGCTTACCCTCCGATATGACATTACGTTGGAGGACGTTAATTAAAAAAAATAGCTGGCTTAGAATGACTGTGGAGCAATAATATAGTTAAATTTACTTTCCTTACATTAAGTGACTATTTCACCATAAAGTAAATGAAGAAGTCGACAGAAGCGCGTTCTGTCTCAGTACATTACTTCTCACTGAATTGCCCCCAGCTTAAAGACATCATTTCGAAGCGAAATGTCGCAAGTACTCGTATATAAAAGTCTCTAAACGAAGCTGGGCGATTTACTGCTGTCACAGAATTGTGCGAGTATCCGAGGGATTCTGTGGCGTAAATTGCAATAAAATGCAATTGCTTTTAAAGCCTGGAAAGTGGGTCACAAAGAAATGAATTGTACTCTGCTCGGTTTCTAAATAGCGGAACCCAAATCGTCTAGACGGTTGACCTACATAAAGCTTCTTGTGAATTGTTTGCCTTAAGATTTAAATTTTAGTGTTGTCTTTCTATTGTTTCCCGTCTCATGAAACGCGTGAGTGTTGGTTTTTTGCATCTGAGTTTAGAATTTGCAGTGTTCTAAAGGTAAGGAGAGTGAAAGAATGGCGTAAGATGCGCAGCAACCTCACGGGGAAAGCACTCCATTTATGTCAATCATAAGCTTTCTTGAACATTACACCAGACATGCGGAGTGAAAATCGTGTTTCCTAACTTTGCTGACCTAGTTTTATAATTTCATTGTAATGATTTGCTATGATAAAATCGTTTTCCAACTATAGGTGTTCCCCTTCCGCTGATATTTCTTGAATGTAAGCAACCTATCAGATGCCAGCTATGTGTAAGATCAGTGTTAGCACTGGCCGAGACGGATGTTTTAACCAGCAGCGTAGCGCCAGTGGATGTGATTCATGTATTACATACCCTGTAATTCTCCTCAAACTGATTGCCAAATGTGTTGTCACTATAATTTTGTGGTGCATAATCGTTCTAATCTCATTAAAAAACAAGCTTCCCTAAGCATTATGATTTGAATTCGCGCCACTCCGCAATAACTTGGTGTCAGTATGTTTGCAAACGAAGCTTGGGTCAACGGCATCTGTCCTCAGCTGCAGGAAACTGCTGCTGTACGCTGAACCTAAGGTACGTACCGAGGTACACTGCATATCGTGTTAGGAATCACGCTAACATTATTGTATTTATAGTGATTACAGTAATTCGCGATTTGTTTTGTTTCTTGTACGCGCACTCTTCAATTCTGAACATCTGAGCATGATTTGGACACTTGGTTACCTATAACTAAAGCACATGTAGCTTCAGATTTGCCCGAATTCTGCGACGAAGGTATGCACACAGGCAATATACATCCGAGAAATCACGAAATGAATCAGAGCTACGGCAGTAAACAAAACTTGGTTTCAGTGCCCTTATTGCAAGAAAATAGAAATCAACTGTTGTGTGATCGATAAACTCGAAGTAAGAAGCCTCCAAACATTTCTCTTAAAAGTAATATATAATTAAACCAGATCCTCCAATGTTTGTGCTTAATACTGCGACGAACATTAAAAAGTGCATAAGGCATTTCAACATCAAAGTTCATGAAAGTGAATCTTGGCTGTGTCGCAATACTTTAAACAAATTTTCTTTTTTCAAAAAAAAAGTAGATTGGAATTCTAGTGGCTATGAAGATTTAAATAACTTTATAAGACACCCAAAAACACAACTATTCTTGTAATTACATAACATGACAAAAATAACCAAAAATATTTGGGATAAATCCAGGAAAAGAATTTTCATTGAATAATTAGTATAAGCTCTCAGTTGCAGAGCATAACAATGAAGTGAAAAAGAACAAAATATTTACTTTCTAATTTTTTCTGGGAAAACAGACACTTTCTTTACATGGTCACAATGTGAATGAACGATTTTCAAACAGGCAATTATATTGAAGACTTAAATGAATTGGCAATATATGACACCTCTCTGAAAGAGCACTTTGAAAAGTCGACTGTTTTTCGTGCAATTTCACCAGACATTCAGAATTACTTGATTTCAAGTGTGAGTGCCGTCATGAGACATGGAATTAAGAAAGAAATTTCTGACGCCTTCTTTCTTACATTATTATTAGATGAAACTCCTGTCATTAATAGTGAAGACCAGCTCTTTACCGCTCGTTGAATAAACGTTGGAGAGAGGTTATTTGCTTTACAGGTGTAAAATCTGACAGAAAAGCAGATTTTCTTTTAAATCATGTTCTCAGTGTTGAAGAACATTTCTTTCAGACAATGATAAAAGATAAACACTCCGAAGGGTAATTCAGTTTAAGATGTGTCACATTTTACAATATTCGTTGGGTTACATACCCGAGTCCGATAGACTACGCCACGTAGATTTTCTTCTGGGTTCCACCTTTATTACACTATACAGTAGACGGGTATAAATATACAAGAATTGCTCGTTTAGATATATAAAATTGTGACTGTTACGCGTAGGCTAATATAGCTAACTCAACTTTCTTTAGTTTTCTGAAAGCTTTTGACGAGACCTTTAATATCTTGGCTTGTTTGTTGAAATTGGCCCGTTAACAGAGAAATTATGGCCAAAATAAGGTTTGGGGTTAACTGTGGCTGTCACGCGTAAATTTTTTTTTTCAGGAATGACACCTATATATATAAACGTAATAAGCAAAACCCTATCTGATTACAAAATGTGATGGAAATCGTTAGAGCCGTTTTCAAGTTGCGCGGAATATATTTATATACCAGAATTGCTCGTTTAAATATATAAGATAAGATTGTGACTGTTACGCGTAGGCTAATATAGCTAAGTCAATTTTCTTTAGTTTTCTGAAAGCTTTTGACGAGACCTTTAATATCCTGACTTGTTTGTTGAAATTGGTCCATTAGCATAGAAATTATGGCCCAAATGTTTAGAGTAACTGTGACTGTTACGCGTAAATCATGCTTTTTCAGGAATGACACCTATATAGATAAACTTAATAAGCAATACCCTGTCTGAATACAAAATTTGATCGAAATCATTACAGCCGTTTCCAAGTTGCGCGGAATATATTTATATACAAGAATTGCTCGTTTAAATATATAAGATTCATGTTTATCTCTGGCTCATTTTATAAGGGTGCTAATGATCTTGGAGTTGAGCGACCTTACCTATGTATCATCATCATCATGTCAATTTAGGCGACATCTGGATATCTGGATGATGTGTTGGAGCGATCTGTTGTATTTTCCGCGGCCCAATGTCTAGCAGGCCTATCGCACCACGCCAAACAGATGACGGCTCTTCAATTCACAATGAGAATGAGACGCCACTCCATTCGGACATTTGGAGCGACAGTGAATGTTAAGGTATTCTGCGTTTTGATACCATTTTTTTCCTGGATACTGAGTTCTACCTTCAGAATTTGGAAAGAGACTTACCTGTAAACAGCTGGTAGCTTCCTGCAGCGATGATGATGAACAGCGCCAGAAGTTTGGCATAGGTGAAGACATCCTGGACTCGTGTTGCCCACTTAACATCCCAACAGTTTACGAAAGTCAACACCACTGCAACAAAGAACACGCCCATTAAGTAACCTTTAAGCGACAGTATTACATTGTAATTACACACTAATGTACTTACACGGCGTATAGGGATCTCCTCTAAAATGATATGAGAATTAAAAAGATAAACAGCAGAAGGTTCTTAAGCAACGTTGGTGCATCTCCAAGTATTTATCTAAAACATCTGATACGGTGTACTCAAATCAGTTGCTCTAACCACTGTGGTTTATTACTTTCTCTACTACGTTTAGTAAACTAGAGGAAGTATTGCATTTCACCCAAAAATTTGACGTCGAGGTTTCACCGGAAATATATGTTTTGAGGCCCCCTGAATCCAAAATAAGCATTTTTAGAAAAATGTCCGTGTGTCTGTCTGTCAGTCTGTGGACAGCAGAACCCAAAAACGATTAAAACCAAAGTTGGTATTTAAGTTTAATGTCTGTCAAGGATGCAACACGAAGATTTTGAAGAAAATTCCTCCACCCTAAACTGCCATTTACGTGGAAATTTTTTCCAAAATTCTGTTTTTGTAGAGTGAACCATTTCGGAGATATTCCTTGTTATTGGTGTAAATTTTGGAGAATTTATACTTCTGTCAAATGGAACATCGCTATTCATTTTTTATATGTTAACCGAGCCAAGAGGGCGGAATATTAAAGCTTTAAAAGATATGACTCGCTCAAAGCCAACTGTATTCCCCCATATTCCCCTTGCACCTACAGAGAAATAAGCAATAAAGTTCTCCAAATGTTTATCTCAACTAACACGATAAAGATAGAGGAATAAAAGATTGTGAGAATGGTTAGTACAAGAGTAGAGAAAGTCATGTGAGTGCAACACATTAGATTTCTTTATATGCCTTCTACAAAATTTTACCAAAAGTAACGAATGAATTTTCATATAAATAGTAGTTTGGAGTGAGGAATAGTCTTGGAAATCTGCACGTCGCATCATCGAAAGATTGTGAAATAAAATACGAACGTATGTACACGGTTGACTTTTATTTATTCAGGGTCTCAAAACATATGTCCAGAGAAATCTCGATATCGACATTTTGGATAAAATTAATACTTCCTCTACCTACTATAAGTGGGGTGCTAGAGAAAGTAATAAGTAATTTGCAATGCAATGTTTTACAAAGCTGCATCAAGAAGCCACCTGCCGAACGCGCGACATTACATACGTTCGCGGAATGCTTACACTGGAAGTAAGTTCGCTACCCCTCGATCATGGAAGAGAAACGCACTATGTACGAAATGTTTGCAGTTTAGCTTATATTGTGCAATAAGAAACGTTGCACAGTATTCTGAAATGGAGAATACGAGAAATTTCGAAAACGAAAGAAGAAGATACTGGACACAAATTCCATATTTTATTAAACTCTAAATTTATTTTGAAGTAAGCTTTGTCTCTCTTAAGTGCTTCCTAATGCTATAAAATTGTATACATTTCAATGAGAATGAAGAGAAGTTCTTAATTTAGGCACAGAAGATTTGAGAATTCATTTCTCTTGTCTGTAGGTATCTTAAGTTGTCTATATCATCAATATAACACAGAGATAAAAATCACTAGGGTCGTAGTTTGGGCTGGAGGATTCTTTACCCCATCTTTGATATATACTCAGCGGGAATACAAGTTTGGTATTAATCTCACTTTTCTTGATTTACTTTTACTTTTCCATAAATACACAAAATATTCATGCACTTTTTCTATAAAAAAGTGTTCAGGGAACATTAAAATATTTCCGATGAAATTTCGATACTGAATTCTTGGGTGGAATGCAACATTTTCTCTACTACCAAAGTAAGTGATAGGGAAAATAACACTGCTCTATTACGATCATTTTTCTCACATGGAAATGTGTGTTTCCAAAGGATTTTCATGTGAGAAATTTAAATCCCAAATCAGAAATTCGCAAACAGGCACAGTTTTTTTAAGTTATAACGGGATAGGTGTCTACTTTAACTGATAGTTTTTAGGTATTATAAAGCTGGTGGTATTTGCTTTGCAGCAGTTGGCAATAATCAATTTTGCATTTCAGTTCCAATGTTCAGATGCTTCCATTCCCTTACTGATGTTTGTGGCCTCACGAGTGCTTTGAACTTCAAATGTAAATCGCAGAAGTTGACACTTTTCATAGATGGTTCCAAATACAATCTAAAGGAACTACACCTTTACAATGGAAATACAACGCCTTTTGTTTCAGTTGCGAATGCCATATGACTAAAGAATCGTATGATGTTTTGAAAACTGTGCTGCAATTAACTAAGTATGAAGAACATAAGTACAAAATATGTGGTGATTTTAAAATAACTGCCATGATATTAATGCAACAAGACTACACGTAATATGGATGTTTTCTGTGTAAGTTGGATAGTCATAACACAAATTCCCTCTATGAAAGAAAGATTCAGCCTTAAAGGAACTGGAGAGTGGGAGAAGAAATATATAGAATGAGAAATTGGTAATCAGTGAAGCTGTTCATCTGCCAACTCTTCACATCCAGCTAGCTCCTTATTCAAACAGTTTGTAAAGGCCATGAATCGCTCCGGAAAAAGGTTTATGTACCATTCAAAAAAGTTTTGTCGTCTTTCTTCAGCAAAAATAAAGGAAGCCGTGCTTGTGGGCCTCTTACTTGGAGAGCTTCAAAAAGACTCACAATTTGAAGAATGCCTTGCACCAAAAAAGAATGGTTCTGTTTTAAGAACGTAACCCAAAACATTCTAGGAAGAAAAAGAACTAACAACTACAAAGAATTGCTCCAAGAAATTATAAAGGCAGTTAGAGATTTAGGATACAACGTGTCTTTAAAAGTGCATTGTCTAAATCCACATCTAGACTATTTCCCTGAGAGCTGTAGTGATGTTTCCGATGAACATGTAACTTCAAGATATAACGCTCTTGGAAAAGTGTTACGTACGGAAATGGATGCCCGTAGTGCTACCCGACTACTGCTGGAACATTATTCGAGAGTAAAATTGTTCACAGCAGAAAAAAATAAGCTTTAATATTCTTCGAGAAAACATGGTTTTGTATATATCATTTTGATTTCAAGTATTTCAGTAGATGATAATGTACAGGTCTGTACATATGTTTTTGTTTTATAGCGTATGAATGGTTACTAAATAATTATGTATACCAGTGGTCAGAATAACTCGCTTTGTCTATTTAAATATACAGCGTAGAGATGAAAATTATGAAATAATTTGCCTGTAACTTAAAACTATGCCTGACACAGAAAAACTAATTACAGATTTGAATTTAGGAGGCATATTTTCATAAGAACCAAATAAAATCCTCAGAAAAATGAATTTCAAGTTTTGTTTGTAGAAGTGTAATGGAAAAAGGAACGAATGCAATACTATTAGCGATCCTAGAGGTAATGGTTTAAAGCCCTTCTAGAACATTCGTCTAATGTATATTTACGTTTGATTTATTCTTCTACCTTGGTGTAATTATCTATATTCATACACACGAAGGAAGACTTATCTTGAACTGTCGTTCGACATGAGCAAACTACAGCCTTTTATAATAGTAATATATTCATTTCTACGGTAATACATCACTGCTACGTTAGGCTGAAAGTGGTTTAAAATATAAGACCTAGAAAAGCAGGAATGCGTGACGCGGTGTACGTAAGAAAGATTAATGGCTGCTTCCATTCCATCTAGGGAACCCGCTCATCAGCATTACCGATGTGACGTCTATATCGCGGTGCACTTAGGAGGATAACATATCGATTTAGTTCGAAATTTCAAGGCAAAACCGGAACGGTGAGCATTAAAGTGCTATTGTGATAATTTTGCTAGTTGGCAGTACAACTAACATTTAACTTCAAAAGCTCTTCCAAGAATGATCCAGTTCCTAGGTCGTAAATAGATAAGAAAACTGTCATTATGAAATACAGAAGCACGCAAAAGCGGGTTCGGTTTTATCGGCTTTTATTTTTTCAGTAATTTTTCTGTATAAAATATTTGTCACGTGACATTACCACCAGAAATTAGTTAAAATTGTCCATTCTTGATAATCATTTTGCTGATGTGCAGAGTAAATAGTGGCACATTCTGAAAGAGGTTTGTGGCATCATGTGTAATGAAGACCCTGAAGATGCATTCCTATGATATCTACAATAACTCAGTGACAATTTGCGATGGGGAACTTGGCACCTCGACCGAAAGGCGATCTTTTGTGCTCATGCTCCTGACGGGGCACCCCAGGAAGGATGGGTCAGGTGGATGGTTCCTAAGGGCGGCCGGTACATTGCCACAACAGAGAAGGTGACAGGGTCCCTACATTTTCCTAGTTAGGAGCACCCCGGCTGAGGCTGGTTTAGCTCCCCTCCCCCCTACGGCTTGTACCATCCCAATGGGGACCCCGGAAACCAGTGGCTCACCTTCCAATCCGGGGGGCAAGATTTCCAGAGCACATTTATTCCTCCTGCCGTGCTGCTGCCGCGACGCTCGCCGACGCTTCCAACCCTGAAAGAACCCTAACGGGATGAAGGGTGAAATTAAATGATTAATACAACGAAATGGAGGGACGGGAAATTCTGAGGATATGGAAATCCTTCCCAGCATTCACCTGGCGACCCGGGAAACCTCTCAAAAGACCCATGGGCCAGGAAGGTCGACCACGAACACGCAACCTCCCGAATGTGGGCCACAGGTGTTACCGCTTGAGCCACCCTCTCGGTAAGAGTGTGTAACAATTATACGTGCTTATATTTTCCAAATAACTACTGCGTACCCTCATGTCTACACTTAACAATCTAATCCTTAATGTTAGGCAATATATACAGGAGTGAGTTTATTCCCTGGAAGTAAAGTGACACCTTTTCGGTTGTTTACACTGTTATTGTCTATTATACGGGTTACTCACGCTAGTTCAACTGCCTCTCACCTCACGCCTTCGCTGAGAGGCACAACACGCCACTGCCCTCTCTATAGCTAGAATCGCGCCGTGGGCTTCTGCAACTGTTTTAAAGCACGAAGGGTTATCTACTTACGTCGATGCCGGATGAAGTGGGCCACCTGGTATATTGTGAACCAAAATACATGCTGTTCCCGAAAAAGTGATGAACTTTCCCCACTCATGACGACCGTTTTGTGTAGCGGTGGGGGATACAACGGTAGGGCAGTAGGCCGGCCCGGCATCGGGGTATTGCGCCGCGCAGTTCAGTACCGCCTCCTTTTCCGCAACACCTTTCCTAAATAGGCAACCAAAGGTATAAAAAGTAACAATTTTTCTGTTAATTTTCAACTCATATTTTCTCTACCGCCTAGGCAGAGGTGGATTTGTACTCTATTAAAAATTCGGCATGAAACTTCAAGGGGAATCATTTTAAAACGAAATGAAGAATGCATACAAAACTTTGTATTTAAGTACATTACCTTCCAGTTCAACGTGCATGTAGCATATCCTGGATTTCAATTAGGGAATGGGCAGTCTTAGTTTCTCCCCGAAAAAAAAAAAAAAAAAAAAAAAAAAAGCATATTTACTTTCTCTACTACGGGCTTGCAGTAAGAGGTACTATTGTATACCACTACAGAAATTCGATACAGAAATTTCACCGGAAATACAATTTTGAGACCCTGAATAAAAAAAAGGCATTTATAGAAAAAGCTCCACGCGCGCGCCTGGTCACTCTCTCCCTCGCCCCCCTTCTCTCTCTCTCTCTCTCTCTCTGTCTGTCTGTCTGTCTGTCTGTCTGTCTGAACAGTTTAACTCAAAAACGAAATGTTTGTCCAACACCGAGCTTAGTATTTAAGTTCAACATCTTCCAAGGATACAACATGAAGATTAGAAAAAAGAATGAAAGAACAGAACATATGAAAAAGAAGAGATCTCCCATCACAAATTGTACCCATTATATGACAAATTTTTCCAATATTTTGATTTTCTCAAAAACGGCTCTAACAATTTTTGTTAAATTACCATATGTTTAAGGTATTTAAATGAAACATGAAATGCACATCTTAAATTTTCTGGTAATACCCTATGAAGTCTTCTTCATTCTGAACTATTTTCGCATAGCTGGTAAACCGTAACAGATGAACAAAACCTTACTTCACAAAAAAATTTAGATCTCGTTTTAACACATAATGTATATTAAATACATTTTTATGGAGTTAACATTTCCACCACGTAGCGACCAGTTCTTGAAAGATCTGACTAATGCTGAAAGGTGCTGTATTCTCCCATTCCCTTTGTAACTATGTGGGTATCTGTAATAACACCATTTCTACAAATTAAAAATCATGATTAACATAAAGCAGATAGAAGAACAAGCACTTGTAAGACTATCTTGTACACAAAACGAATTTAGTAATATGCACATCTGAGTATCTTATCGTCTTAAGGATCTCACAAGAGATGAGGCATAACTAGTGACCAATGACAGTTACAATATGGGGATAGAGGCGTAGCGCTGTAATGAGAACAAGGAAAGGTGGGAGAGGGAGAAGGGTGGATTTATCTTTAAATATATCTTCGAATTCTTAATGCCTATTATGAAAAAGGTTGCAAATACTGCTCGAAATAAGCAGTATTTATTGAGTTAAACGATTCCGTGGTATAAGAAAACCTAACTTTGTCCTTAGAATGATAACGAGTAAAGCTTTACAGTAAACATAATGCAATATTACATTAAGAAGTATAAAAACGTTTATTTCTTCTTCAAATTCTCCCTATATTTATACTAGAATTAAAAATCATATCAAGGTAGCTTTAACAAGTTTGTGTATTACATTATCTCATTATACAGTGTTTGCCTTTGAATGAAACGTTTTCTTCTAATACCAATGCAATAAACCGCCTTTCTTGGGTGGCATTAAAATTTAATTACATTTCCGTGAATTTGCAGTTCCTGAAATTTGTCGAACTGTGTTACCAGCTTGTCATAGACCAATATATAATCCTACCACGTGTAGCTACTGATATATACAGCATGTTGTAAATCAAACAAAAGTTGAGCTTAATGAATAACGATTTCTGAGCGACCAGAAAAATTCAATACTTTCCTTTCAGACCGGCGTTTCATTGGCTATAGCTATGTTCAGCCAGTAGCATGAATACTGTTGTCATTAGAGAGGGGTAAAGAGAAGGGAAGAAGGGGAAGCTACGAAGGCCTCGTTAATCATGATGCCCTTGCATTTTACTAAATTTGTTTTCCGTACAAGAGTGAGTGGGGAAGGTCATGTGAGTGCATTTGAAGAGCATAATTTAAAAATTACAAACTAAATGAAAAGCTGAATAAATGCCAGTTCTAATGCTGAGACATGAAAACCTTCACGAAATTCCTCTCAACAAACTATCTCTTACATAGAAAACCTTTCGTTATAATTTTCTCAAAATTGTCTCTATTTTAATTAAAATTTCATATGACAATTGCTGTCTAAGGACTGTATTAGGGATTAAATGTAGTTTATGGTTTTCCAGAGAATGGGTTGCAAGGCCATCGCTCCAACCCCTTACCAGGAGGGCAGATTATAGCGTGCTCCATAACAAAAACATTCAACAAGAAGCACTAACATCTTTGAATAGAGCATTTGAGTGGAATGGCCATGTACAGACAGTGCCCGACTACATATGGCCGAAGAAAATCTTGAAATGCCAACTACCAGGAAGAAGAAGACGGAGACCGGCGATAAATTGGGGAAATACACTCAGAAAGCAGTGAAGAATAACAGCTTAGGATCTCGTGACTGGTAAAGTTACAACGGCAAAGCACCGCACGTAGGCCCTTAGGGTCCTTTGCCCTTCTACCGTGAAGGATGAGGGGATAACCGGAAGGCGATAACGACTGGTGCAAGCATGGACGCCTTCGACGCCGCCTTCACACTACCCGAGCCCTTGACCCTCAGCGCAAGCCATGGCTCAGGTGCGACTCACCGCACACCGTCTTAGGTCCTTAAACCCTGACATAAGGATGACCATCCCAGTACTCAATTAAGTGACAAGGCGAAACCCCGGAAACTAAGTTAGAGTGCGCGGTCAACAGAGATCAAACCCAAGAACTCCCGAATGGGAGTCACGTGCTACCTCCTGCGCTACCTAGTTCGGTAAATGGTGACTGGAATAAAAGAAGTTTGTGGATACCGACAATGGCTAACTCCTAAGGGGAAACGCATATTTTTGTGAACAGCGAATAAGGGCCTCTTAATTCTTATAGAATCTTGTATAACTGTATGTCACAAGATATAGACAAAACTTATGTAATAAGAGATTAGAAGCTCATTAAGATACACCAATTTGTGCCCTGTTTCCCCTATAGCATTAGGCGTTTGCGAAACATTCCGTGCTGTATGATTGATACATTTTTCCAGATATAAGTGCATCGTGTGATAAAACATACTTGAACATTTCCCATTCTTATTTTTCTTTGCCTTCGCAACAGCTCATTTCTACGGCCATCGATGGCAACGACTTCCGAATTCATTCCTGAGTGCTTCATAAACGTTTGAATGTTATTTTCACGTTCTGCTCGTTCCCCAAAGACCTAGCTGTCGACATGCTCTTAAACTCCACTCACTCACTCACTCACTCACTCACTCACTCACTCACTCACTCACTCATTTCACATCCTGCACGCCTCTAAGTAATTACTGCTTAATTTTAAATAATTTCTTGGCAACATATATCGTGTATGACGAAATTGTTAGGAGAATCAGTTCGTAATATATACACACATATATATGATATTTTTGCGAATTTGTAATGGGTGGAGAAAGATCTGTGACTATACCACATCAAAGTTTTAATAAAAGGAATGTTTTGGTGCTTCATCTGAATACAGACTATATGAAACCAAAGACCAGTTTATTTTAACTATATTCGTAAAAAATAAGACTTTTTAAGGCTTTATTTTTAAAACATCTTACTTTCCATCGTCGAGAGAAATGATCAATGAATTCGACCAAATACATTTCACTGTACCAGGCATGGGGGAAGAGGGGGAACAGGAATGCAATCCAGGATTTACTCTCCCCACTTGCCCCACACGAAATGCAGGCCACCTGTCTTTTCCGGTTCTTTTTTGTTTACAAACAAGTTAGTTTGAAGGCGTGCAGTGCCGGAACAGAATAAAAATATGATGCATTAGTTTTATGATTACGTTACGCACATTTTCTTTTGACATAGCAAACACAGTGCTTTATTTTAACTAGGAACACAAAAGTACTTATGTTCCCATTCGGCTTTGAACTATCTTTTTACCTTGTTGTGCGACATGAGTTCATCACTAACAATTTGAACGCTGGACGGTTCTCTGAGGTAAACGAAGAACAGCGGGTGGCGTGACCTAGTAGTGGCCTAGGGGTTAAAACTACGATATAGAGGAAGTGACACAATGTGTCACATCTCCCCATCTATGCACTATACAGTTAGTGGTGTTCAGAGCTAGCATGTTTTAACCCGACCCAATAAACTGTAGTATTCTAGTGACTATTTCATTCATACCGCGTAACCGGTATTGATCAATTTCACAATGCCTCGGGCATACCACTCATAGTCGATTGCCTCGTTACATGCTTGCAAGGATGCGATTTAATCGGATAAAGCGCCAGCTCGTTACTGAACTATAACAGTACCCGTATGTGGTGATTAATAGGCTATGACTTCCATCTCATCAACAACTTCAAAAATGTCGGTCTGGATGGCTCAGTTGGTTAGACGCTGACCTACAGATTCCAAGGTCACGGGTTCAAATCCGGCCCAGACCCATGGTTTTTAAGTGTGGTTAAAAACGACAGCTTCATGTCAGTAGATTTACTGGCATGAACAGGAACTCCTATGGGACGAAATTCCGACACACCGGCGACGCTGATGTGATCCTGGCAATTGACAGCGTCGTTAAACAACAAAATAACTAAGCAGCTTCAAACATGATTAAGACTGGAATACAGGCGCAAGAATTAATTAAAAAATTTGATGTGTTGCACTCACATGACTTTCTCTATTCTTGTACTAACCATTCTTACAAACTCTTATTCTTATATCTTCTTCGTGTTAGTTGAGATAAACTTTGTACAAATTATCTTATTGCTTATTTCGTTGTAGGTACAAGGGGAATATGGGAATACAGTAGGCTTTGAGCGATAGTCAAATATTTTAAAGCTTTGAGATCCTGTTCTATTTGCACGCTTAACATATAAAAAAATCATGTGTTGCACTCACATGAATTTCCCTACTCTTGTATTAACCATTCTCACAAACTCTTATTCCTATATGGTCTTCGTGTTAGTTAAGATAAATATTTGTACAAATTATCTTACTGCTTATTTCCTTGTAGGTAAAAGGGGAATATTAGAATACAGTAAGCTTTAGTCAAATCTTTTAAAGCTTTAAGATCCCGTTCTCTTTGCTCACTTAAAATATTAAAAAATGAACAAGGATGTTCCATTTCACGAAAGTTTTAAGTTTTCCGAAACTGACACAAATAACAAGGAATATCTCCGAAATGGTTCACTCTACAAAAAATTTATTCAGACATAAATTATGTGTTTTAGCGAGGACTACATTTTTTGTACAGTAAGATTTTGTCTCTTACGGTTTACGAGTTATTCGAAAGTCATCCAGAGAAACAGGGCTACATAGGCTATAGCCATACAATTCAAAATATACAGCTCATTTGTCATAAAAATATCTTAAATATATGGCATTTTAATCAAAATCGTTAGAGCCATTTTCAAGAAAATCAAAATTTTCGAAAAAGTTTCCATTTAAAGGGTAGCTTAGATTCGGGCTATTTTCTTCAAAATCTTCGTGTCGCATCCTTGACTGACATTAAACTTTGGTTTTTAACCGACTTTTCGTTTTTGAGTTATGCTGTCCACAGGCTGACAGACCGACAGACACACAGACACACACGCACTTTTTTTCTAAAAATGCTTTTTTTTTTTGGATTCAGGGGTCTCAAAACATATTTCCGGTGAAATCTCGACATCGAATTTTTGGGTGGAATACAATACTTCCTCTACTTGCCAGTAGAGAAAGTAATAAAGGCCACGCCAAAGCATACTCACTGAACACATATCTGCAGGTAACCCAACATCATTAATCAACTCTGGAGCAAATACGAAATTTTATTCCTTCAACATCAACTTGAGTTTCCATTACTGAAAACCAGTAGATCCCTTCAACTTTGAATTTTGAAACTTGCGTTCCTAATTACTGCGCATTCAAACAGTGTCAATTTCCAAATAAACTATATTCTTGAAAAGAAATGTGTCTAATGTGTTCTAATTTTAACCTGTCCTGCTTTTGAGATGAACTGTTTTCTTTCCTACATTTGTAGCACTGGTTACTATTCCCTACCACTTCAATTGTTCATTCATTTAGTGTGCGGTAATCTGACAGGCTGACATAATGTTGACTTGATTTTAAACAGCTCAAGTAAGAAAGTAATTGTTATTAATTATACAATCAGCTACATTTTACTAATGAATAATAGCATTAATAGATCCCATTCGAGGTTACGAATTTAAGCAGATAAATTCTTCGGCGTCCTTAGGGTTAAGTATGAAAATTTACCAACTCTGGGCGATATCCGAGGCCCAGCCCCCCCCCCCCCCCCCACCCAACAGTTGAGGAATTCTATTATGAACGCATTGGTTTTGCCTTCGGATAGGAAATTCAGGTCTAGCGATGTTAATCAATTCTGTCTAGTTTGCATTTCTCTCCAAGCCATGAGATGGCCTTTTAGTAGTTCAATTGGACGCTGCAGTTTACATAACAACCAAACATTATTGTGATGTCGAGCTCGGCGTACAACGCGGGACGGTCAAGGCCGGGCTGCTTTGCGGGACTGCTGTATGTACGTGACTGTTAACAATCGAGGCAGCAGAAACAAAAGAACGTTCTCGAGACTCCTAGCTGAGTCATTTCCGATGCGTGTGTGTATATGCCCTGTGATGTCATCCCCAGTATATAAGGAGGCCAGAGGAGAGCTTTTAGGGTTGATTTATGGACGTGAGTCGGTCAGTGAGCGTGAGACACCTGTGCGCTTGTGTGTCGTCGTGAGAAGATTCAACGAGCATCGCGAGTGATTGTAACGTGTAATCAGGGCATGAGTGACAGAGGAAGTACAGAAAGCACTAACTAAAAGGACTGAGCAAAGTTATGAGGAGAACTGTTGTGAGTTGTGATAGCCCGAAAGACTGAGATTGTGTTAACGACGAGTAGAAAACTCTATATTTGTGGTAAAATTTTAGAAGACAATAAATTGATAGATAAGTAACCTGACTGATTTTTGTCGTTTTGTCACAATATTGAGATAAACCTACTGCCGTTTCTGCTTCATTAAATTCTTCTACGAAAGATCTTTAAGGTTAAATATGTACAATATTTTTGGGTACTACATTTAGAAATGCGCTTAGATTGGAGGCGCTGTTATCATTTTTACATTCGTACCCCATGCACCTGTTACGCAGAGCACTTGTAGTTCCTCCGTTGGCAGCAAATAAACAAGCGAAAGACTGTCCTAAGAAAAATATGTGATGTACAGTGTAATGGTTACGAAATTAAAAATATAAACTAAGATTAGATATCCTATTATTTTTAATCACATTAAAGCTACAAATTTATTTGTACTTTTGAAATTTATATTACATTATAAGGTAATAAAACACAATATAAGAAATTTCAAGAACTACTAGCATACCTACAGGTTTTTAATATTTTCGTTCTTAATTTTAATGAAACGGTTTATTATACTTAGCTCAACTCTTGGTATAAAATGGGATTGTAAAGGCAACTTTCTTAAAATTCCGATGAGCCTAAGTTAAATAAAGGAGTTAACTTTCCACTTTTATACATTGTATTGAAACTTGTAAGTATTGTTGCAAACATTTTTAAAAAAACAAACAATTATGCAGTTTAAAGAAATCAGCATGTGATATTTAAAAGAATGAAACTTTTTTCTTTTTCTTTCTTTCTTTCTTAATTTCTTTCTCTCTCTCTCTCTCTCTTTCTTTCTCTCTCTCTCTCTCTCTCTCTCTTTCTTTCTTTCTTTCAATTTTTTTGCATATGAGAGCAGAAAGTATTCCGGAAATCAGTTTAGAAATTCTTGCTGCCATTCTGGAGAGAAAATCCTCATTTTTAACATGTAAAAAGAATAAACAATAATGCAGATTAAGTATTCCAACAATATTTAATCTATTTCACTTTATAAGTTCAACAATTCTTTGAAAATTGTACCAGTCTTAAAATGTTTAATATATGAAGTTATATAAATTCAGTGAAATATATTTATTTATGCGAATTAGCTATATTTCCTGAATTTCTTCGTTAACTTCGAGTTTCAAAACTTTGTGTTTATTTCTTGTTCGGTGAAGCTATAAGATAAGAGATTCCGATTACAGGTATTAAACCAAAAAAATGATGTGCTGGTTCCAAGTTAACCGCGCACAAAAATGAAGTTAATAAAACGAAAACTATCTAATATTCTCAGAATAAAACCGTATTATCATTTGATCTTTGTACATATAAAAAATGAGAATTTTCTCTTAATTACTTTGATGGAATATTTTAAAGTGATACTCGACTATATAAACACTATTATATTAAATATGGAGCAACCTTTCCGTCAAATGTTAACACTTATCAGTGGTATTGCTAATCACTGTCTTTTGGGACACTTACGCATAGCATTCGTCAACAGGTATTTGCGCCACCGATTCGATACCTGTTCTGAAATCCTTTCTCTTGGTCACAGAATTTGTTTATCCTGTGATTCATTTCTCCTTAGAATCTATACCGCTGCACTAAGATCAATTACTGATTTTAGACAGCAATAAGTCAAGACAGACTGGCCCCTAACTCAGTAGAGTACCTGCTTGCTGTGTGCGGGGTCCAGAGTTGGATTTTCAGCCGGGGAGGGGGGGATTTTTCTCTCACCAAGATTATTCCCTATCCTTCCCAGAGTCTGAAAGTATGAACGAGAGTGTGAATAGTTAAGTGATCTAATGTATAAAACCCAAAGAAAAATCACTGTGTACTTGTAAGCACTATTGTCTAACTGTAATTGTTCCAATAGCCCTTAGGATGACTATTGCAATTAAAGGCGGTATGTAAGTGGAACAGTTAAAACAAATTCAGGATATTTATGTAAGTACCTACTGAAGCTTTCCTGTTGCTTATCTTTTGTTCTCCTTAACTCTAGGTGTTTGTGTGACTTGGAAACGTACACAAGCAAACTTCTATCCAAAACCTTACTCGCCATTCGATTGTCCGCAGATGCATGTCATGAATCTGGTGATCTTAATTCCTCTGTGCACGAAAGTTATAAAATAGGGTACTAGCAATAAAATGTAATATAGTTCAAGACATGTACCACCGAAATATTGAGAAAATTAACTTCAGGACTATGCATACAAAAATATTCAGAAGCTATAATTTCAAAAGTTTTTTGCACTTTTGACGCTATGGTTGTTTAACCTTATATGCAGCAAGGTAATAAACGGGAATTAGAATTATTTTTATTTAACAGTACCTATGTGTTTGAGGTTTTTTCTCGGCGATTTTTCTGTTAAAATGCTTCGCAGAAGTAGTTTTCATCCAATTCTGAAAATATTCATGTCCATTCTGAAAATTTAAACAATTAAAACTGTCATGTATCTTTTTCATGTGTTTACTATTTTTGAGTAATGTAATTTTTAAATAAAAGATAGAAACATACAATAATACGTGTTTTAAAAAATTATTTTCTTTTGAACTAAAATAGTAAATTATATTACAGCTTTGGGTGTTATGAAGAAATATATAGCTATGGCTAT
Source organism: Tenodera sinensis (assembly GCA_030765045.1). NCBI lineage: Eukaryota > Metazoa > Arthropoda > Insecta > Mantodea > Mantidae > Tenodera > Tenodera sinensis. Next base: position 182,207,634 of record CM060962.1, on the reverse strand, counting down.
TTAAAATAAATATTATTTTAAATTTTATGGAAACTCGTAACTATGGAACATTTGGCATACGACAGTAAATTTCATTTTAAAGCCCAATAACTTGTAAGCTAATGAAGATACCGATATAAAATTTAATAATGTTCAGTTTTTACGCAAGACAAACTTCAGATTAAATAAATGTTCAGCCAAATTGACCGAAAACCTTAGTAAATAGAGCTTTCAACTGTATGTGCCCTTAACATAAGCTGCACAAATCTTTAGAGTAACTGCCAATCATGCACTATACCCTCTGTCACGCTGGTTGGAGACAATGGAGGCTGCCCACCAGATATTTTGTGGAAAACAGAGAGCTGGAGCTAATGACGTAGACACACCTCTATGTGTTTGAACTATGTACATATTTCTTTCATTGGAGATTATCGGGAGACTAAACATTCACGACTTCGTGAAGAAGTGTTTTGATTCTTGGAGATAAATTCATTGCATTTCTCTTCATTTCATGCATTTTCTAAATGTCGTTAAAAGTCTATAAAATTGCACTTAGCATTAAAGAGTCGCAGCACCTTTATTCAAAGGAAAGAATGTCAGAGATTTAAATTTGTTCACCCCTGAATAAAGGGCTTTCTTTGGATTCCAAGAGGTACAAGCCCTAAAATTGGGGCTCTCCATTCACAAGAAAACTATTCACCTTATCCAGTGGCTTCTGTAAGCTTAGGAATGAGACGAGAGACAGCTTTGAGGTTATAGGTTTGCCATTTTCACCAAGATATAAATCGCTTGATCATACCTGTATACAGGATGAAAGGGAGGTTATTACATTCCTTCTAATATGTGCTTCATAGAAGCATTACAAACAAAAAAGTCTAATGGCATTTTGTTCTTTGATCAGCCGCTTTCGAAAAAGTAAATGGTTTTTGATCCACAGGAATGTATGCAGATGACAGTTTGTTACTTGTAAAAAGTGTAGAGTAACTTATTTTTGACATAGCTTCAGAAGTAGTTATGCGACATCACACAGGGTTTCGAAATAACTAATCACTTAAAAGACGTGAAGGAATACTCCAAGCAGCTTTTTCACACGTGCAGTAAGTGAGGTTGGTCAGGGAATTAAGCTGGTTTGTGGATATAAACAGCTCGGGTACTTTCGCTTTAATGTTTTGGGAGCTAAAGCTTATGATTGGTCTACACTCGCGCAGTAAACACAGAAGGACAAGGCAGAGTATTTGTTTGTGTTCTCAAAAAGCATCGTTACTTGTTTGTTTATGTACTGAGCTAGGGAAAGTGACACCCACACAATCTGCAGTGTTGCCAGCTTGTTTTCGAGAAAACTAACATATATTCGTAGGAAATGGTCAGAGACAAAAACATAAGATACAAAATGTGTTCCAAATAGCGAGATCTATCACCGGTTTAAATTAATGTAATGACTTCCCTTCCACCCGGTATATTGCCAGTAGTTTTTTTAGTTTACAATCCTCTTACTGTCTCGTATGCGTAAATGTAAGAAAATACGATTTTGGAGCACCAACATTCTCAAAACAGCTGATGAGAAATTTTCTTAGATATCCTCCCTATTTTAGTTCAGCTTTTAGAATATTACACCAGCTATATGTGAATAAGCTATATATGAATATTAAGGACCTAAGAGCAAGTTTACTGTCTGCCCAAAATAGGAAGAGTTATTTTAATTTACATTGAATTAATAACCGTCAATGTATGCCACTAAATAAGAGCAAAACTTTTCTAGTTTGTGCACATAGGGAATCAGTTCGCCTTAGTTGATTAAACCAGCTTCACAATAACTTGAGTAAAGCTGACTGCAGTACTCAGTGCGCTTTATTCACAGACTTGATCCTTCTCTTAAGTTTTTAATTATGGTGTTCAAGAAATTGTGGCTTGACAACAATGAGATAAAGGACACTTAGCAAGCAGCTGAGATTTAGACGTTTAAGGAAGAAAGAGAGAGAGACATAGAGTCCAAGACCGCATCTTTCTTTCTAGCAGGGAGTAGAAATATTCCAAGCAACAATTTGATATCGAGCTTTCTACGGAAATGTAAGTTTTGAAGCCTAATGAATAAAATCAAACTTTTGAAAATCTCCAGGGGCACACGTATATTTTGAGTTTTCTGGGACCAGTCTGTAAAGTCTTATTCGTTCGGAAGAAATTTTGTATACCTACTTTAGCATTACGGGTAAGCTACAAAAGATAGACAAAGGCGTACTACAAAGAAAGAAGATCTCCTGAAAACACACCATTTATGTGAAATCACGTTTTGTAAAATAAGTCATTTTCGAGACATCCATTAGGTAGTATTTATTTGAATTGTTCAATACTTTTGTCATGTTTAGAGTGTTCTCGCTACTTAGTAACTTCTCGTGATGTCGATGCAATTTTAAACAAATCACTATTAATTCTGGTTTCTCAATCCCCTGAACCTATAAGGCTAATATAACTATTACTTCAAAGGCTATCTGGATCTTAGATATCTTAGATAGGAGAAAATACTTTCGTAAGAATAATTTGTATAGGCTATATAAAAATGAACGAGTAGAGAAAGTATGTGAATGTAATCAAATGCATCAGATGTTTTCATAATTACTTCGGTTTCCATAGGTAGCTACGGTAGCCAACAAGATAGGTACCTCCATTACAATGCTCTGCATAAAAATCCGATGTGTTGCAATCACATGACTTTCTCTACTCTTGAACTAACTATTCTTACAAACTCTTATTCCTATATCTTCTTCGTGTTAGTTGAGATAAACATTTCTACAAGTTATCTTATTACTTATTTCCTTGTAGGTGCAAGGGGAATATGAGAATACAGTAGGCTTTATGCGATAGACAAATCTTTTAAAGCTTTTAGATTCCGTTCTCTTTGCACGGTTAACAAATAAAAAAAAGAAAAAATGAACAACGATGTTGCATTAGACGAAAGTTTGTTTTCCGAAACTGACACAAATAACAAGGAATATCTCCGAAATGGGTCACTCTACAAAAAAATTTATCTGGACATAAATTGTGTGTTTTAGCGAGATCTACATTTTTGTATAGTAAGATTTTGTCTATCTCTTACGGTATTCAAAAGTAATCCATAGTAAACAGGACTACATAGGCTATAGACAGAAAATTCAAGATATACATTTCATTTGTCAAAAACATCTTAAACATATGGCATTTTAATGAAAATTGTTAGAGCCATTTTCAAGAGTTTAAAATTTTCGAAAAATTTTCCATGCAAAGGGTAGTTTAGGGAGGAGCAATTTTCTTCAAAATCTTCGTGTCGCATCCTTGAAAGATATTAAACTTAAAGACCAACTTCGGTTTTTAACCGAATTTTCGTTTTTGAGTTATTCTGTCCACAGACTGACAGACACAAATACATACCGGACACATACGCACGCGGACCTTTTCATAAAAATGCTTTTTTGGATTCAGGGGGCCTCAAAACATATATTTCCTATGAAATCTCGACATCGAATTTTTGGGTGGAGTACAATACTTCCTCTACTTACTAGTATAGAAAGTAAAAAAGTGACGTTTTCGAATGAATACGCGTTTTCTAATGAACTTCTTGTGCTGAGTTGAATGGTGCAATTCGTTTTTTCTTTTACGTCAAGTTGTTGAGAAAATAAAAAATTTGTTTTTCACAAAACCCCTGTTCATAACAGGGCATGGGAATTTTGCAGCGTTAACATATGACTAAACCATTTTATGTGGTCTGACATCAGTAATTTATTTGTTTTTTATTTCACAGGTAGTAACACCGCAATGAGTGAAAGTCAAGTGTGTCAATCACTACATAAAGTTCACACAGAGTATGGATGAACTTTATGTGGTGACAGTTTTCAACCTTTTACTGGGACTACAAATGGGATACACAAAAACGCCTTGCTTCCTGTGCCAATGTGATAGTTGAGACAGATAAAATCACTGGTAAAGTCAGAAATGGACCTTTGACACCTGTTGTAAGGAATGTCATACATGTGGCCCTTGTGAAACTCAAAAATTCTTCTCGTTCCCCTTCACGTAAAATTGGGCATCATGCGCCAGTTTGTACAAGCCCCAGACAAGTACAGTGAGTCTTCTAGGTGCACATGTAGTCTTTACTACAGAATGACTCTAGATAAGCTGAAAGCAGATGTTTTTACTGGAACTCAGATCAGAAAATTAAAGTGTGACCCAAATTTTGAAGGTACAACGACCCAAACAGGAAAGTAAACAACACGGGTACAAAGATGTATGAAACTTCCTAGGAAGCAGGAGTCCAGATTACAGAACCATTGTGAACACCGTTGGAAAATTTGAGAGAACTAGAACGTAACGAGTATGAAGTTTACACTTTCTACATGCTCATGTTGACTATTTTTCAGATTATCGTCCTGGTTTATAGCGTGAGGAACAGGGTGAACGTTTTCACGTAGATTTGAAAGACATTGAAAGAAGATACCATGGTGGTTGGACTGCTAAGAAGATGACAGACTACTGTTGGTACCTAAAAGGGAAATCATTATACCTACTTATGCTTATGGAAGAAGAGCAAGAAGAAGAAAATTTCTACCTGCAAAATAATATCAGTTATATCAATTGTTGGTATTCTTTGTGAAATGTACATGCATTGTGTGTATAATTACATTCTTTAGCATTTCAATTATCTTGTACAAGGATATACTACTAATTATATACCGGTAATGCGTAAATATGAAAATTTTGTTTTCATTTTTAAAAAACCCTGGACATAAGAAAGTTTCAACTTCCGGGCATTAAAAAACCAAATAACATCTCACACCTCGCAGTCGACAGTATTTTGTGTCATACAATTTATTTTGAGAACCACATAATGCACAGTAACAACTTATTTCGACTGGCACTTACACAAGTACAGCAAAGATATCGAGGGTACCATTCGATCTTGGAAGGAAGCCCAATAGTGATCTGTGCAGTGGGAATGCGCAAACGGTCGTTACTTTCTGGACAGCTCTCCTGCATTTTCATGTCTTCATTGGTGGAAATGATTTACACACATAGATATTGCACTCCAGAGACAGAAGAATCCAGAGAGGTGCTCCCCCTGAGTCTATACTCTCGCCGTCTCCCCTGTTACGTTTAAATTTATAAAATTGTTTTTGTTTAATGAAGTTGAACCTAATAGTTATATTTCTGTCTTAAATGCATAATCACCAGTGTTTGCTGCAGGTGAGCATACATTCCTTGAAAAGAAAATATTAGGCTCGTTTAAACAACAGCTGGAGGACTGGTAACATTTTGCATATACCGTTTACCTCAGCCACTGTAGACACTGGTGAGCCTAGAGTTTCACTATTACGACGAGCTTGGATTACAATGTGCAGTGACACTCAAAATGAATCTTTACATTTTTCAAAAGTAGTTGAAAGTTAGCTGAAAGTTTACTGTTTTCTACATAATGACCAACAAACGTAAAGCTTCTAGCGTTTCAACAGTATCAATTACTAAAAGGCAAGAAAATTGAGACAGAGCATGTAGCATGTCAAATTCTACAATTCTTTTAGTACTACTGACGTGGTTCCTACTGAAAAAAAGGATCTACAGACGATGAAATAAGCAGAAGTACTTCTAGTACCTCCTTCACTGAAAATAGTAAACAATGCCACAATGGTATTGAGATTGTCGAAGATTTACAGACCTAATCGAACATGGACTATTTTTACTACTGTAGAAATAAATAACAATAGATTACACCTTAACTAGCGTTGACTATACTATGACAGTTTGCTTAAAATAAACTTGGGAAACTTGATCACTACGGAGATAAAGTGTCCCAATTACTTGTTTTGGCTTTTGATAATGGTAGGTATGTTTCGCTTTAACAAAAATATGTTACATTCACTCGGTTTTCTCTACCCTCAACCTTCTATTTATTGGTACGCAAATTATTCCTATTGAACCGAATTTTTGTATCTACCTCATTTTAATCGAGATAAAACTTTGCAGAAGTAATTACTAGAGCCCGGAATTTTATGTAATATCAAGGTGCGAATATGTACATATTTATGTAACAAAAAAACATCAAAATATGTAATGAAATATGTAATATCAACAAAATATGTAAAATTATGTAATAATCTAAATCCTAAGATTACAACCTCAAATCTAAATGCAAACTGCAAATTATCCAGAATTTTGTAATTTGATAGGTCTGTAAGTACATAAATGAATTAAAATGAGTTAAAATGTACTAAATATAGAATTAATTATAGGGATTTTTTTATGCAGAATTTACCTAAAATTTATTTTCAAGTAGGTAATCACGAAATAAAAATATGTGTTTTGGATTATGCTTATTAAACTTACTCATTTCACATAATTATTTTACTTAAATAATGTTGAAGCAATGTTGAAATACTGAACCAATTTATCAATGAGTGAAACAAAAAATTCAAAATAATTAAATTTTATAATGAAGATGCATTTTCAGTTTTATATCTCTTAACATACAATGAACAACCAGGAATTTTCATTTTGAGTCTTTTGCTTCTTTCAACCTACAGTGACTAACCATATACTTCTCCATATTTTCAGGGGTCATTGTTTGTCTCCTATCGGATAAAATGTTCTTTTAAGCAGAGAAGCTTCTCCCCAAGTAATAATAGGAGCATATTTTAGTATAGGAATCTGATTTGCAGAGAAATATTGGATAAATCGACATTGTCACCATTTAGCAGTTTAGACACGGACACAAGCATAGAGTACCCTGGATTCCTGTTTAGCACAGCTTTGAATTTTTCACCTACCTTCCTTTCTGCAAGTACAATAAACTTCTGTGATTCACGTTCCATTAAATCCATATATTCGTGAAGAAGGAAACCTGATATCTTGATGGTGCTAGGCAACCAGCCGAATTACTCTTGATGTAAGCACAGGAGATTGCCACTTTTGGATCTTTAAAGATGTCCTGAGATTCACGTATGGAAACCGCTACTTCTGAAGAGAATATGTTCACCACTGACTGGACTCCTTCAAAATGTTTACAATAAAAGTTCACAGCTTCTAACCACGTACCCTATCTTGTAAGTACTGGCTCAGGAGGCAAATGGACATGTTGGAGATGATTTTTCTAGCACAGAATTCTGTGCGGTGCTTTCACGAAGACCTTTTTTGTTGCTGATATCAACTTATTCACACAGGGAAAATTACTTCTTGCTACTTCAGCAACAAGTTGCAATGCATGGGCCAAGCAGGTACATTCGAGTAGAAAACCTTAAGGGCAGCTTTAATCATGTACGCTGCGGCATCTGAACCTTTTCCTCACACACACCCTCTGGCCACAGAATCTTCATCGCATCATTTACGAGTCTTGCAGTTGCAGAATGATTTGTTTGTTCCAACATCTTGCAGCAGATTAGAAGGACTTTTGGAATCTAGTTTTCCTACTGCTAAATTTGCTATGTACCGAGCGACCCATGTCATCTGTAGTTTCATCGACGGCATACCAAATACAGGAGTCTCCAATTTCATTACGTATATAAGCAACTGCCTCTCCATATCACACATGAAAATACTTTTTCCTCAGAATAGATTCGTCTGGAGTAACTTTCTTGCAATATTTTTTTTTAGAAAGGAGAGAAATTGAGGAATTTGAAGTTAATGCTACGGAATATTAGATGCAACCATTGCACTGCACAGTTCTTTAAAAAAATCATTTCCGGCAGTTCCTGTTGCATTTGTGTCAACAGAACTTACTTTCTAGAAGACTGTAGGTGTTTGTTGCGTATGCGAAGAACACTTTTGATATGTTGTTCCAATTGAGATTTCATGGAACAGCCAATTCTTTTACCGCATGCTTGACAGACTTACTTTTCCATTGGTTCCAAAGGCGCTATTTAATTCCACCCATAAATAATTCAACTTGCAGGATAGCGAGAACGCAACTGGTACCATTTTACTAAGATTTGCAAGAAACTAAGCGCAGTATTATCGCCTCGCTATATTGATGGTTGTCCAGCGGCTCACTTTGTTTCCTCGCAGCTATTATATTACAAGATGCCGACTACCGCGGCAATGGTAACAATCAATTTCTCCAGTCTTTGTAAATGTCCAAAGCGCTACGAGAAACGTAACACTGGAGGTCAACATTGTCGAGCGGCATCTGCTTTGATATAAACGGACAACAATCAGAACGAGGCGAGGCGGTTATTATCGCATTCTTAATTTAACTTGCATCCTATTTCGCAGATTGATTTTTGTTGCTTTCAGCAAAACTTGTGAAAACAGTAGCTTATGTGACTAAAATATTTTTTAAAATATAACAAAATTGTAACGAAACCCAGAAAATATGTACGTTTTATGTAACATCGTTAAAATATGTAAAAACGTGCAAAATATGTAAAATAAAAATTTGTAAGGGAGTCCCAAATGACGTAATTCGCCAACATTTTTACTTCTCATTGAAATATTATGCAGGATTTAAAATATGTAATTACATAAAAATCCGGGCTCTAGTAATTACATTTAACATTTCGTTATAGATACATAGGAAACAACGTAGTTAAATGTGTAAGAAGTGAACGCTATATGCTGGCCCTAAAATGTATACTCTTCCCATGCAATCGCGAGAAACAACTGAGTGTCGACAGGACTAAAAGAATGACTTAGGTATTGAACAAGTCGAACCATTAATAACGGTTATCTCGGAAATGCCTTATGTCACAAAAATGTTATTTTAAATAAGCTGTATGTTTTCAACAGATTTACATTTTTGTGCAGTATGTTTTCGTCTATCGCTAAACGTTTACAAGTTACACAAGATTATACAAAATGCCTTGCAGATGAAGAGGACTTAACATATTATTACCAGAAAACTCAAGATATACATTTTGTCATGGAATAGCTTGAACATTTGACATTTTAATCAAAATCGTTAGTCATTTTTTAGAAAATAAAATAGTTTGAAAAATGTTCCATGTAAAAGCTAGTTTGGATTGCGGATTCTTTTTAAAAAAAAAGCTTCGTGTCGCAATTTTGGAAGATATTGAATTTAAATACCAAGTTCGGTGTTTATCTTACTTTTTTTTGTTATGCTCTTCACAGAGGCGCGCGCGCGTACGCACACAAACACTCCTCGAACACATTTTTTTACAAATACTATCTCTTTATTCACGGAAAGTCAAAACATGTATTTCCAGTGAAATCTCGGTATCGCATTTTTGGATGGAATACAATACTTCCTATAATGATTTTATTAGAAATATTTTCTTGTAGGGAAGTGGGAACAGGGGGATACGGTAGGGTTAAGAGATTGTCAAATATTTTAAGAGCTAGTCGCTAAAAGATATCTTTGAAATTCCGTTTCTCTGCATGATCAGCAGAAAAAAAGGAAATAATGACTTTCCATTTGAGAAAACAATTTAGTATTGGGCAATTCAAACCACTGACAAGGAATATCTTGGAAATGGTTAACTCCACAGTAAACTTGTAGGCATGTGATATAACTTCTGCACTTTAACGAGATCTACATTTCTTGTGCAGCAGTTTTTTGTATCTCTTACCGTTTACCAGACATGCAAAAGTCCTATAGAATGAACAGACTTCACAGGTTATTCCCAGAAAATTCCAGATGTACATTTCATTTGCCAAGTAAAAATCTTCAATACAGGGCGCTTTAATCAAAGCGTTAGAGCCATGCTTGAGAAAAATGATTTTTTAAAATGTTCATTTAAAAATATTATTTGGAATAGAGGGATTTTGATGAAAAGCTTCTTGTCGCATATTTGAAAGACGCTGAACTTAAACACCAAGGTCATCCAACTTTTCGTTTTTAATTATGCTGTACACACACACACACACACACACACACACACACACACACACACACACACACACACACACACACACACACTCATACACACATTGTGTGTGGTCTGCAGGTAACATGCTAGCCTCTGGTTACCGGCGATGGATATTTTGGGCATAAAAATCCTTAACATGGCTTCTTCCTCTTCTACTTTGAAGGGAAGTAAAGCCGGTGTCCGTGCCATAGATTTACGGATTTGTGGCACGTAAAACAACCTCAAGCCTGATAAAGGGATCTCTGAGCAACATTAAGCGCTCTTTCATCCCCAATATAGAACGGGACACTGAGAACCATAGCAGTTAAAGAGCGTCCATAGATCATTTCAATTTCCACAAACCAGTACCTCTTTTAAACTACTTTTATTTAGAGGCCTTAAACACGTGTTTCCGGTGAAATCAGGCAGACTTTTAGGGTGGAATACATGCAGGTTGCTTTTTAATAGAATAAAAATCTGATGTGTTTCACTCACATGACTTTCTCTACTCTTGTACTAACCATTTTTACAATCTCTTATTCCTCTATCTTCTTCGTGTTAGTTGAGATAAACATGTGCAGAAATTATCTTATTGTTTATTTCCTTATAGGTGCAAGGGGAATATGGGAATACAGTAGGCTTTGAGCGGTAAGCAAATCTTGTAAAACTTTCAAATTCCGTTCTCTTTGCCGGGTTAACATATAAAAAATGAATAACAATGTTCCACTTGACAGAAGTATAAGTTCTCCAAAATTCACACAAATAACAAGGAATATCTCAGAAATGGTTTACTCTACAAAAAAATTATTTAGACATAAATTGTGTTTTAGCAAGATCAAAATTTGTTGTACAGTAAGATTTGGTCTACCTCTTACGGTTTACCAGTTATGCAAAAGTCATCCAAAGTAAATAGGACTTCATGGGGTATAGCCAGAAAATTCAAGATACAGATTTCATTTGTCATAAAATATTGTAACAAATTTAGCAAATCTTTTTTTATTTTCTCAACACTCAAGTACAGCCACACTACTAGTTTCTGTCTCTTAATCTTTCCAAACTCTCACACCATACTAGTTTCTGTCTCTTAATCTTCAACAACTCAAACTGTCTCTATGGCAACCTCCTTGAAAATCAAAGAGTCTTAATGACATGGAGAAGACATGTCACACTGCTCCCTCCTCAGAGCTGGTCGTCCCGACCAGCACTATCACTGCGGCATCTCCCTTGCGCCCCGGTGGATTAACCCATCGAACCTCTTCTCCTGGTGGTCCACGAGGGCCTGGTGGTCCTGGTATACCTTGAGGTCCTGGGTTTCCATCTCTTCCAGGCATACCTTTAGTTCCAGGTTCACCATCTTTTCCCGACAATCCTGGAGGTCCAGTCATGCCTTTGTCTCCTGGAGGTCCCTGAGGTCCAGGTAACCCTTGTAGACCAATGAGACCACGGTGTCCTTTTGCACCCTTTGGACCTTCTTCTCCTCTATCACCCTTACCTCCCTCTGGCCCTGGAGGTCCTGGCTTTCCTCTAGCTCCCTGTGGCCCTTCTACACCCTGTGGTCCAGTTTCTCCTCGAAGACCCCGTTCTCCTGCTGGTCCTGGAGGTCCATTTGGACCAGGTGGCCCTGGAAGACCTGGTGCCCCTGGAGTTCCCGGAGGTCCTGAAGGTCCTACAGGTCCCTTATCTCCCGGTCTTCCTGCAATACCAGGTGTTCCTGCTTTACCTGGTGCTCCCTCTGGTCCCTGTTCTCCAATTGGTCCCGGTGGTCCTAGAGGTCCTGCAATACCTTGTGGTCCTGGAGGTCCTTCACTGCCTGGCTTCCCTGGTGGACCTGTCTCACCTTGTGCACCTCTCTGACCTCTGAGGCCAGCAGGTCCTGTTGGGCCGGGTAATCCTGGAAGTCCTCTGTCTCCTGGAGGGCCCTGTGGACCAGGTTGTCCTGGAGCTCCATGTTGTCCTTGAGAGCCTGAGTCACCCTTAGGTCCTTCAGGTCCTGGTGCACCAGCTTGTCCTGGAGGTCCTGGATTGCCCTGTTCACCTTTCATTCCTGGGAATCCACGTTCACCCTTCATTCCAGGCAAGCCTACCAGACCCTGAGGGCCAGGGAATCCTTGTAAACCTTGAGGGCCAGTAGGACCTCGCTCTCCAGGGGGCACGATCCTAGGTATCGCTGTTGGATAGTGTCCCTTGGTCCAGGTAGGACGATGTATGCCATCCTGCTTCGAAATTCTGCAACAGTACCGCCGGTCTTGACGGTCCCTCGTCCAGTTGCCCTTCTTCCTGGTGTGTTGACGGGCCATCCTGCGCACTTTGAAACGGCTCACTGGGTACCATGTCCGCCGACCTCTCTGGCGCACCTTCGCAGCCACCTTGCTTCCGATGGGTCCGGCAACAAACCCCACCACATCCGCGCGAGTCGCGTCCACCGCTGCACTCGTGTTCACTCGTGCTCGGCACGGCCTCTCCTGTATCCTGCCGTCCACGATGATGTCCACCATTCTTCCGTTCACGGCACTATGCGTCAGGTGATTGGATGGCCCCGACGGTCCCCCCATGTCACACGCCAAGTCGGTTCTCGCGTGTTGCTCGTTTGCTTGTGCGCTTCCCTGCTGATCGTCCGAAACGGGCGCAACTGTCGCCTCGGCCACTAGGTGCTCCCTCCCCGGCTCCGCGCTATTCCGTCTGCCCCTGGCATCCAGTACTTTGACGCTCTCGTCAACTCTTACTACCAGGGCGCCAAGACGTTCCCCGTCGTCCTCCACGACGTCCACGTGCTGGCAGAGGTCTTCCACCTTTTCGCCGAGTTGTTCCACGTCTTCCGTCACGCCAATCCGTTCGCCGAGTTGTTCTACGTCTTCCGTCACGCCAATCCGTTCGCCGAGTTGTTCCACGTTTTCCCTCATATCATCCGAAACGGGCGCAACTGTCGCCTCGGCCACTAGGTGCTCCCTCCCCGGCTCCGCGCTATTCCGTCTGCCCCTGGCATCCAGTACTTTGACGCTCTCGTCAACTCTTACTACCAGGGCGCCAAGACGTTCCCCGTCGTCCTCCACGACGTCCACGTGCTGGCAGAGGTCTTCCACCTTTTCGCCGAGTTCTTCCACGCCTTCCGTCACGCCAGCCAGTTGCCCGTCAATTTTCGCCGATAGCTCCGTCTTCATCTCTTTCAGCTCGGCAGCGAGGTTGTCGTTTCTCGTTTCCATTTTGGCAAATAATTCTTTCATCATTGCCATCATCCTGGTTTCCGAATATCCCTCCATCCCACTTCTGACACCAAATGTAACAAATTTAGCAAATCTTTTTTTATTTTCTCAACACTCAAGTACAGCCACACTACTAGTTTCTGTCTCTTAATCTTTCCAAACTCTCACACCATACTAGTTTCTGTCTCTTAATCTTCAACAACTCAAACTGTCTCTATGGCAACCTCCTTGAAAATCAAAGAGTCTTAATGACATGGAGAAGCCATGTCACAATATCTTAAACATATGGCATTTTAATCAAAATCGTTAAAGTCGTTTTCAGGAAAATCAAAACTTTCCATGTGAAGGGTGGCTTAGGGTGGAGCAATTTTCTTCAAAATCTTCGTGTCGCATCCTTGAAAGATATTTCACTTAAATACCTACTTTGGTTTTTAGCCGACTTTTCGTTTTTGAGTTATGCTTTTCACAGACTGACATACAGACACACACGCGGACCTTTTTCTAATGTTCTTTTTTTTTGCGGGGGGGGGGGGGGGATACAGGGGGTCTCAAAACATATTTTCGGTGAAATCTCGACATCGAACTTTTGGGTGGAATACAATACTTCCTCTTACTATACTATACGTAGTAGAAAAAGTAAAAAAAGAGGGTTGATGGTGAAATAGCCGGAATTAGGAAATATTTTAAAGAGGCTTCAGGTTTGTGTGGAAAACATATTTTTGTTAGAAGAAAGGAAAGAAGAACTTCTCTACTTATGCGGTAGAGAATGTACAAGACCACCCACCCCCGCCCCTGATGGATCCGCGCCGCCTCTGTACAGAGATGTTGGTGAAGTTGCGGAGGATGAAATTGGCTTAAGTATACGAAGAGTACGCACCATCCATCATTTCCCGCCCAGACGATGCGAATGTCCGGTTACAAACACATACTTGCAACATTTATTTGCTTTACTACAGCTAGGTCAGCCTCTTAACTGGCAGAGTGCCTTGATACGACCTTCCATTCACCAAGTTCAATGCCTACTGTTACGTCAAACTCAACATGTCCGTTTCTATCCCGTTTGGATTTTGCATTCTTGACGTGCCCCATCTATTGAAACGTCTCAGTCAAACGGTCTTGGTTCACATCTCCGTTGTAGCGAACGCGTGTTTTCCGTATACATCCAGAACTATTGTCCACGAAGCTTCGAAAATATGCATTGCTTCGTTTTTCTCTAGGTAGAAACAAAGTCTAATACATATTTGACTGAACCTGGTGGATATAACACGGAACCATGGATGCCTCCCAATTTTAATTGCGAATTGCATATGCACGGCAATAACCTCAAACACCAGCAGCCACTGCTTAACGTAAAACAATCACAAGCGTCCTCGGTAATTGAACAAGCAATAAAAGAATACATCGCCTTGACTGACAGTACCTTCACTCCTGAGGAAACAACAGTACAATGTTACGTCAGCCAAAATGTTGCCGGAGCTTGGGGAAGTCCTCGTTACAGCATCCCTCCGGATCTAAGCCTTCCTGCTGGAAACCCACGTGTTAAACCTCTACGGCAACCACAACCTTAACTACCTCGTATCAAACCCGGAGAAGTAACCAAAATAATAAGTCTTGCATGCGTGTTATTACAGTAGATATTTAACTATTTGCCTAAAATACTGCAAAAAATCTTGTGTTACATTCAGATTATCAGACACTTTATTCGCTTATACATACTATGTTTACGAAACTCACTTTTCGATGTGTTTCATGTTGAGATAAATCTTTGCACGAGTAGCTCCATTGCATATTTTGTTGTAGGTACAATGCGGATATAGGACGCCGAAACGTAGGTCAAGTGTTTAAAAGCGGGTCGCTATGCGCGGTCTTTAAAATCCATACTCTTTCCATGAAATCTGGGAAACCATTGAACAGCAACAATACTGTTTAAAAATGACAAAGTACTGTCATTTTAATCAACATCGTTTAGAGCAGTTTTTCAGAAATAAAATGAGCTCATTTTTTCATGTAACGGGCAGTTGCGGCTTTTCTTTCTTTTTCTTTTTCTCCCACAATCTTCGTGTCACACATTTATTTGGAAGATACTGACTTAAATACCAAGTCTGGCATTTTCCAACGTTTCATTTCCTAATTATGCTGTTCACAGACACACACAGACCTTTTTCGGCTAATATGGGTGACCGCCTCCGTAGCGCAGTTGTTAGCGCGCTTGCCTCTGGCGCGGAGGTTCGATCCCCGGTACCAGCATGGGGATTTTTACCCCGCTGGGAGGTCTGGCACGGGGTACACTCAGCCTCGTTAGGTCCCGGTGAGACCACTTGATGGAGAAGTAGCTACCCCAGGTCGAGAAGGCCCTATAACTGGCTGGGAGGGCTCGGGGCGCTCACCACGTCCCACCCTCCAGTACTGCATCTCATCAATGACGACTGTAGTGGGCAGAGGCGGGGGACGCAGCGGCTGGGCGGCCAGCCTTGACCCTTCATGGGCTGTTGCGCTGGGGTTTAGTTTATGGGTCCCAGGGTAATATGGGGGCAGTAATTAAAAGCTAATGGAAGATTTTGTTGAGAATCTTAGGCTTTACACCCTTGGGTTTTGATGCCAATTAATATCTAAGTATCAATTATAATTTGATCCCTTTAATATGTACTTCTCTCTCTCTCTTAAACACACACAGACACACACACATACTATTCGGTCATTTCAAAACGTTTATTTCCGGTTAAATTTTTAAATTGTTGGGCGAAATGCAATACCTGCTCTACTCAGTGGCATAAATAACGGCCCAGCAGACCCCGCAACGCGGGGGCCCCCAATCTTTAGGGGCCCCCAGGCTTCCTTTAATAACTTTCTTAAAAGTATGTCCGACTGTTACCTATCTGAAAATGTACTCGATCAGCCAATAAATTAAATTATGTTAGAATTTGGTCATAATCTGATATCTGAGGTACCACAAACAGAAGTTTGCTTGGTTAATACCTGAGTTTCCCAGAACATCGACAGATAACAATTTTGTTCCACCTATGTGCATTATGCGTTTAGCAAAAATGACCATTCGTGTTGGTAATCAGGGAGTGTTATTTTAATAATTCGCTAGGTTGTTTGTTCCAAAAAGAGTTCATTATTGGGTGAGTTTATGTTACTTTCATGCTATGATATGTGAGAAAATGTGTAGTATTTTAATTTCTCTACTTCTTAATCTTTATTAGTAAGTAGGGCCCCCAACATTTATTTGCAGGGGAGCCCCAAAATCTTAGCTATGTCACTGGCTCTACTTGTTGGTAGTTGATCATGTTTCTTCTTACTTCATCCAGGCACTGTTCTCTGGGCTTCCCCTTCTTCTCCTGCCTTCAGCATTTCAATCCATCATTTTTGGGATTCTATTATTCTTCATCCTCTTCAGATGCCCAAACCATTTTAATCGTCGTTTCTAAAATATTACATTCAACATTCATTATTTCACTAATTTTTTGGTTTACTTGTGAGATATTCAGTTTTCTTTGTGTTTATTTTTAATCCTCATTTTTTTAAATTCCTCCATTAGTTTCCTTATGATATATGATGCATCTTCCGTGTCGTTAGTAATGACCACTTGGCCGTCTGCAAACAGTAGATGGTGCAATAATAATTCATGATAATGGTCAGAGAAAATGTGCTTCACTACTAAACAACTGAATGTGCGAATGTGGTTTTTTCCGAAGTCATCAAGGCAGGTATCGAACTCGCGAATCTAGGTAGGTGTAGCCGCCACGCGCCCAACATGAGGTCCTCTACCCCAAGCCATGCTGTGGCACTCTATTGATCCAGCACAGCAGTAGTAGTGACGTCACCAAGGATGCTGGCCCAGTATCCCCCTCATCAGAAGGGGTGATGCAATACGGTGGCATGTTTCATTCCTGCATTACCATTCCATTTCCGCCAACACTGTCTGGGATATAAATATGGTGACTGGAAAGACGAGGAACTGTTTAAAGAATACATACTTCACGAGAAGGATAAAAAAATGTTAGTTTCGCAAACGGATGTCTAAGAACCGTTGTACATTTCTTGAAAGAATGCTTTCATTTTCCTGCATGAATGGCTTCAAGGCCATGTCGATACCACGCAGCATGTAAGTACGAATTACTAGGAAGGTGCTAAAACTCACCACATCAGGAGATTTACCAAACCCTAATCTGTGAACTGGATTGCCTAAGGGAAAAATAAAATGTATTACATTCTCATAAACTTCCCTACACATAATCGTTTATTTTATTACCTTCTACATATTCTTGTGCTCATAAAAGAATTCGGGCTGTTGAAATCAAAATATTTTACTGAAATCACAAACGTGGCACAAATTAAAATGCACCCAACTGAAAAAGAAATATCTGTATGCTGACCTTGAAATTCCATACAGTCTCCATTACTTCCGGAAAAAAAAATTGAATGGTGATAGAAGTTCTAAGAAAATTGCTGATGTCACAGAAAAGAATTTGAAAGTGTGCTGTAAACAGGTCTGCATATTCTATGTACCTATATAGTATGTTTTTGTCCATCTCTTAAGATTTACCCATTACATCAAATTATACAAAATTGCCTCAGAATTAAGAGGGCTTCACTAGATATTCCTAGAAAATTACAGATATATATCTTATTAGTCTTGTAAATATTTTAAATACACATCGCTGGAGGCATTTTTAAGAAAATAAAAAATTAAGAAAAATTACATCTAAGGCTAGTAGGGCAGGGAGATTTATTTGAAAATCGTAGCGTCGCATCTTTGGAAGATAACGAACTTAAATACCAGGTTTATTTTTTATCGGACTTCACGGTTTTTAGTTATACTGCTCACAATCCCCCTCCCTCCCGTCTCTCTCTCTCTTTCTCTCCCCCGCCCCCCCCCCCCCCCCATACACACAAAGAGCTTTTTCTGAAAACACTTGTTTTGAGTTCAGGAGTCATCCAAACATGTATTTCCACTGAAATCTCGAAATCGCATTTTTTGGGTGGCAAATATATACGTAAAAGAAAAAGTAAAAATATGTAGGTATTACATTCACATACCTTTGTCGAACCACTTATATCTACTTCATTTTAACTGAGATACACGTTTGCAGAAATGTATTTTCATATTTCGTTATAGGTACAAAGGAAATACAGGCGGCTGAGGCTACAGCCAAATCTTTCATGCGATCACGTTGGAATGCCATACGTTTTCCACGATATCGGGAGAAACAAATGAATGGCGACCACTTCAGAAAATGACAAGTATGTATCTCGGAAATGGCTGGTGCCACAAAAAATTGTATTTAAAATAAATCGTCTAGGCATTTTAAAGAGATTTATATTCTTAATGTATTAATTTTGACTATCTCTAATTATTTACAAGTTAAACAAAATTATACAGCATTAATTCAGGATGAAGAGAATTGACAGGTTATTTGCAGAAAATTCAAGATATTTTAATCAAAATCGTTTGGGCCATAGTTGAGAAAACTTTTCCATGCAAAGGCTAATTTGGGATGGGGGAATTTTATGGAAAATCTTCGTGTCGCATTTGAAAACGCTGAATTTAAATACCAAGTTTGGTGAATTTGAATTTATTTTAAATTTTAAGATTACACGTGCGGGCATTTGTCTGAAATACCCCACCCCCTTTTTAATAATTCGGGGAATCGCAAATCGTGTATTTGCGATGAAATCCCAATATCAAACTATTGGATGGAAGGCAATTTTACGCCTACTTACTATACGAGTACATGAGCAATTTAAAAAGTAAAATTTGAAAGACGATTCTGTTTTACAGACACTATAACAATTTCTACCTAAATAAGGGGAAACCCAATTGTAACACTACCCATTATAAATTATTTTGATAACTGTTATATAATTCTATTTAAAGTGTTTTTTATCTTCCTCCTGTCGAATATAATAAATGTTTGCCGCAGATGCCTTCCGTTACGTAAGACTTACTGCATTTATATGTGTATTGCAATCGAGGCATGTTCACTTTCGGAACTCGGTACCCCCGTGGGAAAAAAAAAAAAAAAAAAAAAAAAAAAAAAAAAAAAAAAAAAAGAACGTGCCTACGTACGTACCTACAGACATACGTACACATATTTAAGACAGATAGACATCCAGACATATTTACTTGCTGATAATTGCATGTTATTTGGTATTCGTACAGTTGTTCTCTGCGGATAAAGTAGCCTGGCGTTCGAGATACGGCTCTTTTGAGGGGGGTGTGCTACATTTGTACAGTCAGATTTTTAAAAGGAGATACATGACAGCCGACAGTTTCTCCATGTGGAGAGCTGCAGTGTTTTCAAGAAGGAAGATGCATACTTCGTCTCTTTAACCTTCAATAATCGAAACATAAACAGGCGTTTGGGTTGATCTCATGACAGCGGAAACATATATAATCTCTTTTAGCCCATCTTCAGAACAAAAGTAATGTTCTCAACACGACCTCGGTGCGCCTTTGCGTCTTCACAGTTGTGATTCTGAGTACCCAATTTACACTTGGATCTCTCTGTCTGTCTCTCTGTCTGTCTGTCTGTCTGTCTGTCTGTCTGTCTGTCTGTCTGTCTGTCTCTCTCTCTCTCTCTCTCTCTCTCTCTCTCTCTCTCTCTCTCTCTCTCTCTCGATTATGATAGGAACTCTTGTGGTACTTTCAAGCGTACCGTCAGTCCAGTCCTTTAACAGGCATGGCCAGCGTTTACCCAAGTTTCATCCAACCACACTATTTCCTTCAAGTTCTTGTTTTGCACTTCTCTTAAAAGCAAAGCCATTAGGATTACAATATCTGAACTTTCAAATATCAGTTTTCTGTTATTATTATTATTATTATTATTATTATTATTATTATTATTATTATTATTATTATTATTATTATTATTATTATTATTGTTATTGTTATTGTTATTGTTATTGTTATTATTATTATTATTATTATTATTATTATTATTATTATTATTATTATTATTATTATTATTATTATTATTATTATCATCATCATCATCATCATCGTCGTCGTCATTAATGTTTTTTTTTTAAACTTAAAGATCATGGAGGATTTTGTTCTCAAAAAGTTCTGCTTCTTTAACAGAAGAAAGAAGCTTACGTATGGTAGGATGCTCCTTTCGGGTGTAATAGCTAAAGGCCGGAAGGATGTGCGCTTGCATGGGATACAGGTTAATTGGACGCAGAGTACAGCACGGCCATCAAATGTGCGAATTGCCACTATAGAAGCAAGAGAAGAAAACAGCGTAACGTAGTACTCTACGAACTAGTGAAGCATTGCCTTGTAAGTATATGCAGACACAACGTCAAGGTGTAGTATAACGCGACTATTTTGTTTCTTCACGCAGTGAGCTGCAGACGTGGAGTAATAGTGTTCATTAGTGTTCGTGATAACAGTAAAGTCCATGTGCAGCATACCTATGGTGAAACACACGCCCCTCCGGCACTATAGATGTGCCTTCTTATGTCATCTGACTGAAAACTATCCAGTTGTCTAATAACCCTCTCTTTCCCAGGATGGACCTGGCTGATTCTCTTTAGAGACACTTATTTTAAGAGCACATGCAGTTTGTTTCCTCATTTGCTGAAAGGAATAAGAGGTTTATTGTGAAGGAGCATATTCTCCTCTTCCTGTTTGAAGAATTCCATAATAGAACAGACAAATTCTGTAGCTTGACTGTGCAATGTTATGCCCCAACCGGAAATTGACCATTCTCTTGGGCAATGAATCGTAGGTCTACATGTACCTCGACCAACTTTGTTTCGATAACTACATATTCTAACACGAGTTTTAACAAAGTAGGCTAGCAACGTATAACACAACCGAATGCTCAAGCAAGGTCGGTTTCTCGCAACCAACTAGCAATAACTGACCTCAGGAACACATGATTCATCAGAGTGTAACCAATGTGGCAACTTTTGTTTACGTTTCCATAGCAACGGCCTTCCCTTCTTACCCTTTACCCCCCTTGCTTAACATCTGTCATGTATCTTCTTTTAAAAATCAGACTATCTAAACCACGATTCAGTATGAAATGAATCCCAAATAAAATCCTGATAGAGAAGAAAGTCGAATCGAGTTCTGAATCCAATGCTGGCATACACACTTAGGGCGTGCTCGAGTACTCGTACTCAAGTACTGAAACCGCATAATCGTTGAGAAATAAACCCACAACTTTTCCCCATAGCGTTAATGTTCAGTTGACCTTCGAATTAAAATTATTTAATTGCCAGATTCCTTTAGTTACTTAATACTAGCATGCAAAACTGGTGAAACAAGGGTGGAATCCAGCTCGACCTCAAATGGTATTCAGTTTTATATGTAAACGCCGATCGTAAACGATACGGGGATAAAGGGATTGAAATCATTTCAGTTCATCATGTAAACGTAGTAACTACTCGTATGTAAGCTGAGTCAACACTCAACTTTTAGTAGATAACTATATGCTAGCCATGATATTACAAGCATTGTCTTAAAAACGTGTATTCATCCATTTGCATGTTGTTGAAACAAGCATAATTTTGTACCGAGCGAGGTGGCGCCGCGGCAATGTATGCGACTCACATTTGGATCCCGGGTTCCATTCCCGACGACCGCGCACTCTGACTTAAGTTTCTCCGTGGTCTCCCCTTGTCACTTAGGCGAATGCTAGGCTGCTTAATTTCATTTCACTATCTTCCAGGTCTGGTTGTCAGGTCGGTGTTGGGGCAACTGCCGCTAGATGGTGCGATTGCTTGCGCTTCTTCCCAGCCCCCACTTGTGTAGCTCCTTGCCGCTGTGGTGGTGCGCCCGGTGGCTCTCTGTCAACTGTTTGAGACTTCCGCGCGTCTTTCTGACGCTCTGCCAGATTGTTTCCCTTTACCTCATTTCTACCTCCCATGGAAGTGGTAGCCTGTAATAGATCTGGGCCAAGTCGCAGGGTGCAAGATGGCCCCCTGTGTTCTAATATCTCATATTTCAACACAATTTTGCAGAAATGGTTTCATTAGACATTTAGTTGTGGGTAAAAGAGCGATACTGCAGGCTAGCTTTAAATTTTCATGCTCTCCATTGCCACTTAAAAAAAAAAAAAAAAAAAAAAAAAAAAAAAAAAAAAAAAAAAACAACAACCAATAGCGAGTTAGCACTTGAACAAAGTGCATAAAAATTCAAACTATTAACAAATATTTCGGTTAATACCATATTGCATTCTCTCCAACCTTGTAAGATGCTCTTTTGCTCACAAATAGACTAACATGCTCTTTTCTAAAAATGCCCTTTTTATTCTGGGATCCTCAAGAGTGTGTTTACTGTGAATTCTCGATATCGAATTTTTGGGCGGAATGCAATACGTCGTCTACTATGGGTAAGTAGTAGAGAAACTAAAATGAGCGTTGCTTATAACGTTTCGCTTCTACATTCAGGAACCGCGTGGTGCCGAGTCAGTCGCATTGACTTCGTTTGCTTTGTTTGTTGTGTTCCACGTGATTTGAGACCACAAGCCTACGACAATATTATGTATATACTTGCCTCATTTATGTTTCCTGATATGGAGGTGGTGGCAAAGCTTTAGTGCAAGCTCAGCACTCAAAACTTCTAACGGCCCACCTGTTACCCACTTTGGCTCTAATTCTGAAAGGAACACCATCTCAGGTTCATCTTGCAAGCCGAATGAAATACCAATTTTTAAAAAACAGGACTGCTCTCTTATGTTACGTTCGTTTATTATGAATTATCCGCCTGAAGACGTTGAGGATAGAGAAATTGCTGTTAGTTTTAGGAGAAATTTATCTTATGATGACACCCTATAACTTCTCTCACACAGCTTTATGTATAGGTTATACAACAAAGGGGGACATCTCGCGCACAACGACTACGTCGAACTACCACCCTCCAAGAGAAAGGGACGAGGTGAAGGAAACACTGGAGGCTGCAGACCGCCTTTTGTCTTTTCTGATACAGATTTTCGCCATTCCTCCGGACGCACTTCAGCCCTGGGCTTACTGTATAGAGAGCACACACAAACGCGCCTAAGTCGCTAACAGTTCCAGGCTTGGGCACCCGTCGCACTGCTGGAGTTGCCTAGAGAGGGCGACGAATGACCCGTTGCCCAAGCAGTCTTCCGGTGTCCATAGGGACGACTGTTTCCTTTGAACAAGCATCCGCGCCATCTGTCCGGCATTCCCATGGTCGTGCTTGCGGGACACTCGCAAGGGAGTGAAATTTGAAAGTTCCACATTTCTTGGTCGATTTTTTGAAATGTTTACTGTTTGTAGTTATTGAGAATAGGATGCACACCAAAGTTCATTAAAATTGGATAATTCGTTTATGATGTATACATTATTTTATGAATTCAATTATGCTATTAAGGCACATTTTCAAAATGTGATACGCACATACTGACTTTTCAAAATTTGTTTATATTGGCAGAACTGGTACTCTAAAACATGGGTAACTATTATATGAAGAGATATTTCAAATACGATTGCTGATTATGCTGTACATATTTTTTTAATATCAAAGAAAATTTAATATTAAAACTATTGATTTTTTTCATACAAAAATGTTTTGGAATTCATGTTAATGATAACGTCAATATTGAATCATAGAATTGTTTAGCTGCTATTTATGAATACTTTTGGAAATTTTCATTGAATTTGAAGCATAACTCAGGCAAGACCTTCTTTTGGAATATGCAGAAATGTAGTTTTGAGAAAAACAGGCTTTTATATAGGAACATGCAGTGTACGCTAAGGGAAGAGCACTGTTTGAAAGGGCCGAATGACCACATGGAGTGGGGGATATTAAAAAATGTTAGCTGATCCAGATGCACAGGAGTTCCAGGAACATTTTAATGTAACAAAAAAAATCGACTTTTTGACCAAAGTTTCACTCCCAGTGTCCCTTGTGCCCTAACTTTGGTGCTTCGTGGCGCAGGGTACCGCGGATTGAAGTCCCGAATTGGGTATGAGTGTTCATGTGTTTCTAAATTTGTGTGTATGTGTGAAATCCGGAAAACAACAGCAACGCAGGTAAAAATGACCAAAAAAGAAAGCAAAACGATAAGAAATGTTTCATTGTTGAGTATCTGAAAACCAGTTTTATGTGACCTACGAGAGTTGATGCGAACCGGAGTTCAAGAAATTTTAGGAGCAATCCTCAAATCTCTTAGGTGAGAAGCCGGTGGAAAAGGAAATAGAAGCACGCCAAGAAAAGGAAATGAAAGGTAAGTAATGAACAAGAAATCGTACTAGATGAGAAACCAGCTGAGCATTCGCCAACCGACCAAGGGCAAAAACGAAAAACTCAAGGTCAGAGTGGACGGTTGAAGAGAATCGAACCCGGAAGCTCCCGAATGCAGGTCTCACATTCACCGCAGAGCTATCTCGCTCGGTTTGACTCAGTGTTAGTAAGGCTACGGGTGTTCACCGCTCTTGTCTCGAAGGAACTTAATTCCTCAATCACATAGTACCCGGATATATGTATGTGTGGCTTTTCCTGCTTTTTTTCTGCGCAGTAAAGTCTCTTATCATCGAAACTTTCCTGCGTCCGAAACTTGTAATACACAATATTAGATAAAATACGCAACAATGTCGTAAAAGGTGTACTGGGTGTGTTTTTCATGAACGACAGGATACGAGAAAACATCTGATGTGCTGCACTCACATGACTTTCTATACTCTTGTACTAACTTCTTACAAACTTTTATTCCTCCATCTACTTCACGTTAGTCGAGATAAACATTTGCAGAAATTACCTTACTGTTGATTTTCTTGTAGGTGCAAGGGGAATATGGGAATATAAGTAAAAATTTGGTGTGCCTGTATGGAAGCTACTAAACTTACATCCAGTATTGTATTGCACCCAAAAATTCGATGTCGAGATTTCACTGGCAATATATATTTTGAGGCCTCCTGAATCCAAAAAAAGCTTTTTTTAGAAAAAGGTGTGTGTGTGTGTGTGTGTGTGTGTGTGTGTGTGTGTGTGTGTGTGTGTGTGTGTGTGTGTGTGTCTGTCTGTCTGTCTGTCAGTCTGTGGGCAGCATAACCCAAAAACGAAAAGTCGGTTAAAAACCAAAGTTGATATTTAAGTTTAATGTCTTTCAAGGATGCGACACGAAGATTTTGAAGAAAATAGTCCTACCCTAAACTACCCTTTACATGGAATATTTTTCGAAACTTTTTATTTTCTTGAAAATGGCTCTAACGATTTTGATTAAAATGACATGTTTAACATATTTTATGACAAATGAAATGTATATTTTGAATTTTCTGGCTATAGCCTATGTAGTCCTGTTTACTCTGGATGATTTTTGAATAACTCGTAAGCCGTACAAGATAGACAAAATCTTACTACACAAAAAAATCTTGATCTCGCTAAAACACAATTTATGTCTAAATAATTGTTTTTTGTAGAGTGAACCATTTCGGAGATATTCCTTGTTATTTTTGCTAGTTTCGGAAAACTTAAAAGTTTCGTGAAATGGAACATCGTTGTTCATTTTTTTATATGTTAAGCATGCAAAGAGAACGTGATCTCAAAGCTTTAAAAGATTTGACTATCGCTCAAAGCCTAGTGTATTCTTATATTCCCCTTTCACCTACAAGGAAATAAGCGATGTTGTCTGTAAATGTTTATCTCAAGCAACACGAAAAAGATATGGGAATAAGAGTTTCTAAGAATGGTTAGCACAAATGTAGAGAAAGCCATGTGAGTGTAACACATAAGATTTTTGGTTATTGCTGTGCACTTCATGAAATATTTCTCATCTATTAGGATGAATAATTCCCTTTATTGCTGCTATATTCGTTTTTATTTTCTCTATTATGTAGTTACAGTAAGTAGAAGTATTGTATTCCATCCAAAAACATGATGCTGAGGTTTCACCGGAAATACTTTCTTGGAGGTCCCCTGAATCCAACAAAAAGATTATAGGAAAAGGTTCACAAGTGCGCGTTTGTGTGTGTGTGCGTTTGTGTGTGTGTGTGTGTGTGTGTGTTTGTGTGTGTGTGTGTGAGCATTATAACTCATAAACGAAAAATCGGATAAAAACCAAACATGGCATTTAAATTCAGCACCTTCCAAGGATGCTACACGTGTATAAGATTGTCTCATAAGTTCGTTCACTTCTCGTTACGTTTCAATCGCTAAAAACGCTTGGGAACACACCTCACACGCAGCACAGCTATGACAGAATAGTTGCCAATCTTTCTGTTTTAGGGAGAAATTCCCAGCTCGAAATCAACTAAACCACTTTTGACATACTCGAGTCGTTACCGTATCTTCCACGTAGACAGCACAAATCTACCGGCATTGTGAGGCGGTTTTGTCCTTACGACAATAAAACAGCATAAAAAGTCGGAGGTGTTCCTTTGTACTTTCAATAGTTCGTAAATACAAGCTCACTCTGTTCCATCCAAAGTCAGCCACAAACACACTGATGTATCCAATAGTGAGTCTGGTTGTTGAGCTCGAAGTCGTAGGGGTTGTTGTTGTTGTTGTTGTTGTTGTTGTTGTTGTTGTACACTTGAGTGTACAGAGGTTACAGGGTTTTCAGGTGCTATAGATGGAACTTGCGAGGGAAACGAACGAGCTTATGAGACAATCTTATAATATCTTCCAAGGATATGACACGACGATTTTGAAGAACATCCTCAATTTCCAACTAATCTTCACACGGAGCATTGTATTTTCTCAAAAATGGCTCTAACGATTTCAATTAAAACAAAATATATTTCAGATATTTTTTATAATCTTGTTCTACAACTGATACACGTTAAGCGATAGATGGAAACTTACTGCGCGAAAAAAGAACAAAGCCAAATAGATATCTTTGAAACACACAATTTATTTCAAATAGCTTTTTGTGTCATAAGTCATTTCCGAATATCCGTTATGAATGTTTCGTTTTTTTTTGATACTTTGTCATTCTTTTAAAGTCCTGTCGATATTAAGTTGTTTCCCGCAAATGCACGGAAAGAGTAGAAGATGGAGCACCAGTGGAATGAGATGGTGGGGCAAACCGGAGAACCCGATGAAACCCACGCCGGCGCCGCTTTGTCCATCACAAATCCCACACGCTGTCGCCTGGGATCGAACGCGGGCCGCAGAGTTCTTAAACATTTGACTGTCGCTATTCCCTTTGCATTTGTAACGAAATGTAGTATGTAATGTGGCTATTGCTGCAAAGATTTATCTGTAGTAATGCCACGAGAGGGTTTCATATGATGACAACTTTGCGATCGCGAAGCGCAAGGAAAATTATTCCAAATATGAAAACCTTGAGTGGTATTTGTTTAGAGTATTCCGCGAAATAATTAATAATTCAGTTGTTTAATACTCTTTAATATTAATAGTGATTTTAAAGTAAACCACTTACAATAACTTTCATACATATTAATATTTATTTTCACAGTTGGCACTACAATTAATTTTAGCGTTTAATCCAGGGAAATGAATTTCACATATAGTGAACACAAATGAACGATTCGCTTTAGTGTGCTATTCATTAAAGGTAGGTCTGCTATATATTTAAAATTACAGTTCTTCAGGGTATAGTTTTCAAAAGTAAATGAAGATGGCTGCTGTGTTTGCTGCGTGACGTTCACGAATGTGAGGTTAATTTCTTAATTTGTTCACTTTTACTGCGCATGGATACTCCAGAAGTTCAGAGACGTAATAAAACGTTTAGGTTGGCGGAACCGCAAGGAGTAGGTGATATAACCAAAGTGATAATACCATGACCAGGAGGTGATAATCCGGCATGAGTGGAATAGTCTCTATTAAAATGAAGTAGTTGGAAAAATAAGTTTTCGTAAGAACAGCTTTTTTACTCATTAATAAATAATAGAGCGTAGAGAAAGTCATGTGAGTGTAACACATGAGTGCTAATCTACAGTTCTATTTTCATCACAAAAATATATGTATATTGAATAATCACATAATTTTCTTCTAACATATTTATAATGGCGGCTTAACTTTAATCACTAAATAATTATTTTATTCTGATATGGCAGAATGGTGCAGTGGGTTTCAGTTTCACAAAGTCTCATACTCTTTCTACAACCAACCACTACATATGTACGCAAATTTAGGTTTACAAAACACAAATACCTTTTTCTATAAATGAATTTGTAGCTCAAAACCCGATTTCCAGTGAAATCTCATTATTCTCTTACCTACCATATTATATTGAAGAGAAGGTAGAACAGTACCAACGCGCCTAAATTTGAGACTATGCGTACATTCAGGCTTTTGTTCACAGCTGTATATCCAATTGCGACTGTTAGAGAAAATTACAAACTAGTGGATGCACGTGGTGACAAACACCCGTCTTATTTGTGTTTATTTCCAACCAGTGTCAATATTGTCTCTCGGAGTTTCAAATTCTATTTGTCCTACATCTTCAACATTTATTCTGTTCAGCGTTTATCTTTGTCCTCGTAACGCAGTAGGTAACCTTTGGTCTATTTGAAACGCGGAGAAGGAGATGCCGCCCACGCTGCAATAAAGGACCTGTCTGTCCCGCATATCCTGATTCCGATACTAGTGGGCGTAGAACTTCTTTACGGATTATGGCAAAACCGCAAATAGATAAGAGTAATAGGTTCAGGGAAACAATATCCTCAAAGAACTCCCAAGCAGCTTTTCTCATATGGATTACATTCTTATTTCGATATCGAGGTTTCACCGGCAACACGGGTTATTTTTAGAAAATAAAAGAAAGGTCCACTGTTTGTGTGTGTATGTATGTGTGTGTGTGTGTGTGTGTGTGTGTGTGTGTGTGTGTGTGTGTGTGTGTGTGCGCGTGTGTGCGCGCGCGCGCGTCTGTGAACAGCATAACTCAAAAACTACATGTTGGAAAAATACCAAACTTCGCATTTAAATGCAGTTAGTACCTTTCAAAGATGCGACAAAAATATTTTCAAGAAAATCCCATCTCCACCAAGTATTCCTTAGATGAATAAGTTTACAATACATTTTATTTTCTAATGATTAAAATGTCATAATTTTTTTAGATATTTACGTAACAAATAATGTTATATACTCGTATATGCACTGCATTTGGCTCAGGATTTTAGCTATAACCTTAAGGTTGTCACAAGTGAACTTGAGATAGCGCTCTATTGTTTTTTTCCTCTCGCGCTGATGGTTTACACCCTGCTTCAAAACCAACTTATCCTTTCTTTTCTGGTACAATAAATACTACACGAAAAAGGATCACTAATACGTTATATTACCGCATAAAACAAAGCCATAATGATCACATCACTAATGAATTATGTTTATTGGAGACTCAAGAAAGCACAGATGTAATATTGTAGCAGCACTGGCACTGCCTACAGTCCAACTGCAATGTAGACAATAATTTTAGCGTTAGATAAAAGCGTCTTACAAAAAATACAAATTTTTTTAAAACGCACTATTTGTATCAAATAGACCTTTTTGTGGCATCAGCTATTTCTGGGAACTCAGTCGTTATTGGGAAGGATATTTTTTATTCTTCTGTTATTCTTTTAAAGCGATGTCGTTATTCAGTTGTTTCTTACCATGGCATAGTAAGATTATGGGATTTCAAAGCCAGCACATAGAGAACCGCACCGAAACATTTGGCTTTCCTCTGTTCTTCTTGTGCCTACCACGAAATGTGTAATGAAGTTATTTCTGAAAAGGTTGAACTCGATTAAAATGAAGCACAAGAAAAAGCTGATCTGTTGCACTCACATTACTTTCTGTACTCGTGTACTCACCATTCTTACAAACACTTATTTCTCTATCTACTTCATGTTAGTCGAGATAAACATTTGCAGAAATTACCTTATTGCGTATTTCCCTGTGGGTGCAAGGGGAACATGGGAATACAGTAGGCTTTGAGCGAATGTCAAATCATTTAAAGCTAGTCGGTCTATGAAGGCTTTGAAATTCCGTTCTCTTTTCAAGGCCAAGAGATAAAAAAGGTCAATAACGACCTTCCATTTGAGATAAGTAACTATTGCAAAACTCACAAAAATAACAAGGAAAATCCCCGAAATGGTTCACTCCACAAAAAAAGTGCATTTGGACAGAACTGAACGAGATTTACATTTTTATATAGTAAGGTTTGGTCTATATCTTACGGTTTACCAGTTATGCAAATATCATCAAGAGTAAACAGTACTACAAGTGCTATAGCCAGAAAATTCAGAATATGCATTTAATTTGTCATAAAAATACCTTAAACATATGACATTTTGCTCAAAACCGCTAGAGCCATTTTTGAGAAAATAGAACTTTTCGAAAAATTTCCAATGTAAAGGGTAGTTTAGGGTGGAGGAATTTCCTGGAAAATCTTCGTGTCGCATCCTTGAAAGATATTAAACTTAAATCCCAACTTTGGTTTTCAACCAGCTTTTCGTTTTTGAGTTATGCCGCTCATGGTCAGACACACACGCGCGAAGTTATTATTTCAAAAGTAGTTAACCCCTTTTCCTATTATTCCATCAGCAGCTAAAAATTAAAAAACAATGAAGAATCCATAAGTTATTTACATAACACTATTCGCTTACATATATCTCAAGCTTAATACCTTAATGAATAAGTGTGATCATTTTTGGGAAAATAAAAATAAGGGGAAACTATAGATGTAAAGGATTGCATCTTTAAAAGGCGTTTGACTTCTGTATACCTATATTTGACATTTCATTTGCAATTTACACTGTTCACTTCATCTGCCTTCCCTCGAAATGTTTGTTTTCAAAAATGTCTTTATTTGGGGGACTTTAAAATTTATATATATTTTTAGTAAAATCTAGATACTGAGTTTTCCTACAGAATACGATATTTCTTCCATCTAAGATAAGCAGTAGAGAAAATAAAATATTGCATAATAGAAACTCACCTTCCAGTTATCATTTTAAACTTTCTAATTACCATATCCGAATGCGTTAAAAATCGTACACTGCCTCACACTTTACTTCACATGTGGATATGAGTGGCTTAGTTGATTAGACGCGGCCCTGCTGATCCCAAGGTGCGGGTTCAAACCCGGCCCAGTATGCTTAAAAGCGACATCCCCCGTCGGTAGATTTGCTGGCATGTAAAAGAACAACTGCTGGAGCAAATTCCGACACACCGAGGGCACTGACATGATCCTGGCATTGACAGCGTTGTTAACAAAGAAAATAATTTTCATAAATCTTACTTCACATGGGGCAATAATTTAAACACTGATTTTCAAGTTTTTGTTCAGAAAGCTGTAGCGTAAACTCTACAAAATTCAGCATTTACGCCACTTTATAACTGTACGTGAATTTTCTACCCACAGAAAAACTTTTGGCAATCACTAAAATAATAAGTCTAGATGATGATGACGACGACGATGATGATGATTGGTTGATTGATGGTGATGACAGGTACGAAGAGCGGCAGAAATAAATACACCAAAGACAGCTAACACTGTGCAGCAAAAATCACTGAAATAAGTTGCAGATGCTCTCGATATCACTCCCAAAAGTGGTTCAATAAAGCTGCTTATTATTTCTACTAACCCCTGGGAGGAAGAGAATGAAGGGGGGGGCGGGGGGCGGCACGAAAGGCGATCAGATCCAGACGACGATGCGCGCTAGCAACATCGGGGTTCCCCTAACGATTCCAACACGACACAAATTCCAGACGCCGGCTAGCCCCTGCCTTCCACCCACAACCTGGGTTTCCCGTGTGTAGATGAGACACTCCCAAGAAGAATGGAGTGCCCAGCAGTCCCAGCAAGCGTAGGGAAACATTTTTCCAGAGCGCAATTTCCAACGGCCAGCTGAAATACACCAGCGGCTGTCGTCTGATGAAAGGAAATGATGAGACAGAGAATGATGTGCAAGAAATTCGTGGTAGAAGATGAACCATCCCAGCATTCGAGCATGGACCAGAGAAACCACGGGAAAAACCCATAGTCAGAGTGACCGGCCCGACGGCAATCGAACCGGAAAGTCCCTAATGCGAGCCTCAGATGTTACCGGGAGCCATCTTGCTCGGCGTATCGAGGTACGAACCCATCAATAGTGAAATTCGGCATTAATTCTCCTAAACACTTGGAATATGGGACAATTAATGCCATGACAAAGTTGTAGCTATATAAGAAGACATAACATTCAAAATGAAGAATGCAACCACATTGGATGAAAGTACACATCGTGCATTTATTTACAATAATGTATCACACTTCTTTTCAGAAATCTATATCCTTAATACAAAGACGATAACCTATTCGCTCGGAACATTGCTGTGCGACTATACAAACTATTTAATGATGTACTTCAAAATAGAGCACAACGTCAAAAGAAAAAATTAAGCATTTAACAGCTAAAGCTTTTGCGCACTTGGCGCATACTTCCACAGCAAAGAAAGTAACCGGTGAATGAGGGGGGAGGTTGGGGGATTGCCGATTAGACATGAGTCCGTTACCTTGCTTACTCTTGTGTATGTTACACAGTACAGCTCAGTTACAGCCCATTCAAAAACATTGGCCAAAATGTTGGGTCTTCTACTTTTACGAAGAATACCTTCTTGGTTTTAGTGAATTCTATTTGTGTACATCGAATGATTTTGTGTTTGCAGAAGTACCAAATAGTAAGAAAAACAAATTTGTTCTCACTGAGGCGTGGCTAGTGGGGCGCATGTATTTTTTTAATAGTTTTACTCCTTGTGTAGCATGCGTTCTCCGACACAAACAACCACTGTCCTTGTCGCACTGTTTCCAAACAGAAAATGGAGCCCATTCCTGTCAGGGACTTTCTTTCCGTTGGCGAACAGTACAATAGCTTTTAGTAAAAGCTCTCTAAATTATATCAAATAAAATAAATACAAGTACTACCTAAATATAAAAGCTATAGTCAGGGGTTTGTTGATAATCCTTACATTCACTCAAGTTCTACACTATGAACTGTACCAACGCCTCCTAGGAAGCGCTGAACGTAACAATACGAGATACAGATGTAGATTGCAATGCTTATTTTGAGCGCTCGTTTCTAAACAAGTCCGTGATTCAAAATATGGATGAAGATACCTAGAAAATTTCAATCGAACCAGAAAACACTGAATCGGAACTGTATAAAATCAGGATTAACATAAAAAACAATGTTAGCTTGTATGATTAATAATTTTGTTTAAACTCCTGTTAAAGCTGGTATGACTTGTCACTGCTCTCTGGATTTTGTTTATTACGCTGCTAAAGGTTTCCATGGTGATTGTAGCACCTTTTTCTGAAAGCGTGTACTAAAAAATTTGATGTGTTGCACTCACATAACTCTTGTACTAACCATTCTTACAAACTCTTATTCCTAGATCTTCTTCGAGTTAGTTGATATAAACATTTGTACAAATTATCTCATTGCTTATTTCCTTGTAGGTACAAGGGAAATATGAGAATACAGTAGACTTCGAGCAACAGTCAAATCTTTTAAAACTTCGAGATTCCGTTCTCTTTGCACGGTTAACATATAAAAAATGAATAACGATGTTCCATTTGACAGAAGCATAAGTTCTCCAAAACACACAAATAACAAGCAATATCTCCAAAACGGTTCACTCCACAAATAAATTTATTCAGACATAAATTGTGTGTTTTAGTAAGATCTACATTTTTGTATAGTAAAATTTGGTCTATCTCTTACAGTTTACCAGTTAAGCAAAAGTCATCCAGAGTAAATAAGATTTCATGGACTGTAGCCAGAAAATTCAAGATATACATTTCATTTGTCATAAAAATATTTCAAACATATGGCATTTTAACCAACATCGTTAGAGTCATTTTCAAGAAAATCAAAATTTTTGAAAACTTTTCCATGTAAAGGGTAGTTTAGGGTGGAAGAATTTTCTTCAAGATCTTCGTGTCGCATCCTTGAAAGACATTAAACTTAAAAAATACTAACTTTGGTTTCCAACCGATTTTTCATTTTTGAGTTATGCTGTCCACAGACTGACAGACACACGCGCGCGCGGACCTTTTTCTGGAAATGCATTTTTTTTTATCCAGGGGGCCTTGAAACATACATTTCCGGTGACATCTCGACATCGAATTTTTAGGTGGAATACAATACTTCCTCTACTATACGTAGAAGAGAAAGTAAAAAGTATTGGAGCTGTAACATTTGTTCTGTAATACGTGAAAGAGATGACTTAAGCAGTTCATGCCTGCAGCGGTAAGGTACAGAAATTGACAACAGAAGTACGAAGTCGACAAACGTGAAACGCGCTGATGCAGTTACTTTATTTCTTTTTACAACTCATGAATGAGAAGTGGTGTCCACATAGGCAAGTTTACACATTTATCAAGCTGAACACAATACTGCGAAGATAGAAGCTCACTTCGGATTGGCAGCAAATTCAATAAGCTGTTGACAGAAATGACCATAGCTTCCACTTCCTAAAGTGATTTGAACTTTCTCGCCTAGAAGTAATAGATTCTGTACCATTTCATTTTATTACTGAAGAGGAAGTTTTCTTGTTTCCATCAGGGCACGCAATGTACCAGGAATAATCAGTAGACAACTTTAGCCATACAAATCTTTCAGTTTCTCTTAAGTGCAATACACAGAAGAAATTTTGCATTCCACCCAGAATATGGATAGCAAGATTTCACCAGAAATATATGTTTTGAGGCTCCCTGAATAAAAATAAAACATTATTAGAAAATGGTCCCTGAGAGAGACAGAGAGAACAGCATAACTCAAAACTGGAAAATCATTTAAATACCAAACTTGGTATTTAAATTCAGCGTTTTCCAGGAACTCTTTCAGCCCTCTCATAAATGGCAAATGCTGGAGAGGTACCCTGGAACGTTTCTTTTCCAAAATATCATTTCACTGCATGTGT
Source organism: Tenodera sinensis (assembly GCA_030765045.1). Lineage (NCBI taxonomy): Eukaryota > Metazoa > Arthropoda > Insecta > Mantodea > Mantidae > Tenodera > Tenodera sinensis. The sequence continues at coordinate 182,172,808 of CM060962.1, read as the reverse complement.
CATCAGTGTCCGCCGCCTGTGGTGCCGTATGTAATAACGTGCGTTGAACACTAAAAACATCTTGTGTGTCCACTCACATGACTTTCTGTACTCACTCTTATACAAACTATTTTTAAAACGCTTCTTCTTGTATCTACTTAATGTTAACCGAAAAAAGTATGTAGATATGGTTTTATTACATATTTCCTTATAGGTACAATGGGAATAGGAGAATCAGTGATAGTCAAGTCGTTTAAGAGCTGGCCACTATGTGATGGGTTTCAAATGTCATTTCCTTTGCATAGCCAACAGCAAGAATAATTACTTCCCATTTGAGAAAAGTATAATTAATGGAAAATTCAAACAACCAACAAAGAATATCTCGGAAATAGTTCACTCCACAAAAAGATCCATTTTACATAAATTACGTGTTTCAACGAAATTTACATTTTTTGTGAGTAGTAAGGTTCTGTCCATCTCTTACGGCGTACCAGTTATGTAAAAGTCATCCAAAATGAAGAGGACTTCTGAGAACATTCCCAAAAAATTCAAGATATACTCGTACATTTGTTTTTTATAAAAATATATTAAACATATAGTCTTTTAATAAAAATCGTTAGTCAGTTTTTATAAAATCAAAACCTTGGGAAAATGTTCCTTGTAAAGGGTATTTGAGGGGGGGGGGGAGGTTTTCATGAAGATCTTCATGTTGTGTACTTGGAAGATGCTGAACTTAAATACCAAAGCTTTGATATTTAACCGAATTTTCGTTTTTGAGTTACACTGTACACACACACACACACACACACACACACACACACACACACACACACACACACACACACACACACACACACACACACACACATTTTCCCAACAATACCATTTTGCATTCAACAAACCATATATTTCCACTGAAATCTCGGTAATGAGTTTTTGAGTGGAATAGAACACTTCCCTACTTACTATACGCAGTAGAAAAAGTAAAAGATAAATAAATAATAAAATTAAAAAATAAAGATAACTGAAGACGTGCAACCTTAAGTGCAATGGCGATATACCCAATATACAGGAAACGTCAACGGCCCATTTCATTCGCCTTCATGTGAGGGTAACATTCGGGAGGACCCGGGTTCGAATCCCGTTGGGCTGGCCAAATCTTGTGTTTACATGTAGTCAAAGGTCGATAGACACTGAAACTGACACTGACACTGAGATAGGTCCTCCTCTATTAAGGACTTCTTGACCAATCATTTCCTTTAGCCTGTTTCACCTTCGTATGTTTCAGGATTGCAGGACAGGTGACGGCGATTTGTAAGTGGCGGCGGGTCGGTGAAGTTTGCACTGTGTAACGGATTTCCCCTTGGTGATTGCACTTGGAAAGTCGGCTCGTACCCCTTTGTGGGTGTGTTCGTTCCCGGAAACCCTCAGGTAGGTGATGGCGCAGGATTAGTGTCAATCTAGAATCATTAGGAGTCTTGTTGCAAGCGCCTGGTCTGGTCGATTTTCGGTCTCCCCTTCATCCCTTCCTTCCAGGGTCAAGTAAAACACAATGGCCTACTAAGATGGCCTAAATGCGTTGCTCAGTTCCAGTGGCTAGAGTCCCCCCCCCCCCCCCTTCGCCCCAAGGGGTGAAATGTTCAATAGTGTTTCACCAAACATGGTACTGCTGACGCCTCTCCAAACGTGGCGTTTACTTTCACCAAACATGGTAGTGCTGACGCCTCTCCAAACGTGGCGTTTACTTAAATACTCTTCATTCGTGTGGATAAATTGCTCTAAAAACAAAACGGTGCAATTTTCGGTTGCGAAACCTTATACGTATAAGTACAGAGCAGTAATGTCCAACCTTGTCTCTTTGGAGACGCTTACGTAATTAGCTATTACGCACCCCACTCTTTCAGTCGGAGGGTGAATCACGCCTGCGGCGTTTTGACTCACAAGCAGTCAGTATCAAGTGACGGACACGAACAGGCGATTCCATGGCAGTTTCTAAGGCATACCTTGAATTTTCTGGAGATTTCCTCAGAAGACCTCTTCATTCTAGATGATTTTTGTATAAATGGTGAACAGTAAGAGACAGACAAAAGCTTACTCAATAGAAAATGTGAATCTCGTTAAAACATCCAATTTATATGTAATACTTCTGTTTTCTTTTGAGTAAACCTTTCCGAGGTATTCTTTATTATGTACTTGAATTTGCCAATACTTATACTTTTCTCAAACAGGAATAGGTATGTTTTTCGTTTTTTTAACCTCGTGACCTTGCAAAGAGAACGGAATTTCAAAGGCATCACATAGCATGGTGATTAAAATGTATATAGAGAAATAAGCATTTGCAAGAATAGTGTGTATAAGAGTGAGTATAGCTCTACATATATTTGCGAACAGAGTTTCTCCAAATTGAACTGTACTAAAAGTCTGTATCGCAATAGGTTACGCGACGATCACTTGGTGTATCTTCTAAGGCTATGCACTTCGACTTTTTCACCAAATATTGATAGACTTCTTAGACGTAAGCAGTACCAAATAAGTCACTATTGAGCAGATGTTTATCGCATAAGATTTGAAAGCGATTTCGTAAATCAAACCAACGTACATGTAACCAACCCGCCACTGCAACACAATGCACGTCCGAATGTTAAAGAATGGCAAACTCAGCGTATAGTGGAAGGAGGTAAATCCAACCTCCCCTCTTTCGCAAACGTTGGACATTGCTTGTATAGAGTATACCGAAGAAGATTGACAGTATAATTGCCTTGATTTTGAAAACTAGCTGGCTGCAAATCTCATTCAAGTTATGAAGTAATGAAGCAATAGGAATCATTTAGACTAGGGAATACTGAGGCCACAGATAGGAAGGAACAGGGCACTCACCCGATCGCATGGCGTGCATGCTAGTCCTGGAGTCCTAAAACGCCTTCTCTTTTGTCATGCTACAAGTAACATCTTAACAATGAGAAACGCATCATACAAAAGAAAAAGAAATTAAATCTGAATACCATTATACTCTAATTTTTCAAACTGATTAAAATGCGTCAACGAGCAGATGTGAGGGGCAGAAGGAGGCAATAGTCACACGTGCTGGACTTCCAAATGAATCGCTAGTTCCTACAAGGCAATTTTTGATTGCCTATATGGTCACTGGTCAGCGTTCCGATTTTTTAATAATCCATAAGCCCCTGGTTCAATTTCCGGTTGAGGCGCTGGAATTTTCCTTTAATTAGAATCTTTCTCTAGCTCTGCAGAGTCTGGCAATATACACGTGAGCGTGTTTCATGTTATCAGTGATTAAAAACTGATCTTAATATGAATTACGTAGCAAGTGGCTTCTAAAGTCGAAGTCCCCTGTATGACCATACAACCCCTTTTCTATATGAAGCAATGGAAAGGGGGAAGGAAGTTTTCCTTTCTCTATCATGTACTTACATAGTGGGTATTGTAATATGCTTTAAGGTCGCCTGTAACGGAGAAAAACACTTGTGTGTGAACAGCATAACTCAAAAACGTAAAGTCCGTTAAATAACAAACTTGGTATTTAAGTTCAACATCTTCCATGAATGTGACAAGAAGCTTTTCAAGAAAATTTCCCCTTTACATGGAACATTTTTAAAAAATTTGATTTTCTCAAAAAAAAAGTCTCTAACGGTTTTGGTTAAAATACATCATCTTTATGATACTTTCATGACAAATGAACTGCGTATCTTAAACTTGTTGGAAATGTTCTCAGTTCTCTTCACTCTTCATGCAGAGAGAACGGAATTTTAAAGGTATGACATAGCGACCAGCTCTTGGAAGATCTGACTATCCCTTAAAGACTACTGTATTCCCCTTGCACCTGCAAGAAAATTAGCAATAAGCTAATGTTTGCAAATGTTTATCTACATTAACATGAAGCAGATAGAGAAAGAAGCGTTTGCAAGAATAGTTTGTACAGGAGTAAATAAAGTCAAGTGAGTGCAATAACCCCTAGCGCAACAGCCCTGCACGGGTTAAGGCTTACCGCCCGGCCGCTGCATTCCCCCTCTGGCCACTACAGGTGTCAGAACTGGAGGGTGCGACGTGGTCAGGGCCCTGCGCCCCTGGTCGGTTATGCGGTCGCTTCTTCTTTATCAAGTAGTTCTTCAACTGGCCCCTCCGGGACCTAACGAGGCTGAATGTATCCAGCGTCATCCCCATGCCGGTACCAGGGATCGAACCGGGGTCCTCCACGCCAGAGTCGGCGAGTAACCACTGTGTTACGGAGGTGGTGGAATGCAATAGATGGATTTTCCTTTTTAGCTTGAAGATGGATTCATAAGACACGTAACTTTACGCTTTCACTCTTATAAGAATAAATTCTAAAGAAATAGTTAAATATTTTAAGTAGCTGTAAACATGAAACTACTTCCCGTGTCATCATTAAACAACTGAAGGAGAATGGAATATTCTCTCACATTCTTATGTAAGGCATTTTAAATAACAGTATGAAAGTTGTAACAATGAATATTATATCCAATATTGAACCAAATAAAAATTGTGCGTCTAGTATTCACATATTTAATTATTTGTATATAACTAAATGTTTTTTCTTAGTTTAAACACCAGTGGAGCAAAATGTTTTATTAAAATGTTTCATCAATATAACTAGGTAAGTAAATCATTCTCATGGATGGCCCAAAAATGGCACCTAAGCAATACACACAGATGTATATTTTATTTCCCTACAACATATTCTGCACTGGTTTTTGTTGCGTATATTCAAGCTCTTCAGCGATTTTGTTATAAACCAATTACCACAGCACACCCTTTGGATTGCGGAACTTCCAATTTGCGTTGCTCCATAGCAACTGATCCAATCCCACGTGGCTGGTGCGTTTTCACGAGACGACCACCTCATTAACGCCCTTCTTTGTGTTCCCATTGTGGTCAATCTGCACGTGGAACACTTGCAGTGCTTATCTCCGTCGGTGTTTTACAATAGAACAGTAAGCAATGAGAATCATGCTAGCCACTTGGGCAAACGTTACTCTCACTTTTATTTTAGGTACTATCAAGGGATTAAAGAAAGAAAATAAATCAGATGACTTACATTCACATCACTAGGGCCCGGCTGTTTATGACATGGCATAGTTACTGGTAAGTAGAGCAAGTATTTTACACCACCCAAAAATTCAATGTCGAGATTTCACCGGAAACATATGTTTAGAGACCGCCTGAATAAAAAAAAAAAAAAAAAAAAAAAAAAAAAAAAAAAAAAAAAAAAAAAAAAAAAAAAACCTTTTAGAAAAAGGTCCGTGTGTGTTTCTTTGTGTCTCTCAGTCTGTAGTTAGCATAACTCAAAAACGAAAACTCGGTTAAAAATCAATGTTGGCATTTAAGTTTAATGTCTTTCAAGGATGCGACACGAAGATTTTCAAGAAAATAGCCCCACCCTAAACTGCCCAGTACACGGAAAATTTTTCGAACATTTTGATTTTCTTGAAAACGGCTCTAACGATTTTGATTAAAATGCCATATGCTTAAGATATTTGTATGACAATTGAAATGTGTATTTTGAATTTTCTGGCTATAGCCTATGTAGTCCTGTTTACTTTGGATGACTTTTGAATAACTCGTAAACCGTAAGAGATAGACCAAATCTTACTATACACAAAAATGTACATCTCGCTAAAACACACAATTTATGTCCATATATATATTGTAGAGTGAACCATTTCGTAGAGAAAGTCATGTGAGTGCAGCGGATCACATTTTTCTGTTTTTTTTCCCATGCAAAGCATAAGCGAAGCACGATTTTATCTATGGTGATTAAAATTATGCAATTCTTATCGGTCATATATAGTAATATTTTGTCTTTTTAGCACTTTTTTGAAATTTTCTTGGTATTTTTGGAATTATAGTAATTGTGTCATAAAATTTTCATTTTGCAATATTTTTATATTTCCATTCCAGTTTTGCATATGCGCTTGCAATCGTCTCAAAAGACCGATTTTTCGTCTCCTAACTCTTGCCTGTAATAGTTCTTACAATTATCTTTCTTAGAAATGTATGTTTCTGTGAATTTGGAGGGTGAGCTGCATATATAGAAAGATACACGCGTAAGAAGTGACAGATACAAAGAAAGCACGGACAGTTTAGTATGGCTGTTGTCAGGTTTTCTGCCTAGCAATTCCTTCCGTAATTAGAATTCTTTCTGATCGCCCTTCAAAATGTGACATTTATTTCATTCTGTGCAGAGCTGAGGGTTACCTCTGTATTGAGAAATTAAATTAATTCAAGATGTAACAATAAAATTAATATTATGATTTATTTATTATTGAGTGTGCTAGATTTCAAAGCAGATTTTCGATATAATGTTAATTTAAAGAGCATTACAATTTTGAAGATTTCGAAAACGCAACCAAAAATAAGTCATACTTATCGCCATATTCTAATTTTTTTTCTATCACAAATGTTTGCGTATTTCTAACATTTTTACGTCATAAACATTGGGCCTTGCACATTACTGTCTCTATCCATTCTTCAACGAACTATTCTTTAAAAGGCTTTTCGTTCTATTTAATTTTCGTTAATGGAGATAAACTATTGTAGAAATGGTTGTATTACGTTTCCTTGTATGTAGAATGGGGATATAGGAATATAGTAGGCCTAAGTGATAGTCAAATCTTTCAGAGCTGGTCGCTATGTGATGGCTTTGAAATATCGTTCTCTTTGTATTAAGAGGAAAAAAAAAGAAAGAAAAGAAAATGGTACAACGACTTCCCATTTCAGAAGAGTAAGTGTTGGATTATCCAAACCAAGGAATATCTCGGAAATTGTTAACTCTAAAACAAATTATGCTTGATATAACTTGTATGTTTTAACGACATCTGTATTTTGTGTACTGCGATTTTGTATATCCCTTTCGGTTTACCACTTATGCGAAAGTCATTCAGTGTAAAAAGGATTTCAGAGGCTATTCCATGAAAAGTCGAGACATTCATTTAATTTCATTTGAATATATCTTAAACACAAGATATTTTAATCAAAATCAACACAGCTATCTTTGTGAAATGGATTATTTTTTAAAAATGTTCCACGTAATTGGTAGTTTTGGTGGGAGAATGTTCTTGAGAATCTTCGTGTCGAATACTTGGAAGGCGCTGAACTTAAATACCTCTTTTTTAGGATTCAAAGTCCCAAAACGTGTATTTTCAGTGAAATCTAGATATCAAAATTTTGGGTGGAATGCAATAGGAACTATTTGCTATGTACTGGAAGAGAAAGTAGAAAACCTGATATGGTGCATTGACCAGCTTTCTTTACAAATTCACATATTTTCATTATACATTAGAGGGTATTCGCATGAAAAATTATTATTATTCTGTACTTGCTCGCTACTCACAATATATTTTATCTAAGAATTCTTTCAAACTAAGCAAGAAGGTTTCAACATGCGGAAACACTCAAAATGCTTACTTGGTCAGTCTAAGCTTCCAACATGGAATATATCGAAAATACCTAACGCTTCGAAAAATAGGATATATTTGACACAAATTGTGTATTTTAAGGAAATTTACATTTTTTAATCTGTATATGTATGTATAGGTTCAGCTTATACAACGTAGGGGTACACCTCATGCACTGCTGAAATGGAGGGAGGTGTCTCGCACACTGCTACCTACATAGATCATTAAGTGAAGGAGGAACGGGAGGCTACACGTCACATGCAGATAGGCCACAAAGACGCGCGAAGTCCCTAACACTTCCAGGCTCGAAGATCCGTCTCATTGATGGACCTGTCTAGAAAGCACGTTGAAGCACCCGTCGTCCAAGCAGACGTCTAGTTTGTCCGGAAACACTCTTTCCTGTGAGCAAGCATCCGCGCCATCTATACGCACCGCCATACGCCACGAAACCTAGAAGCACACCTAAAGGACTGGTAAATGAGAAACCACCCCACCATTCGTCTAACGACCTAAGAAAAACACGAAAAACCCAAGGGCAGAGTGAGCGGTCGACAGGAATCGACCCTGGTACCTCCAGAATACGAGCTTCACACCTTACCGCGGGACATCTCGCTCGATACATATTGTCTCAATCTATGTATTGAACGAACTATATACAAGTTTTATGGCATTTCATTAACGCGTCCAAAGCGATATTTGAAAGGATAATAAATTACTTAGCAAACTACAATCATTCTTACATAATTATATTTGCATTTAGGAAATACTTTGCTAGACTCAAATTATACTCTGTAGTATCAATCATGTTTTGATTCGTTCTCACCCTGAGAAGTGATGATTAAATTGCTACCCCAGGAAATTTCTGTAAATTTATAAGACACGTAACTGCGTTCTATTGTTGGATGTGTTTGAGAAGACACAATCTAAAGTTTGTTCCTTCACGGTTAAATCACACGCTATAGTAAACTTTTTAATGTAAATCGTACTGATAATTAAATTTGGATACAAGGATACGGAACATTAGTAACATTCAAAGAACAAGAATGGTATTTTTTAGTAGAAAGACAGTTTTATGCAACTAACGAGTTTCATAATTATAATTCATATAAGTTTATACTATATCACCTAATGTCAAAGATGCCACATAAACGTTAATAGCCATGCAAGCGTATTAAATATACGATATTGTAATCCAATAGGAACCACTTTGGAAAAAAAATACAAAATAACACAATGCTCCAGGAAAAGATTACCAAATCATCTGCCCTCTAATAAGGTTGACCACACGGATCCATTATACATACAGATTAGAAAAAAATATTAATATGTTTTACAATCGGTTTTAAAAATAAAGTACCAAAGTTATCAATAATTGGTTTTAAAATAATTATCCTACTTATTTCTACTAAAATTTTAATTTGCTACAGAGTTTGTTTGGAAATAAATTATCTTAAATATTTTTCGACACTATAGTGAGTCTCTTACTGTAAGTATGCTAATCTGCTTTAATTCGTGGCATTTAAATTTAAAAGCCAGGTTTTTAAAAATATTTTTGGTAATTTGGAGTGGGGGATTTTCGCTAACATCTTCCTTGGGAGATGTTGAATTGAAATACGAAATTTGGTACGAGACCTATCCGATATTTAACTTTTGAGCTGTGCTGTTCATAGACAGATAGCCTTCTTTGGTTAAACGTTTTTCAGGCGAATCTTCGATATCCATATTTTGTTGTCATTGACAGGCAAGAACATAGGGGATTGATTCTTGAACCCACAATCCGATCTGAAAAAATATAGACCAAATAAAGAAGAGTGATAAGAAAAAAAACTGCATTATGAGCCTTATATTCCTTATTTAAGAGATAAATACAAAATATGCTCGTGGAGTGGTTAGCAAGTTTACTATTGATTTGTTCCGACGCTTTAAATTGCAATTAAGTGTTTTACAAGATAGTGGTTTACAAATCATCCGTGTTTCTTTGTACATTTTACACAATAATTTGTATACTACACTAAATCAAATAAATAATTCTAAATAGGTTAACTATCCTACTTCTAAATGTAATAATTTTGTACATTAGTACACTTTATCAAATATGTTTACATTATACGGTTTTTTATTCTTCATCATTCATATTTAAAATTGTCTTCTTCTACAGATTTATTAGCAGGCTGTCTTTATGACAACGTTAAAATAGCGATTTCAAACTACTGGATTTTCTCTCTCGGACAGCAGCGATGTTTCAGTTACATTAAAAGCTTTTCTTCTGGTAAGTACACTTTTTGCACACATATTATTTTTATTTTTGCGCATGTAAATAATTCATTCCTACAGGCATTACATTAAAACATTTGCATATCCATTGGTTCAGTGGATATTTTCAAGAGCCGCCCTCAATATTCATGGAAAATAGACTAAGGAAAGCAAGGCGTGGTAAACAGCGGGTTATTTTCGTTCGACGTGTGACCAAGTGTATCTAAAACGTTAGAGCTAGAAAATTACCCACGCCTCTATTAGCGTCTTGTCAGTTTGATAATAATTAGTGACAACTCGACACGTAAGCAAGCTCACGCCACCTTTTAGCCTTGTCAATCAGCAAACACGTCATCATATACTTCATCATGTGCCATAGAGTACTTAATCATGGAGTGGGCAGCTAGGAATGAAACAGATCTGGAAGCTTATTACATTTAGAAGTCGCGCTTAGAGTTGCAACATTTCAACTAGTTTACAGTTTCATTATCTGTTATTTAACTTATTTTTTTAAAATAAACGCATTTACATTCACTCTCTGCGTTGAAGTGCCCTTGATACCTGAATTATTGATACCTAAGATTGTGTACTTTATATATGTTATCATGCAAGACGCACGAGTCATAATTTTGTCAGGGAATAAGAAGCCATTAGCCAGGCAATTTAAGTGTTGTGCAAAAGCAATTAGTTATAAGTCAGTACTGCTAAAGCAATTAGGCGTTCCGGTGAACTCAGACAACAATAAATCCATTAGGCCAAGGTTCAGACACTGAGAACTCAGTACGTTCAGAAATCGCAGAGCTGCAAATACATACCTTTGCCAGTTCTAAAGTTTTCTTCAAATTTAACATGTGACACAGTTAGAAGTTGCGTTTCAGATGCGAATAAGAAGCTTAAAATTTGGCAACGTGTAATGTAGGAAATTTGGTGGTGTAGTCATAAAGTAGGTGCAACTTATGTTGATAAAATAGCGTGTATTTCTAAAATTCGTGTCTTTCAGTTTACAGTCTTAAAATTGTTTACATTGCACAAGTGTTTTACTGTGATCAATTGTCGGCAGTCCGTAGCGCCTAAAGACCGCACACGAGTTAGCATATACTTGACGGTAGCCGCAAGGGGGTTTACTGCTTAACATTTCAGTGACTTACGGTAACTTCTCACTGTCATGGAAATAGTTATTTTAAACAGCAAATTTGGCGCTTCAGAAGTTAGCGAATATAATACTTCAACCGTTACAGCCTCTAGTGCTAAAATTCATAAAACATTTAATTCTCCACCTTGGTTGGCAACGGTTGGCAACTCACTTAAAATAGTAAACTTTTAGTCTCCATTAAATTTATCAGCTCACTTAACCGGTCTTGAATATTCTCACACCCACCCACGCATACCCTAGAGAAAGATCTCATAGTTTGCCACTGTAGCAGACTCATCAAAGACGGTGAAATTGGAGACGGCATCAAGAATGTTGCACGTTATCACCCTGCACAACAATGCACAGGCAGAATTTTGGTAACTACGATGAAAATGTTCAAAAATATTTCAAGTGATTTATTATAATAATTTAAAATGCATTTTTAAAGTGCATTTTGAACATTGTGCGCAAGTCATATATGTCATTCATAATTAAGTGTCCGTTTGGTACGATTATCAGTGTTACATACAACAGTGTGGTTATATGGCATACAATATCTTAAATGCTTATTTTCTCTTTTTAAAATATTCAGCATTCTTCAACCTATAAAATGCTCAGTTGCAAATACTAGTCTGATTTGGATAAAATATTCAGGGAATATACAGAAACAGACAATAAAAAGCTTTTAACATATAATTGTGTTTATGCAAATAAATTTGTTTTCTGAGATAAATAATTTAAAAAGTTTATCTAAAATCTGTTAAGTACGACTAAACAAGACGATAATTTCATCATAGAATCACTGTTCATAATAACGATAATGGAATCATAGTTGAACAAAACTTAAAGTGGTCAGAAGGCATTCATTATGTTTGCGAAAAGAACAGCATTTCTCTAATCTTTAAGAAGAAAAAGAATTGCAAATGATTTATTATGGTGTCATATTTTCATATGTAATAAGTAAGATAGAAATCTGGGCATGCAGTGCAAAATCAAACATGGGAAGATATGTTAAATTATTGAAGCAAGCGATTAGAGTAGTACTTCATTGTATGCGTATAAAGTATTGGTCGCAAAAGCATAATTTAAGAAACGAAAACGTTCATCATTATAAGACACAATACAATTATGTTTTTTACAGAAAAGCTTTTAGAATAAGTATTTGTTACAAAGATCCTCGTGTGATGGGACTAAACAGTATACTACCAGATTCTGTAATAAAACTAATATAACACCTACTTTTAGGTATAGGCTTACGAGCTATTTAATAAATAAAGAAATCTATAGGGTTGTCAACAAGTCCCTCCGCACCGTGCCGGTGCCTACCACTCAAGATAACGTTGATATCTTGTTTATCTACATTTCCTTTCATGAATTACATACGTGAATCTATCAGATTTTTTTATTTCGCGGAACATATACTTTGCGGCAGCCAGTGCTGTGACTGGAATTTCCATCTCTAGGGGACTCCTGGTTACACGAGAGCTGCGGAGTGACTTCTCGATAACACTATATTCTGGATGAATTGTATTAACAAATGAATCTAACTGTAAATACGTAATTGTAATTTTGGCAATGTCTGAAATTGTATTGCAGTTTATTAACAAATTCATCATCATCATCATCATTATCATCATGAATTTGCTGAGTCATTAAGTTGGTTTCTAGTTGTTTCTTGAAATGTACCTATAGGTTTCCTGCAACAGGGGGAAAAGTTTGATACAGAGTTTATTTCCCATCATTCAGTGCGGTTTTATTTTATCACAGAAGACAAAAGGAAACGGCAAACGGAAGCAGGGATCCAGGAAGCGAAAACAAAAGGTGGTCAGATATTTAAGACTGGAAGAGAAAGGAGACAGTTGACTGTGAGATAACCATGCAGTACATCTCTGAACATCAATAACAAGCTAAATATGTGTTAGAGAAAGTAAAAATGTAACCGTCAATACAAATAAATAAAATAAAAGGTAGAATAGGAATTTATAAAACAGTGTTAATTTCAGACCTTTCGGAAAGCTGTCCGCTAAAGCCTCAGTAACTTCACTTCCAGAATCTTTCATAAGTACTAAATACTGCAAATAAAACTAAAATTAACTGCTTTAAAAATGTTTGGACCCGTCAAATTTAATATTTTGAAAGGAAAATTTAACAAAACAGAAACAAATCTTTTAGCTATTTTTGCACATGCTATGTCATCGACAAAAAGTTTAAATGGTGCGAGTAACATATTTTCTTTTTTCCACTGTTTTTTCTGAAGCTGGTTCTTTTATATAGTTCTATAAATAGTTTCATTTTTTTCACACAAAGGTTGGGTGGCTGGCCCGTGGCGCAGTTGGTAGAGCACCTGCCTGCTGTGCTAGGGATCCCGGGTTCGATTCCCGGAAGGGGGGTGGAAATTTTTCTCCAGCCAAGTTTATTCCTCATCCTTCTCTGAGTCTGGAAGAATGAATGTGTGTGTGAATTCAAAGTACAAAAACCCACCATTTACCAATAGGCAAGGCCGCCGATGTGACCTCTGCAGTTAAAGGCGGTATATAAATGGAACAATTAAAAAAAAACAAAAAGGTTTGGTTGTCACGGGAACAGTTTAATTGCTGGCTTGTGTAGTGATTTTCTCCTAATTTACACAAGTACTGTAGCAAATTAAATTATAATTATTTAATAAGGTGCTCAAAATACTCCCCGGTTTACAATCTGGCAGTGACTTGTTGGACATGTTCAATCATTATACCTGTGCATTCTTTCCTGGTCCTCATTTTTAGCTCTTCTGTGTTTCCAAATCCCGTAACAAAGACTATTTTTCAAATGTCACCATAAAAAGTAATTTAATGGAGAGAGATTTATTCCCATACCAACAAAACCTTTCGTAAGAGAGAAGTAAAAGTGTCCATGAAACCAAATAAGACAACTACCTCTCAGTAGAAAATGGAAATAAAAATAGTATGCTGCTATTTCATATTTTTGTCAAGTACGTCACACCCTCTGCAACAACGGGTGACAATTTTTTTTTTTTTTTTTTTTTTTTTTTTTGTAAAAATTCCCTTTCAAAATAGTAAAGGTGATGTGTCCGAGTATTTTTTAAAAAGCTAATAAGTGAACTTAGGCTGTTTTTACCAATTTTATTAGAACAAAATATTGCAATGATTAAAGCGTGGTGTTTAAACGTAATTAATTCACTGTATGCACTTTTTAAGTGAATTTTTTTAAACTAAGTGAAATGCCTGATTATTTTTTTGTGTTTTTAGAATAAATTTTTGAAAACATAAATATTCCAATAACCTGGAAATCGACTCATATAGTTTTCAGAAATTTAAAAATTAGGAGTTGAAGTTTCAGAAAATCTTAAATTTATGATTTGGATACTGTTAACATCGCTTTTGCTCTTAGTTTCTGTTTTTATGTCTTATCTGCCCTTCCAAAAATTTACAAATATTTTCACACCTCAGTCATTGCCTGACCACAACAGATTTTCACTTCAACTACAGTTTATAAATGATAAATGAATAAAATGCACTAACTATAAACCAATTTGTTGCGAAAATCAAAAATAAATGAAATGTGCCTAAAATTTGAATTTTTTTTCTTCAGATTTTTACCTTTTCTGCCTTCTCGAACTGTGTAGATAGAGGAAGTTCTACATTCCCCCTAAAATTCTATGTTTAAATTTCACGGGCAATACATTATTTTGAGACCCCCGAACCAAATAAAGGTATTTTAGAAAAAGATCCGTGCGCGTTTATGTCATGAACAGCATAAGGGGGGAAAAAAGCTAGAAGTCCGGCAAATATCAAATTTCGTATTTAAGTTCAATATCTTCCAAAGATGTGACACTAACCTTTGAAGAAAATCCGCATCTCCCAAAACTACCTTTAATTCTCAGAAATAACTAAGATTTTTATTAAAATACCTACCATATGTTTAAATAATTTACATGGCAAGTAAAATATACATTTTGAATTTTGTCAGAATAACTTATGAAGCCCTTTTTATTCGGAAGTGCAACTGGTAAAACATAGAGATAGGCAAAAATGCAGTGCACAAAAGCTGTCCATTGTCTGTCGGCAGCGTAGTGGCGATTACAAAGGCAGCGGTGTGAGGCAGCTGTCACGCAATCCTCCTTTGATGCGCGGCCGCGGCGACAATATAAACAGGCGTCAAAATGGACCCGCAAAGAGCATATTTCCTGAATGACTTCATGCGGAAAATCATGACCATCATTTACTAACGGATGTGCTAGAACAGAACACTTGGCATTTGCTTTTACTTTGTTACTGAAATCACTTCTGAGAAGGAAGAAATACATTTTCCGCATTGAAAACTGACAAGAGTAGAAATACGGATTGTCGAATAACTTCGATAAGTTTGAAGTTTGAAAGGACATCTTATGAAGAAGCACCGTTAAAAAACATAAGAATTTATGAGAAAAATCTGATGTGTTGCACTCATATGACTTTCCCTACTTTTGTACTATTCTTACAAACTCTTATTCCTTTATCTTATTCATGTTAGTGGAGATAAACATTTGCGGAACTTATTGTTAATTTTCTTGTAGGTGCAAGGGGAATATGGGTATACAGTAGGATTTGAGCGATAGTGAAATCTTAAGCTGGTCGCTATATGAAGGCTTTAAAATTCCGTTATCTTTGCACGGCCAAGAGATAAAAAAGGTTAATAACAAAAAACATCTCCGAAATAGTTCACTCTACAAAAAATGCATTTGTACATAACTTCTATGTTTTAATGAGATCTACATCTTTTGTATACTAGTAAGATTGGGTCTGTCTCTTACGGTTTACCAGTTATGCAAAAATGATCGATAGTAAACAAGACTACATTGGCTATAGTCAGAAAATTCAAACTATGCATTTCATTTGCTATAAAAACATCTGGCATTTTAATCAAAATCGTTAGAGCCATTTTTGAGAAGATAAAAATTCTTGAAAAAATTTCCATGTAAAGGGTAGTTTAAGGTGGATGACTTCTCTTCAAAATATTCGTGTTGCATCCTTGAAAGATATCACTTAAATACCAACTTTGGTTTCTAACTGATTTTTCGTTTTTGAGTTATGCCGTTCATAGGCAGACAGACTCACACACACACACACACACACACACACACACACACACACACACACACACACACACAAAGGCGCGCGCGCGGGAAAATGTTTGCTAAAATGCTTCTTTTTTTTATTCAGGGAGCCTCAAAACATACATTTCCGGTGAAATCTCGGCATCGAATTTTTGGGTGGAGTACAATACTTCCTTCTACTTATCAGTAGAGATAATAAAAAAAAATGTGTCTATCAGTCTGTGGACAGCATAGCTCAAAAACGAAGACTCGGTTAAAAACCAAAGCTGGTATTTAAGTTTAATGTCTTTCAAGGATGCGACACGCAGATTTTGAAGAATCTACCCTTTACATGGAAAGTTTTTCGAAAATTTTGATTTTCTTGAAAATGGCTGTAACGATTTTGATTAAAATGCAATTTATTTGAGAAATGTTGATGATAAATGTATATCTTAAGCTTTCTAGCCTAGGTAGTCCTGTTTACTATGGACATCTTTTGAATAACTCGTAAACTGCAAGAGATGACAAAATCTTATTATGTTGTAATAATAAGAGGTGAATTATATATATAAGAATATATATATATATTTTTTTTTTCTTTTGCAGTTTGTGAATTGTAGTTTCAATATTAGGATTCACTAAATTTTCCTATGAAGTTAATGAAAAGTTAATATTTATAGGAATATTTATTTTAACTTTCTACTGTACAAAAATGTAGATCTCGCTAAAACACACAATTTATGTCCCAATAAATTTTTTTGTACAGTGAACCATTTCGGAGATATTCCTTGTTATTTTAATAAGTTTTGTTGAACTTGTACGCCTGTCAAATGGAACATCGCTATTCATTTTTTTCATATGTTAAGCGTGCAAAGAGAACGGAATTTCAAATATTTCAAGTATTTGTCTATCGCTCAAAGCCCACTGCATTCCGATATTCCCGTTCCGCGTGCAAGAAAACGAGAAAAAAGATAATTTTGTTCAAATGTTTATCTCAACTAACACGAAGAAGATAGAAGAATAAGAGTTTGTAAGAATGGTTAGTACAAGAGTGGAGAAAGTCATGTGAGTGCAACACATCAGATTTTTCTTCAACACAAGCATTGGACTTGGCCTTAGAATAAGATCAAAGTGTAGGACAAGCTGGGACAGTCTCATTCTACCCCTTTTCAACCCTGCCCTATACACGACAGATGTGGTAGAACAGTTAATTTCTACTGTCAGGAAAGTTTCTCTGCTGAGTTTACTACATTGGAAGAATCAATTATTGTGATATTCCAATTTTTCAACCAAAAACAAGACTGCAGATTTTCAGATTCTCTTGATCAATGAATCAGATTGGATCAGCATTATTTATCCCTCAAATGTACCCCCTTTTCAGGATGCCTGACATGTAGAGTCGCCCTTCATTTGCTTATTACTTGCAACCATTCGTTAGTGCCTTCACCACCAGGCCTTACCAATGTGGAAAATGCAGTTATTTTTTTCATCAGAGACACAACATAACTAACATTCTGTCTTTCTGTATTGTTAGGATAACACACGCCCTATGAAAGTTCAGAAGCATGACATTCAGCTTTTTTCCTCACATATTTGTCTGATATGCTGAAGGAACTTTGTCTTACGTTGTTCACATCACATATTAATAGCTATAGAAATGCTCTGCTTTTGTCATTTAACCAGTTATTTTTCAGATTCTTAAGTATGTGAACAGTATCAAAAAGTAGAAACATCTTTTTGCTGGTATCACATCGGAGGACTATATAGGGATGAACTGTGGTACCATTGCATTAGGTCTAAAGGAATTTTACATTTACAGTATTATTATCATCACCATCAGAAATAACACACAGCATCACATCTCATGAAGTACTTTTAAAATGATTAATGTTGTTAAGTGTAGAAGTTTTCACTGATAATAAGACTACTGCAATTTTTTTAATTGTTCCATTTACATCCCGCCTTTAACTGCAGAGGTCATATCGGCGGCCTTGCCTATTGGCAATGGTGTTACTCGTTTAACAGTGGGTTTTGCGGTCCTTGGGGGTTTTCACACTTTGAATTCACACACACACACACACACACACACACGCACGCACGCACGCACACACACACACACACACATTCACACTTTCATTCATACTTCCAGACTCAGGGAAGGGGGAGGAATAAACTTGGCTGGAGAAAAATTCCTAACCCCCTGCCGGGAATCGAACCCGGGACCCCTAGCACAGCAGGCAGGTGCCCTACCAACTTACTAGCCATCCCCACAAATGTTACCTTTGTAAGTAATTTTAGGTTTAATAAAAATGTCAGTCAATAAGAGAAAACACTTATTTCATGAGATTCAAGACTTTGACATTTAATTTCCAAATAGTTTTTCAGAGGTTCATTAGTTCCACTATCAATACCTGATAAATTAAACTTTTTCAAGCAACGTGGATGTGGTAAAACAAGAATTGTTAAACCCCTTAGAAACGTGCGAGCAGCTGGAAAAGAAAAGTAGTTCAATTGAGTATCTCCAGTGTTTATATATGAAAAGTTGCAGTTGCTCACTCAAAAACTTAATACTCTTAATAATCTTCACTAGATTTAATGGTAATTTCTTCACCGTCAGCGCTTTTATAGGTTCATAATTTAGTGTATGAGTTGCACACAAATACTGAACCTAAAATCCATTCAAAGATCTTAGCTTCTACGTTAATGTTATGGTTTGAAACTAAGGCAAGACTTTCCTTATAGATTGGCAGTCACTGAATTCTGTCAACATGAAATGCATCCTACCATTATGCTTTTTAATTAAACAATCCCTGTATTGAACTTCTGTTGATTATTAAATATTTCATCAAACATGTTGAAGTTGTCCTTTATAACTAGCCTGAATATTTCTTTCTTCGTTCTGGGTCTCTACGCTGAGCAGCCGCAGTTGTGGCTAAATATGTTGGTAAGTTGGGAAACACAAATGCAATGGCATAATTCTCCAATTCCAGCTTTTTAGGAGCAGCCATTAACACAGAACTTAAAATAATAGCTTTTATTTAATACACATCCTTATATATATTATTTAATACCCATAATTAATGAGTATGTAAGCGTGGAACAGAGGCACCAGATAGAAAAGGTATATGGATTGTTTTCCTCATAAGAGAAATTTCATTTCATCTACAGCATAATTACAGGCTATTCGGAGCTAGGTTAAGGGTTTTATAATTTGAAGTATAACGTACGAGTGAAATATCACCATAAGCAAGAGAATACGCATAAATTCGAGTGCAGTTATTTACCACCTGATCGCATTCTTTGTAACACAACAATTTTTCTCTCAGGATTTCTTTAAGTTTTTTCCCTTCATCATAAGGAATCCTGAACACTGGTGTACATTGATCTCTATAATAACTTGATATACAGCCAGGCATTTTCTTTAATAAAAACACAACACGAACAAAATACTCTGTTGTGGTTTGTAACTGCCTGAGTTTATCAGCTGATTTACTTCCCGCTCGCTCTACATCACGGCTTCCATATTACAAAGACAAAGCTATAAAGTACTTGAATACATACACAAAGACGCCATAAAGGCGTTTTATTGCACTATTGTGCTGAATTTACATAAAATGAAAGTTATAAAATTAAAGTGATAAAACGAATGTGATGATAGGCACCTCCTGATTGTTTAAACCTTCTGATATCGTAATACCGGATTGGTCACCGATTCATGAATAGTTGTAATTAATATAAAGTTGGGATAAAATAATCACATTTTATGAGAGCAG
Source organism: Tenodera sinensis (assembly GCA_030765045.1). Classification (NCBI taxonomy): domain Eukaryota; kingdom Metazoa; phylum Arthropoda; class Insecta; order Mantodea; family Mantidae; genus Tenodera; species Tenodera sinensis. The sequence goes on along the minus strand of CM060962.1, from coordinate 182,153,170 downwards.
TAGATGTAAACGTTTGAATTGGTGAAAGATACAGCTTGTAGTGCGAGACTACACATCAGACTTGTTTCGTTTATTGCTTATTTATATGGCTGTATTTAACTTTAATGGTAACATCAGCAACTTTTACTGTAGAAGAAATTCGTGTTGTTTATTCATTAACACTTGCGCCGGCAAACCTTTAAAAGTTACTTCCGTTCTCCAGCGCATTCGTGGTTTCCATTGCAGGTAATAAACGTAATAGAATAAACAAATCTTCCTCCTCATAGAACCCAGGACTTAAACCCAGCATGCTGGCCGTTCAATCAAGAGGGCAGTAGTATCTATTTTGTCACATCCGTGATCAAGTAATGGGTAACTATTATAGTAAGAATTATCGGTGGCCCTCGAAGTCAAACACCATTATCATGAATTTGGACTTTAACAACAGTTTGGCTACGCTGTGCTTAAGAAAACATTAGAATCTTCAAATAGAGCAATTATATGGGAACACGGTACTGCAAGACCACAGCGATTGTGGATTATAAACTGCAATATCATTAAACCATTCAATGTTTTGTGCAGTAAATACAGCAAGTCTCGTAATTTCACGCTATATACGATACCTGGACATTTGTTATTCTTTAACCCAGTGAGGGGGAGGGTCAGAGAGAGAGAGAGGAGCACACTGAAAAAGTTGGAGCACTTACATATCTCGTTGATTTTGTATAAAAACGCATTGAAAATGGAGATTTTTGACAACCGCGCACTTTCTCTTTGGGCTGAGAATTCGCGCTTAAAGAGTAACTGGAAGGCCTCTTACATTACGCCAGTCAGGGGCAGGGGGTAGAAAATAGGTTTTGCCGGCAGAAACATCAGAAGTCGATTCGTACTTGCCCCTTCAGTCAAGCACTGATTGGATAGAAGCAACCGAATTTTCTCCCACCTTCTCCATAACAACAGACACAGAGGGATGACTACCCACTCTCCACACAGGGTACACTGTGGGTACAACGGGAACTATATTAACTTTTACGGGTAGTGTTAAGGTAGTCTTTTCGTGTCTGTAGCGAAAATTATAATATTTAATGAAAAGCAACTAAAAACGAAACCACTTCTTTTTACTTTCTCTACTACGTATAAGTAGAAGAATTATTGTATTCCACCCAAAAATTCGATGTCGAAATTTCACCGGAAATATGTATTGAGGCCCCCTGAATTTAAAAAACAAACAGCATTTTTAGAAAAAGGTCCGCGCGCGCGCGTGTGTCTGTCAACCTGTGGACAGCATAACTCAAAAACGAAAAGTCGGTTAAAAAGCAAAGTTGGTATTTAAATTTAATGTCTTTCAAGGATGCAACACCAAGATTTTCAATAAAATTGCTCCACCATAAACTAACCTTTACATGGAAAATTTTTCGAAAATTTTGATTTTCCTGAAAATGGCTCTAACAATTTTGATTAAAATGTTGAGATATTTTTTTTCAAAAATGAAATGTTTCAAGCTATAGCCCCTGTAGTCGTATTTACTCTGGATGACATTTGCATAACTGATAAACCGTAAGAGATAGACCAAATCTTACTATAGAAAAATGTAGCTCTTGCTAAAATACACAATCTGACTACATTTTTTTTTTTTTTTTTGGTAGAGTGAACCATTTTGGAGATTTGTCTTGTTATTGGTGTGAGTTTTGGAGCACTTACACTTCTGTCAAACATCGTTATTCATTTTTATATGTTAATCGTGCAAAGAGAACGGAATCTCAAAGCTTTAAAAGATTTTACTATCGCTCAAAACCTACTTTATTCTCATATTCCCCTTGCTCCTACAAGGAAATAAGCAAAGGAAATAACCAATAAGATAATTTCTGCAAATGTTTATCTCAAGTAACACGAAGAAGATATAGGAATAAGAGTTTGCAAGAATGTTTAGTATAAGAGTAGAGAAAGTCATGTGAGTCCAACACATCAATTTTTATTTTTTTTTATTTGTTTTCTTCCTGAGAGGGAGAAGGACAAGGTAAGGAAAGATGGTGGTTCCTTTTCTTTTCCTTTTTGTGTGTAACTTAGTCCAAAAAATTGGCCTTGGTATACCGGTCTGTGTTTTCCATTTTTTATTCCATTTTAGTCAACTGTATGTCTATTGTTTATATTTTTTGTCTTCTTCTTGTTTAAATTGCAAATCAGGTGATAGACGTTATCAGCTGCCAATTTTCCTGATCTTTGAATTAAAGAACGAAAGTAAACAAATACATTTTTAGTACGCACTCTCTAAAACAGCTACTTGTCGGACTGTTAACATGCCAAAGGAAATAGAGATGGTACTTCAGTGGCGTAATAAACAAAATGAAGATGGCACTGATCAGTCATACCAACTTTAAAGCGATTTTAAACAAAATACTTAATCAAAAAACAAGCAATATAAGCTAACGTTACGTTATATGTTAATCATAATCAGTCTATATTCCTTTTCATACTGCTGGCGAGATTTTGCTGGCAGCAGTTCCGATTCATGTTTCAGTCACAAAGTTGTGTAGAAACGAGCGCACAGAATAAGCACTGCCATCTACATCCGAATCTCATACTGTTACGGTCAACGCTTTCTAGAAGACGATGGTAGATACAGTTCATAGTGTAGGATACAGGCAGTCGTGAGAATATGTCAGCAAAAGGTTGTCTATGTCCTTTATATTTATATAGTACTTATATTATGTTATGTTGTTATGTTATATTATATGTATTTTATTTAATATCATTTGGAAAGCGTTTATCAAAACTATTGTATGTACCACGTACGCCACGTACGCAAAGGTTTAGTCGGCTTACGCCTCGTCCGAAATATCTAATTCGTCCCCATAAGCCTTATTTTACGTATCTGATACATACCTAGCGCTTGCCTCTGGCGCGGAGGACCTGGGTTTGATCCCCGGTACCAGCATGGGGATTTTATCCCCTCTGGGAGGTGTGGCACGGGGTGCACTCAGCCTAGTTAGTCCCGGGGGGGGGGGGGTCAATTGAGGAGCTACTTGATGGGAAAAGTAGCGGTCCCAGGTCGTGAAGATCACATAACTGGCCGGGAGGGATCGGGACGCTGAGCACGTACCACCCTCCAGTACTGCACCCCACCAATGACACCTGTAATGGGCCGAGGTGGGGGACGCAGCGGCTGAGCGGTAAGGCTTGGCTCTTCATGGGCTGTTGTGCCGGAGCTTAGATGCGTACCTAATATCTATAATTTAATAATTTTCACTATTTACCTACATGCACCTAAAATTTAAAAGAAAGCCTAAGAGGTGCCATAATTTTAACTTTTAGATGTAAGAAGTTTACATGTTTGCATAGCATTAAAGGTAACAAATACAATCAACATCATTAATTTTGTGCGCATGCAGTTGCAATAAATCAAACATTTTATTTCAGAATTTATAAAACAGACAACTTTATTTAAACACTAAATAAAGAGAAATAACGACGTACATTGTTGGCAACACGGCTCACAGCTCGATACCACAAAGTATGTCTGTGGCATTGAAAGGTAATCTCAATTACTTCTAGTCATCGACTTTGGATTTTTCGTACCCGTTTTCTATATTTTGCAAACTATGAATTGAAGCTATCGTTTGATATATGTAAAGAAAGCATTCGGTAATTGTTAAATTATCAACTAATTAAAAATCCCACGCCGATGGGTGGGATCGAACTTAGGAAAATTCTGTGGCCCGGAAACAGAGCTATCTGTCTAGCCCACTGCGCCACTGCATTTCTAGTACTGGAAATATTTACTGCATTACCCAAATTTGTGCATTTTTACTGTTTCCATGTAAACATCAAGAATACTCACCTTTGCTCTCTCTCTCTTCCCATTGTTGCTTTGATCTGTTGTGATTTTGCTTTGGTGTAGTGCACCAATACTCAAACATGATGACATTGTTGCAATGTTATTCGCGTCTTCATACTGTTAAGTGTAGTTTATATCTTGCATGTGTCAAGTTCATATTCCGCAACAGGGCAGAAGAATTGAGTTAATTCGTTACAAGAAAAGTGTGACTGTGGAGTTAGCTTCCGAGAGCTTTTCTGCGAGACACATAGCATCAAAGATGGGTTTAACCAGCCTACTGTACCAAGAGTGTTGATTAAATTTAAGAAAATTGAATATCTAAAAAGAGTGAACGGTAGATGCAGTAAAAGTCGTTTACTGCTGCTGAGACACGATTCTGAAGCAAATTAGTTCTGAGAAATAGACCTATGACTGCTTTGAAGGTAAAAAAGATCGGGAAGGAGCTTCTAGAGTGGTGGTTTTCCCTAGTCTTTCACAGATGAGATTATCTGCTAGAAGGCTCCGAAAGAACCGCTTTTGACAAAAAATGAAGAAAGTACGCCTGGAATGGGATGAAGATTATATCCATTGGACTGAAGAAATGTGAAGTAAGGTAATCTTCTCCAATTAATCAAAATTTAGTCCAAGGAAACGATGATATTTGTCCATTGTAGGAAAGGTGAAGGATTTGTGCCAGAATGTTTGGAGTCAACCATCCTTGAAACATTTGCACAAAGTCACAGACTGGCAATGTGCAAGTCTTTCGGAGTTGCCAAAATGTATTTGAAGCTTTAAAATGTAGTTCCAGACAAACAAGTACACAAAATAAAAGAAGAAAGAAAGAAAAGAAACAGACAAAAACGACAAAAAAGAGAAGAAAAAAATTAGCTGTGAATTCAGGATCCTATTTTGTTGGATACATGGTTCAATAAGCTCCTTTGTTGCTTTCTTTACATAAAGGTGATTGAGATTGGTACGGATTTTGTTCAACAACCAACGTTTAGATTTTCTGCGTAATTGTTTTGGTTTTGAAAAATAAGTCTGATGTTCACCAAACAATCTACTAGGCTGAAAACATTAGGCGATTTTCCCACTATTCACAGCCACTCTTCGAACAGTAGTACCTATCTGTCTTAAGAACGTGACGTGTAGTTTTTCTTCTCCAGAGTATATTATATCACGTAGTAAGCAGATTTTTTGTTTGATATCTGTTCAGCGTGTCATTAAATAGTTTTATCTCCATGTAAGCGGAACTTTCTCTGCTTACCGCTTTTGGTACCCTTCTGCACGACTTTTTAACTTAATGGGACAGCAGCCGTGAATGAAGAAGCAATGCCTTCTTAGAAAGGAGACGCCGTTGAGTCGTACAGGAGAGTTCAAGCACTAGTCAATTATTTTGAGTTTCACAGTCGAAGTCTGTGCAACACATAAACCTCTCATCAAAGTTTGCTGTCTAAGAGCAGTACTCCCTATCTTTCTGCTTACATTTCTGTGTCCACATTATCTTAATATTGCCTATCGAGTGATATTTTCTTCTGCTCCGAGCCATTTACCTGTTTATTCCTAAAACGCAGTTTCTTCTCATTCAGTGCAATGTTTCCCTTTTCTTAAACTGCTTCAGAATTGGCTTTCTTTGATTTTTCTTTTCTCTATGCGTTTCATAAGCCCAGTCTTCTCCAAATTCACATTTTAATGTTTTCAATATTTTTTTCCCTTCATTTCAACGTACAAGTTTTCGCGCTATACAGTCAGCGAGTAGGGGTTTAAGGACCCATCGACAGCTAAAACATTTGTCGTGCTATGAATGTCATACACCAAACAAGGAACTTGACCAATCTTTCTTTCAGTGCTTCCCTCAAGTTTCCACGAGGATGTTTGACTTCTTGACAGCAACCAAAGTTACATGGTTCATTTGAAGCATCTAAAACTGCCCAATTGTTCCCGTATTTCATTTCAAATTCGTAAGCGTATTTTATTTGCTTTACCTTCAATATACTAGCCTTTGACTTTTTGATATATCCATCGCTATCCTGTATTCCTCACATTTGTCTTTTAATCACCATTAGCATGCTTCTTAGAAACGTTAGGTACCTTATCCGCTAGCAGTGTCATATCAGCAAACTTTATATGTTTTATTCTTTTTCCTTCCATTATTGCTTCACCCTTGGAAACATTCACCATATTCTACCAGTATCCGTTGAACAGGATGAAAAAAGACAATCCTATCGTACTCCTCTTCCAATTTTACTATTCTCTAACCAGCCACTGCGTATCTTTTATCCTAACTCTGATTGGATGTTTCATACACAGGTGGCTTTAGGAACCTTTTCTCTTAAAGATACACAGATTTCTTCAGTTCTTCGAAACGTTTCTTATCTACTTTTTCCGACTGCGTGTCTTATGTAGATGCAGTCGGGCCAATATTTGATACCATATCAGATATATTTTATAACATTTAAATATATACTTTCAATTTATCATTAAAAATTGGCCTCAATTACTTAATCTCAAAAGTACATGGATAACCCAATATGCCTTGCAGTTAGATACTGGCTTATCAAAGGTTAAGGAAAGGACATTCTTAACAAAAATGATAGTCAAAAACCACATGGAGGCAGTCCTGCATATGACGTGCCCATCTATAGGTTGTTACCCTAAAAGAGGACCGTTTACTTAATACTCGTAATTGCAGAAATACAAACAATTAATAAGAAGATACAATCCGACAGGGAGAAAATCTGTGGGCAGACGCAGAAAAAGATGCCTGGAGAATATTTCAAGGCGGAACAAGTTATTTATTTGAAGTACATATTGAAGAACAGGCGCAGGGTTAAAATGTCTCCCTCTTACATTGCCTCATTTCTAATTCTTTCAACATTATTGGTTTAAATCGTGTTTGACTTCTTTACACGGTTTCCCAATTATAGCTAAGGAGCGCAGGTCACGGAAAGAAATCAAAATAAGGTCAAAAAGTTCAGTGTTTATCACTTGTGGAACTTTTAGAGCGTGGAAAGATGTGGTAGCTGCAAACAAATGTAAGAAAGTACTCACTCGTGAAGATAAAATAGATTACAAGCGAAAGGTCAAATGTATTCTAGCCAACAGCTAAATCTCTTCAATAGTTTCCAGCATTGTGGTGGAGATAAACGCTCCATGGTTCAGTATAGCTCAAGGACTTTTTGTGATTGCAGAAGAACTTGCAAGATTTAGGTTGAGGATATCCAGATCCCTGTTCAGCGTTCCGTTCTTCTCCGATATTTTGTAATCCATACTTTATCACTGCCAGTGCTCCTCTAAAAATGGTACGAATGAAAGTGAATAGCGGTTTATGGTATATGTACGATGGAAAACAAAATGTAATTGAGCAAATCTTGTACAGGCAAAGGCAAATATACTCACGAAAACTAAAGTGTACATTTGAAAAATTGAAAATCACTATATTTTTCCATATACATCCATTCACAATGAAAAATTTGTCCTGCCGCTACACTTATTTTTCGAGGTCCATGCAGTAGAAACCGATCGACTGGACGCGAAACAACTACCACTCAGCTACCATAACGTCCATTTTGCTTTGAATTATTTATAGTTAGCTATTCCTTCGGTGGGACGAACAGGTGAAAATGTGACGCGTTTAGGTTTGGACTGTATATTGGATGCTAGAGAATCTTCCAATATCAGGAACTGAATTTTTTGTCACTAATGCAACACCATAGGGACTTACATTGTCATGCATAATGACGACTTCCTCCATGCAGACGGGGTTGTTTCGATTTATTTGGGTGGAGGCGGTTTTGTGTGTTGACTGCTTTTGTTCAGGGATGTAGAGAAACACTCATGAAATTTGCTTGGTTACAATGGAATGCGCATCAAGCGTTATGGTTCCGGAGCAAATGCTCAAGTCAACAGCCTGTAGATTTTAGGTACTTTCTACCCCTGAGCCGAATCACATTCTGCAGCTCAGTCTCAAGGAGAACTGCCATATTTAAACAAATGCACACGCCTAATGTTCGGGAATTGGTGGCGAAATTCTGTTCGCCATCGGAAAGGAATGTGCTGCCCTTATCTGTTTGAAAACAGTGCGACAAGGACAGCGAGTGTGTATGGCAGCAGTAAAGTCATTCAAAGAAACTTTCCTAGGAGGGTGAGGCAGGATGTTTTACCCGTGTCTAATCGGCTATTTCCCCCGCACCACATTCCGATTGGACTTCCTTTGCTGTGGTAAACTGTCCATGTAATTCCAAATTCATACTTCAATTTTTGTGGATACATTCTTGTTTTGCTGAAAATTTCGTTAATTACTTTTTACTTTCCCTCATATTTGCTGTGTCGTACACCGCGGTTTGGGGCGTGGTATTCACTGTGGTAAACAGCTTCTTGGTAAACCGAAGGAATTTTCAGGGCAGTCTTTTTGTGTTTCACTGTACGTAATTGGTTCAGCTTTCCTTTAGTTTACTGACACCCTTAAAAACTGGTGATATGTACATACTCAACGAAGCGACGGTGAAATCTTTAAGAAGTGGATGGCTCTATGTTCACTTTGACCTTCCTTAATCTATGCGTATCTTGATTTCTTTTTGTAGTGTTTAACGCCCACTTTTACTACATACGGCACCGCAGGCGGTGACACTGACGATACATGGAATGAAGATGGAGCACCGGTGGAATGAGATGGCGGGGGAAACCGGAGAACCCGGATAAAACCCACCCTGACGCAGCTTCTTCCACCACGAATACCACATGCGGGTCGCTGGGATCGAACGCGGGCCGCCTAGGTGGTAGGCGAGCGCGCTAACCGCTCGGCCACGGCGCATGCGTATCTTGAGAAACAAAAGAATGGCGACCTAGCTTTTCAAAACATAGATTGAGAAACTGAAAAATTAAAATTAATAGCAAGGAGTATGTCGGAGATTTTAATATTCTATACTGCATATATTTCATGTTTTAAGAAGATTTGCGTTTTAGAGTAGTTAAGTTTTAGTATGGCTTTTTGGGTTTCGTGGTTGTAAATTGTGAAAAATTCATTCATAATAAAGTGAACTTTGTAAGATATTCGAAAAAAAATATCAATATTTGCACTTTATTCTTCATATCGCGGTCTCAAACAAATTATATTTTAATCAAAATGATGAGAGCCGTTTTTTTTTTTTTTTTTTTTTTTTTTTTAAATAAAAGATCACTACTTTTTCTATGTACAGAGTAATTTGAGTTAGGAAAATTGTATAAGGATCTTCATATTGCGTTCTTGGAAAACGTTGGACTTACCAAGTTTGGTATGTATCCTATGTTTTGTATTCCAGTTTGTTCACAGAAATACCCTCATGCGGACCTTTTTCAAAAGTGTTTGTTTTTGGAGAGGTTCAGGAGACTTCAAAATATGTACTCCCAGTGAATTCTCCATATTGGGTTTTTGAGCTGAATGAAATAATTCCTTTACCTACCTTAGGTAAGCAATAGTGAAAGTAGAAAATATCTGTCAATATTGAGCATAGATATTGTACACTCGTGTTTTTTATAATCGCTATTTAATTGTGGTACTCAAATTGTGGCACAGGTTGTGTTGTCGAACCATCTTTTATTTTATATATATATATATATATTAGAGTACTCCAACATGTGATATCAGACGGTGAATGAATGAAACTGGTGAAATGATGCTCAAATGAGCCCGAGGTCCATAGAGATTTAAGTTACCCGACATTCGTCTTCTTAGGATAAGGGAAAACCTCAGAAAATACTTATCCACATAACTCACCCTATCTGAGATTCGAACTCGCGACCTCTTAGATGTGAGGCAGGCACGCTACTACTACCCTACAGAGGTGGGCTTCGATCCATCTTGAAGGAATTACAGTAGAACCCCGATAACTCGACCTAATATGAACTGAAGAGTGTGTCGAGTTACCGACATGTCTACTTTTACGGAATAAGGGGTCTCTTATTTACAACTCATAACATAATATGTACTGCAAATTACATAAATGCATGTTCTAGCACAATATAGATAGGAAACGGAAATGTATAAGATATTCTAAAATGTATTACGCATCAATATATTCCCCTTTGTCCGGTCTCTTTAACGCATCCAATTTAATTTCCATAGTTATGTTAATTTGTCTTTCCCTCTCGTTTGACATTTTCACTGGCGCAAACACAACTCAGCACAACATTATAACAGTAAGCCTGAAATCTTAGAAATGATACTGTAACCGAAATTGTAGCTGAAAGTTTAGCTTATCATGTACTACGTACTGGGTGAAGCAAGAAACCTTCCAAACAAGCGTTTGTGCTGTGTAATTAGCGGCCAGCTTTTGATTTCGTGACAAAGGTCTGCTGGCTGCTTATGTTCTGACTATATCGAAGGTCAATACGCCATTCTGTGAGGGAGAATGTGGTACACTACTACAGTAATTAAAATTTACCTATAATGTTTATACTGCATAGTGGATTATAGAAATTATTACAATCAAGTTTAACAATATAAAGAAATATGAAATAAAAAATGTGGCCCAGTTATACGGAATGTTGAGTTGTCGGGATTCTACTATAATCACAAGGGATTCACGTGAGTTTGTTAACGTTTCCAATATAAGTATTATTTGACATCATGCACTTGGAGCCAATTAGTGCGGGGACAGCGTGTATGCACTGTAACCTGAAAAATCTGTGTTCACCTTTTGGTAGGGGCGAGTTTGTGTTATATCAGTTGATCAGTTTCAGCTAGACCGGAGTTATTTTAATACAATTCCTCGCATTTCATTCACCGTCTCTGTTAACCTGAGCTGTTACAAGCAAATTTTAAACTCTGAAAAAGCACACATTCAGTATTTTTAAAATGCATTATTATAGCATTTTATGAGCAATGATGATTACCTTAAACGCGTTTTTCCTTAATCTGTTCATAAATATACACTATTATCATCATTATTAGTATCTACGATTATTATTATTATTATTATTATTATTATTATTATTATTATTATTATTATTATTATTATTATTATTATTATTATTATTATTATTATTATTATTATTATTATTATTATTATTATTATTATTATTATTATTATTACTATTATTATTATTTTATCATTATTATTATTATTATTATTATTATTATTATTATTATTATTATTATTATTATTATTATTATTACTACTACTACTATTATTATATCATCATGATCACCATCATTATGATAGTTTACCACGGGAGAGAGATGGCGGATCCAAAACTCAACACCAGCGCCAGGTGATACTAAAGTTAGCGATCCTACATAGAAAAGGGTAATAAATAATAATATGTTTATCATAGGTATAAGATCCTGTTATAAAATAATTTCCAGCACCTCTAGCATGTTATATGTTGTTCAATGCATTTAAACACGTTGCGAAAGCAATCATTGATTCAATTACAGTCACGTGAGCCGTTTACGTTTTGAATGCCGTACAAATGCTTCGTTTCCTCAGCGCACGACAAGAAGCGATGCAACAGCTTTTGTTAACCAGCGCAGGCGATAAGGTTTTTTCGTCTGCTTTCATACTTACTCTTTGTCTGGAGCCCACGAATTCTTTCCTCTTCGCTGATTCCAACCTTTTTGCTTATGTCTTTCTTTTCATTCTCTCAACTCTTTGCTTCTCCAGTTCCTGAAGAACAGCTACGTGGAAAGCAGGGAATTTTCTCTTTTACCAGTATTCAAAGTTTATTTATTCCATTCTTTCTTTTCATCCTTATTTTGTGAACTAAAATATTTGTCACATTTGTGTTTTGCAGGAAGTATTTAAAATTACGAGGACTCACTCCGTACAACTGCACTTTCTTTCAGTGTTTCTATTAATTATTATAACCTTACACAACAGTCACATTGATCATACAGTAAATGATTTTGACTTCTGAACCTGGTTTGGAAGAGTAGTGTTGGCATAGGTACTTTAATTATCTTACTTTTAAATATCACCACGGTTAAATTGATTTATAACATAGGACAGTTCATTGTATTTTATATTCACACTAGTTTGCAGTTTGTTGCGAGTTTTCTGTTCCTAGTTATTATTTTTTCTTTCTTTCTTTTAGAAAGGGCCCTATGTGGACGGACGGATGGATGAGAAACATTTAAACATTTTAAAGGGATCGATGGGGTGAATTTATGAACATCTTCGCCTAGCGTCCTGGCAACCTAAATAACGGGTTTGGTATTTAACTCGTTATGCTCTCTCTCTGTTCCTCCTCTCTACTCTACATATATCCTAGATAACAATTTACTAAAATACAGATGTTTGCTGTCAAAGGACCTAGAAACCTGTATTTCTGATGCAATCTCGATATCGAATTCTTGGATGGAGAGTACTATCTCCCTATTTCTCTCCGCAAACTTCCTCTTTCTCACGCATACGCACAGATCTTTATCTAAGAATACTTATTTAATTTCAGGGATCTCAAAACATATGTTTCCGTTTAAATCTTGACATCGAACTTTTGGTGGTAGTAGTAGAACACACACCCTCCCTCTCTCTCTCTCTCTCTCTCTCTCTCTCTCTCTCTCTCTCACACACACACACACACACACTCTCTCTCTCTCTCACACACACACACACACACTGGCCCTTTTCTAAAACTTAATTTCTCGGTTTCAGACGATTCCAAAACATGTATTTCTGATGAATGGATATCGAATTTTTGGGTGGAGTAACGTTATCAGCTTCAGAGGACCTCAAAATATATACATTTATCATGAACTCTCTATATCGAATATTTGGTTGTAGTATATTACTACTCTCTGTCTCTGAAAGTCTCTCACACCCAGTGATCTTTTTCTAAAAAGGCAGTTATATTTTTAGTATATATGAACATTTCACCCTATCGAAAACCGTATTTACGTTGGTTTGCTTATAATGAAATTTGTGCAACACAAACCCAACAAGGATGATGATAGTGATGATAACAACAACAGCAATAATAATAATAATAATAATAATAATAATAATAATAATAATAATAATAATAATAATAATAATAATAATAATAATAATAATAATAATAATAATAATAATAATAATAATGGCAGTAATAATATTAAATGTAAAGCAGGAAGTTTGGTGTACATGCCGACAATGTCCGAGGAAGCAAACCAATAAAGCACCAATTACCGACAGCTGAAGGAGATCAAGGCCAGTGGTATCAAAAGCTGATCATTGATTTCCCAGCCGCTGTCGGTGTCTACAAGCACCACACTGCGCCACCATTTTACGCACTACTCTTGAAAACCAATTACCGACTTGAGGGTCCTTGAGTTTTGCCTTCGGCAACGGGAAACCGTTTGAGTTTGTGGAAGTAACTCATGGAGGCGTTGCGGACTGTCACCAGCACTGTGGGTATCTGGCGAAGGTTAACCACAGGATGGCTCCCGGAAAACATCTAAAAATTATCTGGATTAGTCCATACCTTGCTTTCAGAGAATCGAAAAATATCCCGTGCCACTTACATCTGAAATCATTAAAATATTAAGCGATTCCTGAAAAACAAATGAACTTATAAAATAAGGAAACCTTCCGAGATACATCGCCAGAATGATTTCAGTGTTATTTCCATTGTAGTTCTCAGTATAAGTACATTTAGCTAGCTAAATCTTATTCAGTTATTCAACTAGTTTATTGACATATTTGTTCTAAGTCATAGCACGTAGATTTTTATATATCGACATAAATTCTGACGATTGTCAAATTGAAGAGACCACACAATTATCTTTGTAAAACTGTTTTAAAAGTCTAATATGTTGCACTCACATGACTTTCCCTACTCCTGCACTAATTATTCCTACAAACTCTTATTCTCTATCATGTTCATATTAGTCGAGATAAACATTTTCAGAAATTATCTTATTGTTGATTTTATTGTAGATGCAAGGGGAATATGAGAATACAGTAGCTTTTGAGCGATAGTCAAATCTCTTAAATCTTTGAAATTCTGTTCTCTTTGCACGACTAAGAGATAAAAAAGTGAAAAATGATTTTCTTGGAAATAGCTCTAACGATTTTGGTTAAAATGTCATATATTTAAGATATTTGTGTGACAAATGGAATGTATATTTTGAATTTTCTGGCTATAGTCTATGTAGTTCTGTTTACTCTGGACGACTTTTGAATAACTCTTAAACCGTAAGAGATAGACAAATTCTTACTATTAGATAAAAGTAAATATATTTAAAATATACAAATAACGTTGATTTAAAAGAAAATTATGGCATTAAGAACTACAAATGTTTCGGAATAGCTTCTCCGGAATTTCAAATAGCACATTTTGAAATAGGCTCAAACGATTTTTATTAGAACACCATATGATTAAGGTATTTATATGGCAAATAAAATGTGTATCTCCAACTTTCTGCAAATAGCCTGTGAAATGCTCTTTATTCTGATGACTTTTGTAATAGACAAATTGCACTGCACAAAACATAGACATATTTACTCTATGTAAAAGAATTATACGCTTGTAGTTAAAGTAAACTCTGCCAACTAACGGTGGAAAGCTAGTTGATAGACTTCAGATGGGTAAAGACGCACGTAGGGATAAAAGGAAATGAACAAGCGGACCGTCTTGCCAAAGAAGCAGCCCAAGACAGTGATCTACCCATAGTATACAATAAAGTACCTACACCATCAATAGCCTCCGAACTGAAGAGAACAACTCAAGAAAAATGGCAAGAACAGTGGGAGAGCTCAAAAAAGGGGCTAAAACAAGATCATTCTTCCCAAGTATAGAACAGATAAAAACTCAACATTCCTATAGTATCGGATATTACAGCAGCAGTAACTGGCCACGGCATAACAAAAACTTACCTCCACAGGTTCAAAATAATCGACGTGTATCTGCAAACTAGGAGAACAGACAATAGATCACCTGATATATGACTGCAAACTACTAGAAGGAGAACGCAAAATCCTCAAACAAGAAGCAATCCAAGCTGGAGAGAGATGGCCAACTACCGACAACGCATTAATAACTAAATGCATCAAGGCATTCTACAGACTTGTGAAATCAATAGACTACGATGATTAACAAAATAATATAAATTATAAAATGTAAATTTAACTTCCATGAAACCTTGTAAATGTGCAATAGTTATCTTTTAGGAAATAAGATTAACTACACATAGATTCTAGTCCTCACTGCCATAGTAGCAGCATTATGCATTCTAAAAACTCACCTGATACAATAGAAAATGAAAACTAAAAGAAAACTAAAACATTAAATATTACTGTGTAATGGAACATGTTATATGTACAATAAATAAAAAGAAGTGCTGATGCAGGAAATAGAGTAGTACCTAATCGTGTAAAGTTGCTGTAAACCAGTAACTAGTAGGTTAGTTAGATACTTTAGGATAGGTAAAACCTTCGGAACTAATGTTATTGTAAATGTAGTTTTAATACAGAGTAGCATAAAAGAATGAAACCTGCAGATACTGTGTCCTGGTATAGTATATGCCAGGACAAGAGCAATGCAGATTTTATGTTTTATCTATTTATTTTTTTATCTCGTGGCCATGTAAAAGGGCATATAATTTCATCACAGAGCGACCCGGTTTTTTAAATCTCACTATCCCTTTGGCCCTACAACGATATGTATAAATGTGCAATAAAAGTTTATCTCGATTAATAAGAAACAGATGGAAGAGTTGGCGTTTGTACATTTTAGGAGAGTAGAGGATGTCGTGAATCAACGCATGACATTTTTTAAGGAACTGATTAATTTAATTTTTTAAAAAAAACTGTACTTTGGGTAATAATCAATTCATAAGTGCTGTTATTTTTTATTTAAAGATAAGCAAGTGTGGTTTAAATAATATTTATGCACAATTTGGACATCAATGCAACAAACTAGACAGTTTTGTATCAGAAAGGTAGACTTTTTGTATATGTATGTAGCTAGATAGGTACCAAAATTAGCACTAAAGGTTGGTTGTATTATTTTCATTAAAGCCTTTTCGATACAAGCGTTTGGCAGAGTATCAAATTCAGTTTAGGATATTTTACTGCGTTATTGGACTACATTCTACTTGTGCTATTTGAAGTTAAAAGTTGAAAGGGATGGCTTTTATGCAACATTATAAGTAATGTATGATTAGTTTGTTTTATTCTAAGACTACGACCAGCAACCTCGATGGTTTAGCTCAATTACTCGAAGTGAGATTAATGCCTGATCATATCGATTTCGTTATGTATAGTTAGGGCCATTTCTGCTACATGCTACAAAATTGGCAACGTCGGTCAGACTTTGAATTTCTCGCGAGGGAAGACTAAAAGAGAGGGTAGGCTATCCAGAAGTGGTCAGGAGAGGGACAGGTCCCCTATTCTATTCCCAGCCTGGTTTCTTTTGTTCCGTACATACTCATGAAAAGGAGGTAGGTATTCAACTATCTACGGCTTTACCGCTTCAAGCACAAATCACGAAATGCTTTCAACCTAAGAATTCTACCTGCAGCAGCAATTTGGCAGTTTACGGTCCGAGAAATCTCACGTTTATTGCTGGTCAAGGTCAGTGCAGAAACTGGGCGACACAAATCAGTGGAAATGCAACTGAAAACAACCAGAACAGCAAATTCCAAGAAGTAAAACTTTACACATCATCTCCATGTATCTATAAAGATCTCAATAGTCATCAACAAGACGTGTTACTCTCCAGATTGCGAATTAACTACACCAAATAAACTCATGACTAGACAAGAGAATCGTGTGCAAATACATTAGTTTTTATTTGTGATTAATCAACTTTTGCAATGTTTTATGCTCTGCTCTAATTGCATGTAAAGTTATAGGATACACAATTGCATATTTCCGTTGTTGGTATTTCATAATTTTTCCATACATTTAGCATGTTTAAATAGAATTGTTAATTTTAAAATTAATATTTAAACACCTTATGATAAAATTATAAATGCTCACTATGGGGGCACCACTCTGATTTTCTCAATAAAAGATTAAGCGTGCTCCTTTAAAGTATACAGAAAAATTAAGAGTAAATTGGACAGTGCTCTAGAGAAAAATCTGACATTAGTTGTGTGTTCTGCAAGTAAATACAAGGTGAAACTTTTGTGCGTCCTGAAGAAAGGCTTCCATAGTTAATCAGTGCTTTAAAATTTTAACCAATGACATTTGTAGACGAGAAAACTTACTTCTCAGCCTACACACTTGTCTTAACCGATAAACGTCACAAACCTACACCTCAACATTTGGATAAAATGAACATTGGATGCTGCTGCGGACGTTACAACAAAAGACTGCCGATCAAACACATTATAATCGAGTATAACTGCCAGTCCACCTAAAGGATCAACCACCAAATTCCTCCAGATATTCAGGCAGCGTCAGACGAATATAGTAAACTAGCCACTTTATTGTAAGCAATGTGCCAATTTACATAATACATCCCTGTACTAATTCTGAATTATTACAATGTAAAGCTATTGTGATGCCTAAACCTTGTTAGTATTTGCTACCATAACAACATAAACAAACAACTTGTTTCTACAAGGTCTATGCAGTTAGGCGCACATCAAAATTAAACTTTTGACTTTATTTAATATAGTTATAAATACCAAGTAAAAATCTAATGTGTTGTAATGGCTTGACTTTCCCTACTCACTCTTCTAGAAAAATGATTACAAGAAGCCTATTATTCTATCTACTTTTTACTTCCTCTACTACGTGTGTTATGCAGGGGAAGAGTTATTGAATTCCACCCAAAATTTTGATGTCGAGAGTTCACCAGAAATATATGTTTTGAGGCCCCCTGAATCCAAAGAGAGCATTTTTATAAAAAGTCCGTGTGTGCGCGCGCGTGTGTGTGTGTATGTGTGTGTGTGCGCGCGCGCGTGTCTGTCTGTGAAAAGCATAACTGAAAAACGAAAATTCGGTTAAAAACGAAAGTTGATATTTAAGTTTTAAAATCTTTCAAACACACGACATGAAGATTTTGAAGAAAATTTCTCCATCCTAAACTACCCATTACAAGGAAAAATTTTTGAAAATTTTAATTTTCTCAAAAATGGCTCAAACGATTATGATTAAAATGCCATATGTTCAAGATATTTTAATGGCAAATGAAATGTATATGTTGAATTTTCTGGCTGTAGCCTATGTAATACTGTTTACCCTTGTTGACCTTTGCGTAACTGATAAAGCGTAAGAGATAGACAAAATCTTACTACACAAAAATGTAGATTTTGTTAAAACACGCAAGTTATGTCTGTATGCATTTCTTTGTGCAGTGAGTCATTTCGGAGATATTCCTTGTTATTTGTGTGAGTTTTGCAATACTTTATCTCTTGGCCGTGGAAAGGGAATGGAATTTCAAAGCCTTCATATTGCGACCAGCTTTAAAAGATTTTACTATCGCTCAAACCCAATTGTTGGCTGGCCCCGTGGCGTAGTTGATAGAGCACCTGCCTGCTATGCTAGGGGCCCCGGGTTCGATTCCCGGCGGGGGGGGGGGGGGGGTAGGAATTTTTCTCCAGCCAAGAAATGAATGAAAGTGTGAATGTGTGTGTGAATTCAAAGAATAAAAACTCCAAAGATCGAAAACCCACAGTTAAACGTGTAACACAATTTGTGAATAGGCAAGGCCCCCGATATGACCTCTGCAGTTAAAGGCGGGATATAAATGGAACAATTGAAAAAAAAATTGCATTCCCATATTCCCCTTGCACCTACAAACATGTGTAATAAGATAATTTCTGCAAATGTTTATCTCGACTAAATGAAGAAGATAGAGGAATAAGAGCTTGTAAGAATAGTTAGTACAAGAGTAGAGAAACTCATGTGAGTGCAACGTATCAGATTTTTGTTAATAAAGATAAACTACTATTGCATATTTACGTATTTCGTAGTAGGTAAAGCGAAAGTCAGATTTTTAAAGAGAGCATCGCTCCGTGATGACCTTATTCGGTTAATTTTAACAGTTGTTTTTGAATAAATAAAATAACGAAAAATGTTTCATGTAAACGATTATTTAGGGTGGGAGATTTACACTTAAATACAAAGTTTGCTATTTAACCGAATTTTCGTTTTTAATTATGGCGTTCTCTGACAGACACACGCACGCGGGCGCGCGGACATTTGTCTGAAAATGCCTTTTTGTATTTAAGGAGTCTCAAAACGCATACTTCTGTTGAACCTTGGTATGTAATTTTAGGCTAAATACAAGAAATACGTCTACTTTCTATACATGGAATGCAGAAAAAGTTAGAACACGAAAAAAAATGGTAGCTTTTTAATTTTTCACAGATACACTGCCTTAATGGCTCCATTGAAAATGAATAATAAAAGACAAGGTCTCTAATCTGCAAGCAGCCTATAACAACTTCACTCAAACACTCAGAGCCTCCTTAATACCGTTGTAAAGAATAAGTGCCTATCGTAATACCCTCACTATCTGACAGAGTAGCTAATGTGTAGAAGATAAAGGTATCTTTGTGCGACCTGTCCTGTTATTTAAGAGGTGGAAAGCTCTCAGGTTGGAGTAAAGCATAGATCTAAAATATCCTGAACCACCTGTAGCTGTTGCGTGACTCAATGGAGTTAACTCATTGATAGGCTAGGTGTACGGGGGGTTGCATCAGCTGTTGTCCTCTACATTGCAATGCCGCTTTTGTAGGGCTTCTTCTTCAATTCTATTCATTTAGTTATGTCAGTACTTAAAAGGAGATACCAACAGTGTGTCGCACAGCGGCTGTGTGGTATTTTGTTGTGAACGGTGTCTTTGTGCCTGTTTGTCTGTATTCGATAAAAACCTTACCCCTACATCATCCAAGTAGAAGAAATTCGGTTGAAATTGAGTTGTTATTACTTTCTCTACTGATAAGTAGAAGGAAGTATTGTATTCCACCCAAAAATTCGATATCGAGATTTCACTGGAAACATGTTTTGAGACCCCCTGAATTCAAAAAAAGCATTTTTAGAAAAAGGTCCGTGCGCGCGCGCGCGTGTGTGTGTCAGTCTGTGGACAGCATAACTCAAATCGAAAAGTCGGTTAAAAACCAAAGTTGATATTTAAATTTAATGTCTTTCAAGAATGCGACACTAAGGTTTTGAAGAAAATAGCCCTACCCTAAACTACCCTTTACATGGAAAATTTTTCGAAAAGTTTGATTTTCTTGAAAATGGCTCAAACGATTTTGGTTAAAATGTCGTATGTTTAAGATATTTGTATGACAAATGAAATGCATATTTTGAATTTTTTGGCTATAGCCTATGTAGTCCTGTTTACTCTGGATGACTTTTAAATAACTCGTAAACTGTAAGAGATAGGCAAATTCTTAATATATAAAAAATGTAGATCTCACTAAAACACACAATTTATGTCCGAATAAATTTTTTTGTAGAGTGAACCATTTTGGAGATATTCCTTGTTATTTGTGTCAGATTCGGAAAACTTGAAACTTTCATGAAATGGAACATCGCTGTTCATTTTTTTATATATTAAGCGTGCAAAGAGAACGGGATCTCAAAGCTTTAAAAGATTTGACTATCGCTCACAGCCTACTGTATTCTAATATTCCCTTTTCACCTACAAGGAAATAAGCAATAAGATAATTTGCACAAATGCTTATCTCAACTACCACGAAGAAGATAGAGGTATAAGAGTTTGTAAAAATGGTTAGTACAAGAGTAGAGAAAGTCATGTGAGTGCAACACATCAGTTTTTTTCCGCCATATTTGAGGTAATGGTCTTACAATTTGACTAATTATGTTTTCAGCGAATAAATTCAACATTTTTAGAGCCTTCTTATAACTTACTTTGAACAAAAACTAAAAGTTTATTATTAATTTTCGCTAAAAAGTGTCCAATTGTTTATTGCAGGTAATGTGGAATAGGAAGTGTAACATGGAATACTACATAAATTTCCCAATTAATAATTTTTTCAAGTAACAAATTTACATAAGAGCTTATTTATTTCTTGCTAAAACTTTTGCTCATATAATAATGCACTGCATTGGATTACAACAGTGTGAAGATAAGCCACAAAATATAGTGCTGGGATTATTTTGCATTGAAAAATTTATTTGCAGAAATCGCAAACATAATCAAGATTTTCCGCTCTGCGTACTCATTGTGTACCCACGTATTACCCATTAGATACCCAAACTTCCCCTTTTCTGTCTTTTGAAAACTTGCCACTGCAGAAAATGCATTCTGCATCTCCATCCAAAGGAATATCTTCTCCCCATTACTATGGCGTTTGTTTGGCATATGTATTATAACAGATTCTAAAGTTATAAATTTTATTTATCAGAAACAATGCTGGTATTATGCAACACTTGATGTAAATGAAGGGCAATACCAGGTGAGTCAGCCGCCCCTTACTTTATGGAAGTGGGCCACGCATCAAACGGCATGTGCACTTCAGTTCACTTTTGCGTTTACTATTGTTTGACGTTCTTAGAGAGACGAATGCGAAACATTAAGAGGAACAGCTGTTTAAGGGACAAAACGTACTCTTCGCTAAAGTACACCTGAAAAACATGTGACTCATAAACAAGAGGGAATTCCGGGTTTCCAGCCGATTTTACTAACTTTTTATTAGAGTATACATAGCAACGCAATTCAGTAAAGGCCTCTGATAAAATGGATCTATCATGTGAGTACTCTTACATCAGGTAAAAATAAAATGGCGGATTCTTGTACCTAGAGACTGGTTTGGTTGCAATAAATTAGGGTACGCGCTTCATACAGCATGGACCCGTGCAGTCAAACCGCACATATCATTAAATAATGGTTTATTTAAATTTTGGTGTAAACTATGTCTCGTACATCTTAAATAGCATACATAATAGCTTTTGCCATTTAAGTTATGATATTAAAACGCCCAGCAAAGGGTTAAAACTGTCTTAAAAGGCTAAGTTAGGCTCGAAAATTCGCGAGATGGCAATAGCATAACGCCTGACATGCAGGTTCTATGGTAGAACTCGGTATGTGCTTTCAGTCTAGCGTCTAAATAAACCCCTAGCACAACAGACAATGAAGGGCCAAGGCTTGCCGCCCAGCCGCACCGTCCCCCACCCTCTGTCCACTACAGGCGTCATTGGTGGGGTGTAGTACTGGAGGGTGGAACGTGGTTAGTGCCCAGAGCCCTCCCGGCCAGTTATACGACCTTCTCGACCCCCCCCGGGACCTAACAAGGCTGAGTGCACCCCGTGCCAGACCTCCCAGATAAAATCCCCATGTTGGTACCGGGGATCGCACCCGGTCCTCCGCGCTAGAGGCAAGCGCGCTACCAACTGCGCTACGGAGGCAGTCCAAGCGTCCAAATAGCTGAATAGAATTATAACTGTGCCCTGTGCGCTAACCTCAGGGACATGGGTTCTCGTCTCGACGTTATATATATATATATATATTTTTTTTTTTCTCATCAAAACTTGGAAACCGAATTCACAATAATCTAATTTTGAAGTCCCTACGGCTTAGGCAGTTTAATTCGTTTTTGGTTGCCTGCATTTTGTAATAGAATACATACAATGACTTCAGCCCCATTGGACTAGTATGATGCAATTATTATGAACGCCGACTTCCTCTATTCTCCAAGTGTATGGCGTCACACGATATTTTGTAGCAGCCCTTCACGATGTATTTGACGGTGGAGTACATTGATATGCTTTTCATCCATGGAGAAGCAAGGTCAAGTACAAGCAGCTCAACATCTACACCAGGAGAGCTATCCTCATATACAACAATACCATAAAATGGAACTAAAAGAATTAGTTCAAATAATAGCAGCTTTAAATACAATAATTGTTCAACCAATGTTATTAGTGAATATTACACGGTAAAAAATTAGTACATGCAGGGGATTCGAACCACCTCTACGGCACACGGATTACCTACGAATCGTGTGCTCGTTCCAACTGGGCTACCTAGAACTTCAGAAATGAATATTCCTTTAACATGTACCATATGTTAAATACTTGGATAGAATCTTAGCATAGGGGCTGATGTTTTCATGTTAAGAGTATAAAATGAGGATTGCATAAAACTGGAAAATAAGGGGCAGCTGATTCACCTGGTATAGGATACCAGTATTCCATATTACCCGCCACGCCGTATTGAAACAAATGATGTCTCCACTAAAATAAAGTAAAAACGAAAGATCTGTGCAGCACAAATATTTCAACCTTCCTTGTAATCATATCACTTTATATGTATAATATGCACTCAAATATTTTTCATAAATATTTAAAAAATAATCTGCAAAACATTTTAGATGATAGTAATCAGTAGACCCCGGATTTTTAGGCTGTTCAAAACGATCATTTAGGTACCTAAAAAGGTTTTAAAAACTTTAAAATAGATCCTAAAAATGCAATTTTAGGTTCTTTACATTTTGTAGAACCTGGAAAAATCATTAAGTCTGTAAGATTAATATCTAACAAATAACACCAGAATTTGCATATATGTTAAATTAAATAGCAAAACTAGGGATAGAAAAAGTCTTAATTACTACAACCAGTAAATGTTTATTGTCCTTAAAAGAACATACATTTGCAAAATATACACTAATACCTTTTTTCTCCGTAAGAGAAATCCCAAATAAAATGACAGTCCAATGAGATTATAAATTTAAAACAGAACAATACAATAGAAAAAGACATTTGCTATGCAAATGCAATGTTCTGCTGTTTATTTCAGCTTTTGATTCGTTTTAAAATCTCAATTATTAATGGTTACAGCATTCTGTGCCCTATTCATAATTGGTATTACAACATATCACTATTAATATTTCCAATTTTTTCGTAGTTAAACTACATGCTTTATCTGATAGAACCATTTTATAAGCTGAAAAGGACCGTTACACAGATTGGGACATATTTAAATGTTGCTAAATTTCACATGTTAATTTGTGTTGGCAGACTTACATCCTCACCATTCAACACATCGCACATATTTTTCCAAGCAGAAAACCCAGCACTCTTTTCATCAATGCACTCCACTTATCTCTAACTTTGTCACCAGCTCTTCCCACTACCGTGTTTACTTT
The DNA here is from genome assembly GCA_030765045.1 of Tenodera sinensis. NCBI lineage: Eukaryota > Metazoa > Arthropoda > Insecta > Mantodea > Mantidae > Tenodera > Tenodera sinensis. The sequence continues at coordinate 182,129,348 of CM060962.1, read as the reverse complement.
GGTTTCTACTTCTTTAATGATGCCAATTTGCTCGGGAAGGGGCTTTCCCGTAGCTTCAAGTTTCGTAATGCAAGGAGGCAAGAAAGAAAAATTGGACTGTATTTAAACAATGTTTATCTTTAGTGTGCTATCCTGCAATAGTTATTTTACAACTCGCACACAAATGTTCCAAATGTTCAGCGTAATACACAACAGCGTCAATCCAGGTGCCCTACCGAGTAATTACAGGTGCAGGAGGGGGGAGGGCAGAAGGAATTGTTTGTCGAAACAGTGTTACTCTTTAAGGAGATTTGCAGAAGACTTTTTTCATGTTTGACACACGACTGTTAACCTTGGGAAATTAATTTCGGATGGTTTCAGCAACTCTGTGTAATGCATGGGCTAAACAGGTAATGTGAAATAAATTTAGATAAAAGGTTTTCAGGAGAGGTGAAGCAGCAACCATGTAAGATGCAGCATCGGTGCAGCGAAGAACGGGAAAAGTAATGGCAGATTCTTATTAACAAAATAAGCAATTGTTTTACTGTTGACTCTATCTAGTTGTTTTGAACAGAGCAGATACTGGGATGAAGGTTCATGTGGATCCATTTTACCAAGAATTATACTTCCCATATGCCTCCCCATTGCGTCAGTGGTTTCGTCTAGACACAACCAAATGCACGAATCCCCTATACTTTCGCGAATTGATTGCAGAGTGGTCTCATGTAGAATTTAGACAATTTTTTCGTAAAGTGGATTCAAATGGAATTGAATATTTGCAGTACTTCTGTAAGAATACTTTGAAAATTGAATTCTGTACTACATTCCAAGGAATGTCAGCAGCTACCAAAGCTTTGCATAGATCCATATTAAAACTATTTTCACTTGTAGATGGAGGAAACTTGTTGAACAAAGTTTGTTTCTTTAGTGCAGTCTGGGAAGCTCTAGCTTTATGACCACTGCCATTAATATGCTGGTCAATATGAGATTTCCTGTCATGTGAAACCTGTACAGAAGAAATGGAGGATAGTTTCAGAGTTACAGTAAATGAGAATTTTGCATCAAATGCTGAAATACAATTTTGTTAGATGTTTCTACAGGTTAGTTAAGTATGAAAATTAATTACCTGTTTATTGTAGAATTCTCAGAAAACTATTTTCTCCATCGTTGGTGCGTCCCGATGTGTTCTGGATCCATTGCTGCATCAGTGCACGTTTGGAAGATTTCACTTTAGGCATAGTTTTTACACATGCTCATTCATACACACATAAACGGCTAACACTGTACATTGGCACCGTAGAACGTTCACAGCAAGGAAAACTTCTTAAGAGGGTTATTACAAACTCCTTTTGTATTACAAACTGCTGCTTTTATTATGATTTTCCTTTTAAGTTGAAACATAGAAACTAGAAAGAGATACCACTATGTTCCACAGGAAATTGGTGATCTACATAATCTCTTCCATATTTCACAGTAAAAGGTGCATTGAAGCCTGATGTGATAGTGTTTCTAAAGACTTGGACCATCATTAGCACACTTCTACTACCTCTACTACTACTACCTCTAGAGCGGTCAGGTAGTAGAAAATTTGTCATTTTCAAGCTAAAGCTCGTTGTGAATACCCCATTGTACGGTTTATATAAATTCACAAGCTGTTGACCCAGATATTTCATTCATGCTTGATGCTCAAGTTCAGCCCATTATCCCATTGTAAACCCTGTTTTGAATTCACCCATTGTGTGCAAGAATGCTGCACATCCTTGTGGTCAGAAACTTGTTGGCTCAACTGTTAGCTTTTAGAAATGCAATTTTAAAATACCACTAGTATGCCAAAATTACTGGCTCGTTCTCGAAGTATGTCTAAGTATTTCTTATTTAGGGATGTACAGTGCTTCAAACTCCGGTTCAAATCTAAATTGATAACATGTCGCGATCTTATAACTTATGTTTGTTATAATTAGGTATTTTTAGGTTTACAAACCATGAAATAGGCATACTAGAGTAAAATGGACACTTTTAGGTGCAATAAAACTTCCACAGATGGGGTAATTTTGCATGAAATGTGAACATGTATAATTGGGTTTTGATTATTCCTTCAGGAAAAATAGGCAAACAAAACTAAAATCCGAGGTCTAGTAACCAGATAATCATTCACACTCAAACACCATATGGCACAAACCAGGCGAGACTGCTTGCAGATTCTACTTACCTTGGCTTGCAGGCCTCTGAAAGTAACCTCTGATGTACTGGTGGTTCGGGATGATATGACACACGGGCTGCGCAGAATCAACGCGTAAGGGGTGGCAGAAAGGGAGGGTAAGGTCTAAGAGAGACCTAGCCAGACACTAAACAGCCGTGAAAATACTGGAGCAATGGTGGCAAAAGTCTACAAGAATGGGATAATTATCTCCCTTTTACGGAATAAAACGTTCCCTGCATGGACAATTAGAGCTCTTCGTTGGTGAAAATAGAAGTTTGGCGACCAGGCTCCGTACTGCTGGAGCAAAATTGTTGCTTAGTATGAGATATAGCTGTCATTCATATAAACTAGTGGCCTTCCTTGCTCGCGATACTGTTGCACTTTTCCTAGGTAATGCAATCGCATTTCTCTTATACCCGGCTTTTCATTATGCACTTTCCGTTGTTTTCTTCCATCGGAACCCCAGACGCCTTATTTTATCCCATTGAAGTTTATCTTTTCTTTAAGAACCTCCAATTTTGCACTTTTACCATAAGCTGAAGGAAGCTCGTTGACAGTTCATCTTACTACACATTGGTCGAAGTTATGAATATTACTTTTAATGTTTGACTTTGGGCACTCTAAATGTGGAGTGATGACTCGTTACTACCTTCGTGTTAATGCGGTTTAAGCTAGAGCGCTACACACCTGAAGGTGCAGAAACTTTTTCCTGAAGCTTGTTGGGATCTATTGCATTGCCCATTTCCTTTCATTTTTTCATATAAAGGTAGACATTGTGCACCAGCGGTGGGCAAACCCCAGCACATTAGGTTCTGCAAGCTGCTTGACACAGAACACACGCTTGGGGTAGGAGACCTGAAATCAGCGCTATTCCAAGCCAAGGCCACAATTACAGTCGTAATCGCAACGCGCATTCTACCCATGGTTGTACACAATCTCCCTCGCTTGCTGCTTGCTCTTGCCTTTGCTGGACATCGTCCCTTCTTGCACGAAACGTAAACCTTTTAGCTTCACAACCACTCTCCGCCGCTTTTGAAGGAAAACCAAGTGGAATCGGGAAATATGGGCTTTTTTATAGATTTCTCATCTTTTGACTTATTCTGTTATTGATTCTTTATTTGCTTCTCAAAATTTTCCTCTATCTGATTTTGATTGTCAGAAATTTGTGACCAACTCCTGTTTTGTACACATTTCAGTATTTTGTCTATGTTTCGACTAAGAGCTACTGTTTTTCTAAACTACTGTGCACTTAAAATTTCCACAATTTAACTTGAGATGTTTGAGTTACTGATTTGCGATCTCATTGATTTTACTAGTTTTCTTTGGCCCCCTCTATTTCTGACCTAAACACAGCCTTAACCTCCGCTATGGTTTCACATTGAAATTTTAATTGTTCTTCCCTACCTTTGTCAATTTTACTATTCAATTCAGCTGCTAACTGACACTGGCCTTGTTTTATTTCAGTAGCAAGCTGATTTTGCTTTAACAAAATTTCCTGACTCATTTGTTCTACCGATTCCTTTTCGTTTCCTATTCCTGCCATTTGCATCTCCTTAGCACCATAGTACTGCCGCTGCTACCGAAGCGGGTTCGATTCCCGGTACAGGCGTGTGGATTTTCTCTCGCTGGGAGACCTGGTCCGGGGTGCATTCAGCCTCGTTAGGTCCCTGAGGAGCCAATTGAACAGCTATTTGATTGAGAAGTAGCGATCCCTGGTTGCGAAGACCGCATATACCGACCGGGAGGGAACGGGGTCCTGACCACGTCCCACCTCCCAGTACTGCATCCCACTCATGACGCCTGTAGCGGACAGAGACGGGGGACGCCGCGGTCGAGCTATTGGCCCTGGCTCGGAAAGGGCTGTTGTGCCACGGTGTTAATTATTTCTCTTGTTTCTCAAACATTATATTCCGCTCGCTAATAATTTTGCCTATCTTTGCATCTTGTTTCTCCAATAGTTCTTATTGAGATTTTGTATTTTCAATAAATCCCAGTCACATCTGACTCAGCATTTGTATCAAGCTCAGATGTTCCTGGCTCATATTTGATGATCCTACACTATCCTGGTAATCAGTATTTTCCGGAATATTTATACCTTTCCTTTATACTTCTAACAACATTAATAAAGGTGCAAACGATATGCTACTTCTTTGTAAGAGGCTATAAACACAAATTTTCATCAAGCTATGTGTCATACCGCTTTTTTCTTAGAAGCAGTCAACCTTCGTTGCATGGAACGGGATCTGCAATCGAAATACCATTCAAATCCTAACGTCAGGAAAAATGACAATGATAACCATTTCTTTCAAGTGGCATATCGTTTGAGCCTTTTCTAAATTTTGCAGCAACTATATCCTACCCATTCCGTTTTTCTTTCCCATAATACTGCCACACCTAAGGTGCATAAACTACTTTTACTACCGTACTTTGTTTCTACACAATATCATGGATTATAGGCTCATACCATTTTTTAATTTTTAGGTCTGCACTTACTTGTGCAGATCTTGATGTCTTCTTTCTTCTATCTCTATTTCACTATTACACTTTAATTCCTGAGCCTCGAACCCGGTCGGGCCCTAATGACCTAGTTGTCGACGGGCCCTTAAACCCAACTCACTCACTCACTCGAAGCCGGTTCTTCAAGTTGAGTAGATTCTGTCTTCAGAAGTTGTCCAAGTTCTCGAATTTCTCGAAATTGTAAAAGTTCTCGAAGTTCCCGTTGTGATGTTGAATTAAAATATTTGTATTATTTTACTTTTTTTTTTGTTTTTTTTTTTTTTTTTGTTTTTTTGTTTTTTTGTTTTTAGGCTTGTCCTTCCGCGCCTTTAGTTTGTCGCCATTTATGTAATAATTTTATTAACCTCATTGTTGCACTGTTAACTATGGAATGGGTGTAATTGCTTGAATAGTTTTAGCATGTAATTCAAGCTTACACAGCTAAGAACAGTAAAGGGTACTTGTTTTACTTTAAATAAAAAGTAGGTTTAAATTTCACAATATAAATTATATTTATTAATAAATCAATTGCGATCAATAGTTGAACATTTTTTGTAATGTATATGATAAATATTATGTGTAACTTTTATTTTCAGCGAACTCGTTCAAAATAATCATAAAACTTTATTTATCAACAAATAATAAAAATAATCATTTAAGTGGTTTAGAATAAATAAATGAATATTCCTATACTCACGATTTTGTGAATGCTTTCTTGTAGATATGGTAAATTTGGAATGAATGTCGTGTAGGTATATGGCGCTTACGTTTTTGTATGTGTATTTCAATATATCGATACGCAGTTTACTAATTATTGGCGAATTTTACCCATAAATATTTTCTGGTGCTTTACTTATTGCGTTTGTGTGTTACCTGTTAGTGGTGTTCACCATAGGAATTGATTTGGAAGCAATTAGCTATTATCTATACTCAACGCATTTATTGGATGAGTACCAATCCCCGGATTTCCTTCCCACACAAGCTATTATGTATTATCAACATCGTCGTCTGTTCTAAGCATGAATAATAAACACTTTCAAACTTATTTCTCACTGACTTTTTCCCTCTCTTGTTTCCCCGCTTCATATTTCTGTGCTTTCCTGTTTCTCCTGTTGTCCTTTTTCTTTTTTACACATACACACAATAGATATAAATACCTTGTGCCCGAGGCGGAACTCGAATCCGTAACCCTCTGCATGGCGGAGACCCCAAGACATACGCTCCAGCGACCAGGCTATGAAGGGCGTCATATTTTAAAGGAAAACTTCCACCGTCCAGCCGGGAATCGAGCCCAGGACCTCTTGGATTTGAAACCTAACATGCTAACCACCAGACCATACACAGTTCCCGTCTTCGACAAGCTTCTCTTTTAGGGGATTTCATTCTGACTGCTTCGTTTAACTCTACCTAACCTTCCGTTATTAATGAGTTTCCAGAACATTCTTGACCAATCAGATTTGATCGTTGCATCAGAACTACTCAACGCTATATTATTTATTTATAGTGTATAATTTTGTTTATTTCATTAAATAATTCCGCTTCTTAAGATATTGTTCTACAATAATCCTACAATTCTTTATTTCAAATTATTCCTAGGGTTATGAGCGTTCAAATGAAATGTGTAACATTGTTTCCAACATGCTAATTCTTATTACTTTGACTATCAATTACTTACATTACTTTGACTCTTCTTTTCGATATACCTTAATTTAATGTATTTTAATAATTTTATTTAACACTATAAAACAATGTTTCAGAATTATGAATATTATTCCTTACTAATAAAAAATTAATAATAAACACAGTATCTTGATTAATCGAAGCAACAATCGAAGCTAAATGTTAGTACATCAGACACTTGTCTCGTACGTGATGAGTGTTAGCAGTACGGGAAAGCTTGCATTATAGGAACTGAAACGGAAGCAAGTAGTCCTACTTAATGAAATGATACTACATCATCATCATACTGGCATGTGGGTTGCCTATACGAACAGTGGACGGGGATTCGGGAACAACCTGTATAGGATGGGCCATAGGAACCTGACGATTTTTAACTTACACTCAGTTGGTGAACATGATACATATGTGTAGATAAGTATTATGCGCAATTTTTACCATTGTACAAGTGGCGCTATGGAATGCTGAAAAAAGTGGGGGAAACACTTTGTAAAAATGTTGACTCTGTTCTCATACATAAGGGTGATTTCGTCGAGAGTTGATTGATCCACGCCATGGTGCCATTTCTAACAGAAATACTATGAAGTTTGTGTATACTGAACTTCCAAACAACGAGGAAGAATTCACCAGGTTATCTACATACCGTGACAACACCACAAAGCATCGAAAGAGCCAAACAGGCAACGGGCAGAAAACACGCTGCTGTCTTCCGTTCATCACGCACCTACAGAGAACCATTCTTCATAAAGAGTTCATCTTTGCAAGAAGATTATAGTTCAAGAGTTGAGTGTCACTATAATGCAAATTGAAGGAAACCTGTGAAAAATTTCTCAGCTTTATGCTGAAGACATGTTCCTGTTAGTTGGTGATGAAGCACACCGTCATTTGAATGGCTCAGCGATCAAACAAATGTTAAATATAGATCTGATTCAAATGCAGCAGTTGAAATAAGCGCTCCATCCATTGTGTCCATATGCAACAGTCTGTTGTGGCGTTAGCGCTTTTGAAATCATAGGTTCTTCTGTTTTAAAGAGAATGATAAAGCTGTCACAGTGACTTCTGGTCGATACATAGAGATGTCAGGGGACTTCCTCACTCCAGAGCTATATTATGCTGGAATCGATCTCAACGGCGTCTGGATTCAACAAGACAGGGTTACAGTCACTGCCAACTTGTCCATTACCATGGCTAAAGAAATGTTTTCAAACCATTTCCAGATTTCCAAAGGAGGACACATTTCGTAGCCCATATGTTCTCCTATATATCAGTGTGTGACCACTTCCTTTGGGGTTACCTCAAGTACAAAATGTACAGTAGAAAACCAAGCGAAATTAATGGAATCAAGAAGGGGTAAGGATAAATCACAACCATTCCAAAAACACAGTGTATTCAGTAATACAGAATCTGTGTGATAGATTGCAGCAATGAATATCAAGTGATAAGACAGCCATTTAATGCGTGTGTTATTTAGAAATTGAAGTCATGTCCACAAATGAAATTCAAAAACTACTGTAACATAATAGTATTAACATCTTAAAGTGTATTTTATATTGTTAACTGTGTGTGTTACAATCAGCAGATTCCCATGGCTCACCGAATACTGTACTGTTAGAAATTAAAAAGAGATAAAACGATATAGTTTTATTGTATTACCGCAAACATTTCGTGAACTGTATTCGGTTTATCATTGAGTCATAGCCGTACTCCGTTTTTACATTAGTAGAGAAGCGAAGAAGAGCAGCGAACATATTTTCATTCATTGTTTTGTCAAAACGCTGAAAAATATGTATAATATCAGCTATTTTAAATTATTTCTACGTACATTGCAATGTTCACTTGTTTTAAGGTGCTAGTTATTTACGATCCAAATACGATTTGCATTTTGAACATCGTTACACAGAGGTCAATAGCTTTATAACAAATGCATGAAATATGATGGCTGGCATCTCTGTATTTGACCCAAAAGACCTCTAGTTGCAGACATGTGACATGTATGGACCGCATTATCAACTGACACTTGGTTAAAGATAAAAAAGTTGGATGAAACCAACGACCTCATAAAATAGTTTTGTCTCATGCATTTGACACATTGAGGAGACGGATTAATTTTTTATTCTACAAATGCAATTCTAATAAGATATTTTGCCTTGTCCCTAACGTGGACATGGGTTTTGCAAGCTTATTACGCTTTCTTAGTATCTAACTGGTGCTCATACACTTATAAAAATGTTTACTTTGTTTAACAGTCCGTCTCCTCTTTGAGAATACCTACATGACACAAAATAAATAATAAATGAGTGACTTTTGCTATTCTTTCAGACTAAAGATTACCTAAAATTTGCATAATACGAATACTGTGTATTTCATAGTTCTCAATATGATACATTTTCATTTCTCAATTTCTCAATTCAAGACACTTTGGTAAGTATATTATGCACCGCTCCATTGACAAGATGGAGAAGAACATCATCTGAGTATTACTGTTAATCTTAATTTTGGTTACGGAAGTACCACCACAGAGCAAACACATGAAGAAGAGAACTGTGTAGAGGTGCCAATGAGCTTGTCTCGTATCTGCTAAAACTGATCAATATAGAAATAAACGATAAGAATCTGATAATCTAGAGTGATAACTGAAAAAAAAAAAACTGTATAATGGTTTTCTTGTGTCTACTTTTAGTTGTCATTGATTTATTTGAGCACATAGAATGTTTCCTGCTCAGTGGCCACAGCTTCTTGCAGTGTGATTCTGATTTCGCCTTGACTGAAGAACGCAAGAGTATAGCAAATGCCCGCACTCCTAGTGAACTTTTTAAAATCGTCCAAGAACCTAAAGTTGTTAAACCATTTCAAGCAGTTCCAATGCTAGAAGAAAAATAATATCATATAAGCCCGTGGCGCTACAGCCCAGTTGGGGCATTGGACTACCAATCAGACTCTTAGCCTCATGTCCACTTAGGCACGGGAGAGGTGGACGTTCATCCAACAACACGAGAAGTGGCCAGAATCACGTATACTCCAGTCGAAATGTGGGCTTTCGCTGCCTATCGCAGCTCCTTAATTTCCTCACAATGCTGAGCGGTCCTAAAATCGGGCTTAAAATTCGCATCCTCATGGGTGCAATCGGACATGGATGTATTCCTTGGCCAGGGACCAAAGGCCCAACCTCTAAACCACTACGCTGTGGCGCAGGGCAACTTGAGAAAATAGTTGGACCAAAACAGTTGCTCAAAAATTAAAACACTATGGTGTGGTTTAGTACAGTAAGATAAAACGAGAGCATAATCAGCATGTTGTTTTGGGGTGTAATCATGTTCATGTGGCTGTATGACTTGAAAATTTCAGCTACCATTTTTGTTTATTATTCACTTTTCGAAACCAAAAACACGCTGAAAATATCCACATGAAACACAGAATATCCGAAACCCACTAAACAATTCTCTTAAGTGAGATGTCCCTTGCTTTTCATTTTTGTGCGTGTTCCAGGATTGCCATCCCTGTTCTAGGTAGACGTACTGGAAACCCAGATCCTTGGCGTCTTATGCGGGATTTCTCTTGAACGACGCGACAGACAATCCGTCATTCCTATGGCACTGCTGTACGAAACCGTTCGTAGGGGATCAACCCACCGTTTTTTCCCCTGGATAACCATTTGAAAACAATGTGACATTACACTTACCTTTCGTTAGAGAAGATGTTTGAAATAGTTTCCTCCTGCGTCTATGCAACTGTTAGGCACATTATTGAACATTCGGCCCGGCTTTGTGGTGTGGTGGTAGCGCATCTGCATAACATTCAAGAGGTCTCGAATTCGAACCTCGGTTAGGGTGAGTTATTTGGATAAGGTTTTTTTTTTCGAGGTTTTCCCTTATCCTGAAAAGACGAACGTCGGGTAACTTTAAGCGCTATGGACCCCGAGCTCATTTGACTACCTTTTCACTAATGTCATTCATTCATCTGATGTGACATGCGCTGGAGGACGTTAAATTATAAAACAATAGAACACTCTAAGATTTTCTGCAACTGAAACATCGGAAAACGTGCATCGAATGCTGTCTCCAATTCGTCGAGCGAATCGCACTTATATATAATCTTTACTTTACATTTCCCATCTTCTTCCCCTCCGATAAAGCCTAAGGGGCTGATTCCAAGGACTACGTAAGTCCAAAAGGTTGTGAAAGCCTGTTCTAGGCAGCAATGAGACCCCCGCCAAAAAACGACGTATTTAAGGGAAGCGGTGCTTCCACAGTTTCCATACATCGAATTTGTGCCCCTGCCCACGACTATTCACTCTCATTAGGTCCTCTAAGACGTAACTACTTTTCCATTTTAACTAGAAGGTCGTAACCAGGATATTACAACATAGACACTTTTAGATAATAAATATCACAAATTGGCACTTACATAAATCTTTTCCATCATCTACAAACGTACTAATTTAAAAGTTAAGATACTTACTGATACAGCAGATGGCCAGAAGTCTGACTGGAAGACCTGGAGGATCGCACTCCGGGAAGAACGGCTTGAGAACGTACACGGAGAAGGTTAGAGCTACAATGGCCTGCGAGCAAGGCCGTACTATCATGCATTCTATCCAGAGCCTAATGAAGGCCAAGAAAGGACCAAACGTTTCCATGATGTAGGCATAATCGGCTCCACTTTTGGATATCATGCATCCCAGCTCTGCGTAGCAGTAAGCACCAATCTGAAACACAACCGCAAAGTTTGCTTTATTTATTAGAGTAAATATACTCCAAAGAAACAGGACTAGAAATTTAGCAAGCTTATTAAAGTTCTGATTATTATTTTATGAACAATCTTAAGTAAATGTCTACAAATAATAATATAAAGTAGACATTTATGTCACTTGCTATCCACTAAGTATAAGTGTGGAGACTAAAATGTGAAACGTCAGTTTTGGGATTTACTGTCGGACATTTTTGTTAACGAGAGCTACTCCCCGATCCTTCTCTAAACTGAGTTCATAACAATGTGTGAATGTGTGCATAATTGTTACAGAAGAAATAAAACAAATGTAAAGGAATAATTTTCTCTGGCTCTACAGCTCTTGGTGGTCTCTGCTCTCTTGCACCATTTTCCTTCATTCTTACTTTTCCAACACTTTCCATAAATCTTTCAGTAAATTATCTAATCATTCCGTCTTGGGTCTCCCTTTTTACTTTCTCTACTAGTGTAATAGAGGAAGTATTGCATTCCATCCAAAAATTCGCGTGCGAGATTTCACCGGAATATACCAGGTGCTCCAGCTCAACCGGAATCGGTGTGCGTTAAGAGTTGCAGAACGCACCGGTCATAGTGACGGCAGTGGCGTGGGCAAGCTTCCTTTAAAAAAATCTTAGAAATAGGTCTGTGTGTATGCATGGATGGATATATGTGTATGTGTGTCCGTCTGCGAACAGCATAACTCAAAAACGAAAAGTAGTTATGTGCCAAACTTTGTATTTAAGGTGAGTACCTTCTGAGGATGCAACCCGAAGATTTTGGAGAAAATCCTCCATTCCAGAATACCCTTTAAATGGAACATTTTTTGTTTGTGCAAATTTTGACTGTATCAAAAATTGCTCTAACGATTTTGATTAAAATACCATTCGTTTAAGATATCTCATTGCCTGGACCCGGATGTTTATGACATGTCACTGTTTTTGTTTCTGGCTTTTTCCATGGAAAATATAAGGGAAGCACGACTTTATCAATGGTGCTTAAAATTATCCAATTCCATGGGTCATAGAGAGTCATATTAGGCTCTTTTAACCTGTTTGCCATTTTCTTGTCATTTTTCATATTATAGTCATATCTTCTCTTAAATTTTCCTATTTTTGTCATATTTTCATATTTCTATTCCAGTTTCGCATATGTGGTTGCAGTCGCCCCAAAGAAGATTTTCACATTTCCTAATTCTTGTCGTAATGTAGGTGTTGTTTCCTTTACAATGTTGCGTACAAATAGAAGATCGTTCCTTTTTGAAAACTTTAAAATGTATGTAATTTGCTACTATAACTCTTCTTTCTGATCGCTCTTCAAAATGTGACATTTATTTAATTCTGTGCAGAGCTGAAAGTTAGCTCTGGACTGAGCAATAAAATGAATTCAAAATGTAACACTAATTAATATTATGTATTTGTTATTGTGTGTGCAAGATTTTTACAGTAGATTTTCAATGTAACGTTAATTTAAACAGCATTAAATTTACGTCATATTTATCGCCATATTTTCTAATTTTTTCGGTCACAAGTGCTTCCATACTTCTAATATTTTAAGGTCATAAACATCCGGGTCCTGCTCATTACTAATGAAATGTGAACCTTGAATTTTCTGGAAAGTTCTCTTCATTCTGGATGACTTTCGCATAACTGGTAAACCGTAAGAGATAGAGAAAATCTCCGTACACAAAAGTTTAGACCTCAATAAAACACACAACATGTCTATTACATTTTTTGTATTGACCATTTCCTTGTTATTTGTCTGAATTTTCCAAATGGCAAGTCATTTTTATTTTTTAATTCTTGGTCATGCAAAGAGAATGGAATTTCAAAGGCATCACATGGCGAACAATTGTGCTCTTAAAAGATTTGGCTATCGTTTAAAGCCTGTTGTATTCCCATATTCGCCTTGCACCCACAAGGTAATTAGCAATAACGTGTGCAAATGTTTGTCTCGATTCATGAAGTAGGTAGAGTAACAACGTTTGTAAGAATAGTTTATGCGAGAGTAGAGAAAGTCGTGTGAGTGCAACACTTCAGATTTTTAGAAAATGGTCTCTCTCTCTCTCTCTCTCTCTCTCTCTCTCTGTGTGTGTGTGTGTGTGTGTGTGTGTGTGTGTGTGTGTGTGTGTGTGTGTGTGTGTGTGTGTGTGTGTGTCCGAGGGCGCGTGTCTGTGTGAGCAGCATAACTCAAAAACGAAAAGTCGCTAAGATACCAAACTTGGTGCCTATTGTCCAGTATCGACACAAAGATTAAAAAAAGAATCTTCCCAGCGCAAATTGTCCTTTACAGGGAACATTTTTCGAAAATTATAACTTTATCAAAAATTGCTCTAACGATTTTGATTAAAATACCATATGCCACCGATATTCTCCTGACAAATAAAATTTATATCTCGAAATTTCTGGGAATGTTCACAGAAATCCTCTTCATTCCGGATAGCTTTTTCATAACTGATAAACCCTAAATGATAGACAAAATCTTAAAACACAATTTATTTCAAATACCTTTTTTCATTGTGAAGTGAACCATTTCAGAGATATTCCTTGTCATTTTTCTGAATTTTCTCAAATGGGAAGTTGTTCTTCATTTTTTTATCCCAGCCATGGAAACGAACGGAATTTAAAGGCATCACATAGCCATCAGCTTTACAAGATTTGACAACTACTCGCACACTTTATATTTGAGCTCTCAGATGGCGTTGTCAAAGACGGTAATAGGACGTTTCATGTCTTCTACGCAGTCGTTCGTTAAATTCTATCATAGAAGGCCGTTTCTGCAATTGTTTTTTCCTAATAAGCCAACGGCTCCTTTTACTATTTATACGAGTTTGCTGTGTCGATACTGGATCTGCAGCCTGTCTCAGCCTTAGATGACGGCATGGAGTTAAAGGGGGTATATCTGTTTCTATCTAGTGCATACAAGTTGCCATTAGCTTCGTCATTTTCCACTCTCGCACTGTTGCCAGGTTCCTAATAGCATGGTGTAAATATTGAGTTGTTATAAATTTCAGGTTTGAACACATTATCCTAGGCAGAATTTTTTTCTCAGGTCATTATACGTTTCTATAGACACATATTTCCACATTAAACTTTTTTGTCAGTAAAAGTTCGATATTTGTTATTTCTATACCCATCACGCACTGACAAACTGCTAGAATACGTCTATATTTTTTCTCAGCTAGAGTTAACTATAGTGCTGCTATCTGAATACTTTAAACTCCCTATGTTTACTCGGTTTACAATTTTTCAAATTAAATGTTTTCGGAAATTTTTATATCTGTGCACTACAGAAGTTGCACGGTGGGAACCTCTTTTGTTATTGAGTTTACATCGGGGACTAAGCGAGAGCAAATGTTGAGGAGGGTTGGAGACAGTTTTTAAAATAAACCAGAAGCCTGTAACCTCTGTCTTTTATCGTGTAAGGCAAACAAAAGGTATTCATCTATTCTGTTAAAACGCGCCAGGTATGACACAGAAGGCAGTATAAGGAGCAGCAGTAACAGTTCGAAAGAAGTCGTAAGTGTATACCGTATGGAACCTGTGAAGTGTTATTGTTTTATTTATTTAAAGACGATATATTGGTGAAGTAAGGAACGCCAAACAATTATGAATGGGTTAGATTATTTTTCAAGTAAAATGAATGTAGTAAGGCACTAAAAGAAACAGCTAAGGCTATAGGGTGTTCAGAAGCAGTAGTGTATAGGATTAAAAGGAACTAATGAAAGGACTTGCAAGCCATCGGAAAAAAAAGGACGGGGGAAACAAAAAAAACAACGTTAGGTTAATGCAATATGATGGAATAGTGCAAAGCGGAGTGCGGCGAATTGTTCAATCTTTAGATACTGTTGTGTAGGGTGTTGTATGTAACATGACTTCCTCCTCAGGTTTAATATAAGGAGATTTAACAGGTTTACTTATTGCAACTATAAACATTATAGGTCTGTTTGATGCGTTAATGTACAGCGATTTAACAGATTTACTTATTGGAAGTATGATGATTATTGCTCTGTTTTGATGCGTTAGTATAATGTACAGAGATTTAACAGGATTACTTATTGAAACCATGGTCATAATTATTTTCTTTAATGTGTTAATACTGTTAATGTATTGCTGACGCTACTTAGCGTAATGTCAAACAAAATCACATTTGAAGCAGGGTGTAAAACGTCAGAGGAAGAGGAACAAACAATAGAGCGCTTTCTTCAGTTTCACTTGTGTCAATCACAAGTTGTCCCAGCTGAGCACACATACAGGAAGAAAGGGAAGTCATCACATTCCTTCTAATATGTGCCTTATAGAAGCATTACAAACAAAAAAGTCTAATGGCATTTTCTTCTTTGATCAGCCGATTTCGGAAAAATAAATGGTTTTTGTTCCAAATTGGATGCGTAATTCCACAAGAATGTACCAAGATAACAGTTTGTTTACTTATAAGATGCGTAGAGTAACTTATTTCTGACATAACTTCGGAAGTAATTATGGGACATCACACAGAGTTACGAAACGATTAATCACTTAAAAGACGTGAAGGAATACTCCGAGCTGCTCTCTCACGCGTTAGGTAAGTCGACAACGTTGCGTTGAGGTTGGTCAGGGACTTGACCTGGTTTCCGAATGTAAACAGGTCGACCACTTTCACCTTAGCCTATGTTTTGGCTGCTAACGGTTGTGATTGGCCGACGTTCGTCCGAAAAACATTGAAGGAGACGCGTGGTAGCAGTAGTGTTTGTTTATGTACTGAACCAGTGAAAGTGACAATCGGTAGTGTCGGCAGCTTGTTTTCGACAAAACGATCTCCGTAGGAAATGGTCAGAGACAAAAACGTAAGATACAAAATGTGCTCCAAGTACCGAGATCTACCACTGGTTTAAATTAATGTAATGACTTCCCTTCCACCCGGTATGAATCCGCTGCATTTTGTTCTTCTGGGGAGACGTGAAAAGCAGGATCTACAAAACAGCAACTACTGCCCTCGAATCTTTGACAGAATGCATTTATCTGGCTGCGGAAGAAATATGCAACAATGTGGGTGTTTTTGTTAGAGTGCAACGTAATTGGTTAAAAAGGTGTGAGGCTTGCAGGTGCGCAAATGGTGGACATTTTGAACAATACCTGTGAAGTGGGCGAACCATCAGAGACAAAAACGGAAGATACAAAATGTGTTCCAAATACCGAGATCTATCACTGGTTTAAATTAATGTAATGATTCCCCTCCTCCCGGTATAGTACATGTTGCTACGTTGCGCCCCATTTAACGTGTACTGTCATCTAAGAGTGAGACAGGCTATAATTCAGTCAGTACTTAAATCACTGTTTGAGTTGGTTAAACACAAAAACAAAACAAATAAATCGGTATAATAGCGCAAGAGATCAGTAACAAACATAAACCGGCACAGTAAAATGAACAAGTGGTAACACTGAGTATGGAAAACATGCTCGGTTGACACTTTGGCAAAGCACAAGTCTTCTTGACTCGGACCGTTCGTAACATTACATTCCTGGACACAAGATAGAGCGTGCGAGTAGTATTGCTTACAGTCTACTGCTTTCGCATTCTCCTTGCACGTACTAGAAAATTAGCAATAACATGCTTTTTGCAAATATTAATCTAGACTAACATGAAGTAATGCGAGTGAGTGAGGGAGTAAGTAAGTGAGCGAGTGAGTGAGTAAGTGAGTGAGTGAGTGTGTAGGGTTTAAGGGCCCGTCGACAGCTAGGTCATTAGGGCCCCACATGAAGTACAGGAATAATCGTTTGTGAAAATAGTTTGTACAAGAGTAAAGTCATGTGAGTGTAACACACTAGATTTTTAGAAGAGTCTTGTCAATGTGTGGGTGTGTCCGTGAACATCATAAGTCGGAAACGAAAAATCGGTTAACTTGGATCGAAGTTCAGCATCATCAAAGGATGTGACACAAAGCTTTTTACGAAAGTCCCGCCACCCCAGACTACCCTTTACATGGAAAAGTTTTGAAAAGCTGGTTTTCTCAAAAAATACTCTAACCACTGATAAAAATACCATATGTTTAAGTTATTTTCATGACAAAGGAAATGTATATTTTGAAATTCCTGGGAACAGCCTCTTAAGTCCCGTTCATTCTGGATTACTTTTGCTTAACTGGTAAGCCGTAAGATACAAACAATATCTTATTGCACAAAATATGTAGATCTCCTTAAAGCGCACAATTTATCTCAAGTACATTTTTTGTAGAGATAACCATTTTTGAGATATTCTTTGCTATTGGTTTGAATTCCCAAATTTACTTTTCTCACATTGGAAGTTCGTATTCGTTTTATGCCCTAGTCATACAAAGATAATGAAATGCGAAAGCCGTCACATAGCAACCAGCTCTTAAAGAATTTGAATATCATCTAAGTCTACTGTATTCCCCTATTCCCATTGTACCTATAAGAAAATGTGTACTAAAACAATATGTACGAACATTTATCTCGATTAACATGACATAGATCTAGAACAAGGGTTTTTAAAAATAGTTTGTGTGAAAGTGAGTAAAGAAAGCCATAAGAGTGCGCACATCATTTATTCCCTCTAGAGTGCTGCTTCGTATTTAACATTCTTTTTGATGTCCTATTTTTCTCCATTTTCTGCATATGCCTTTATAACTCTTACAATACCTTCTTTATAGTTCTTCTAATTCGTAGCTATATCTTATTCTCCACCCTTCTCTATCTCGTATTGGAGTAAATGAACATAATCGGTAATGGTCAATTGCTTTGATAGGCAATGCTGCTTAGATAAAGAGGAACATCAATTAAAAAAAAATTACTAATATGTTACATTCACACGGGTTCTCTACAATAAGAAATTTACGTAGTATTCGTTGCACTCTGTATTACAATATTCATAAAAAAGTAACGTTTTACACTTGTAATTTGCGGTAATATTTTGAATAGGAATAATCTCAAATTAAAAATGGGTGCTTTGTTTTAACATTCGAAAACATTATTCAAATCTTTATTCATGGAACAAGCACTTGCTTTGGGAATAAAGAAAAAAGGAAGAAATAAAAATCTCAACAGTTTCAAGCATATTCCATGGATGAGGTATTCGCATTTGGGAAAGGTGTAAACGTGTAAGATGGGATATTTTGAAAACGGCTAAAGCTACAAAACTTAGGTAAATATAAATTTTGTATTTTAATTTTGCTCAGTTTTTTTCCTATACTAGTGTTTATCTTTTCCTTGCAATTTTCCTATTGTAAACATTCAATCCGAATGAACATGACTTCGCAGGCTAATTTTCAGGAAGTTCAAGTTGTACGTCTTAATATTCGTGTGTCAAAATGTAATATTTTAATAGTTAAAATTGCAACCGATTTTGAGAAGGCAAAAATTAATGAAAACATTTTCATGCAAAGGGTAGTTTGAGGAGGCTGTAAGCTCCTTTAAACCTTTTTATTGCATGTTTGGAAATGGCATTTAGTTTAAAAATGATAAACGATAGTGATATCCCTTTTTACTTTCTCTACTATGCACATAGTTGGTAGAGAAAGTATTGTATTCCAACAAAAAACTAAGTATATGTTTTGAGGTATCCTGAATCAAAAAAGTATATTTAGAAAAATGTCCAACGTGTGCTTATGACCGTGCTTGTGCGTCTGTGTGTGACGCGTGTGCGCGTGCGCGTGTTCTGTGAACTAAAAAATGAAAAGTTAATTAAACACCCAACTTATATTTAAGTTTTCAACCTTCCAAGAATATGACACGACGATTTTCAAAATCCCCTTTCGATAAAAAATGTTTCATTATTTTTTATTTTTTCAAAAAGACTCAAACAATTTTGATTAAAATTCCTTAAGTTCAAGATACTTTCCTGAGAAGTGAAAAATATATCTATAATGTTCTGGGAATAGCTCCTGGAGTCTCTTCATTCTGGATGGCTATTACCTAACGACAAACCGTAAGCGATAGACAAAATCTTAATCCACTCACACACAAAATGTAAATCTCGTTAAAACGCATAATTTATTTACGTCAGATATGTTTACACACATACACACACAAATATATGTATGTATATATAATAGTACATACATAAACTTTAGTTAAACTTTTCCTAGATATTCCTTGTTATTATGGGATTTATTTTTTTCAATACATTTTTCCTACGGGAAGTTGCTTTTTCTTTCACCTCATAGGCATGCAAAGAAGATGGGTTTTCAAAGCCATTACATAGCCAAGAGCTCTTAAAAGATTTAACTATCGCTTAAGCCTACTGTATCAATCTATTCCCATTGAATCTACAAGGAAATATGTGATAAAACCATATACACAGATGTTTATCTCGAGTAACATGAAGTACCTAGTCTTACCATACAGTCCCAAAGTTTGCAATAAATTCTCAAAATAAAGGTTTGAGGTATTTTAATATCCTAATAATATTGTATACATGGATGTATGGCAAATCGAAATCACATATAATTATTCAAAATGACCAGCTCTTGCACGCGCAAAGCCAGTGTGGCCAATTATCTATTGAATAACGCAACGTTTCCATCGGGAAATCTGCTGCTGCCTTCCTTAGAGAACGCTTTGCACTTTCAATATTTGGACACCTCTTCTTGCAGGCCATATCTTGAAGCATGGACCACAATTTGTAGTCCAGGGGGTTTAGGTCTGGACTTGCAGAAGGCCAATATGAAGTTGAAATGCAGTTGGGAACATTGGTCTTGAGCCACTCTTGGGTTGTCCTTGCCTTATGTGCTGGGACTGAGTCCTTCTGGAAGCTCTCCATGGAAGAGAGCGATATTGTGGTGCTTGGCTACTCCCTCTAGTGCCTCTCCTGGTACATTTTCGCAGATGCTTTGACTCCTTTTTCGCAGAAATGGAGTTCAGTAGTTCCTTCGTAGCTCACACCCCACCACACCATAACAGATGCAGGATGATGGCCCCTCTGGATCCTTTGAGCCTTTTCAGCAACTTCTCTGGAGGATCTGGGGTATAACCTATCATTTTGGGCATTGAAAGTCTCCTCAAGACTGAACATTTTTCATCAGTGAAAAGGATTCTTTTTTGACCATTTGCTGCGTAACGTTGTAACAGGCGTTTTGCTTTGGCGCTTCAGCTCACTTTTGAGGTGTCCTTTCCGCCATTGGTAGGCACAGATCCAGTCACTCCTCAATGTGCGGGACATAGACATTGTTCAGCTCCTGAACCATCACTGACTGTCTCCGTACCGGATTCTTAGAACACATGCCGCCACTGCGTTTACCAACTCTGGAGTGCACGCAGTGCGTGGTCTTCCTTGTCTGTAGTGGTATTTTACAGTTCTAGGCTCAAGGAAGCACTGGACACTGCGGGAGACGAACTTCCTGCGTATTTTCAATTTCTGTAGAAGTTTGAATGTCTCACCTGGGGATTTGCAAGTTGTGCAAGTCGGTCTGGGTGGCTCAGTTGGTTAGACGCTGACCTACTGATCCACAGGTCGCGGGTTCAAATCCGGCCCAGACCGATGGTTTTTAAGTGTGCTTAAAAACGACAGCTCCATGTCAGTAAATTTTCTGGCATGTAAAAGAACTCCTGTGGGACGAAATTCCGGCACACCGGCAACGCTGATGTGATCCTGGCAATTGACAGCGTCGTTAAACAACAACATAATTTAATTTTACCTTGTGCAAAGCTATCACAGCTACACAATTTTCATGATCACCCAGTCCATCTTGAAAACTAACACAAAGAACTTTCTGGTTCTGCAGCTGAATTCTCAATGACTCACCACTAGATACCACAACTAAGGAATGTGCATGCAGGCAGACAGGAAGTACAGCTAATTTCAAAAGTTGGGACGGTATTTATGGTAAGACGAGGTAGATTGAAGAAAAAAGTTTTTGTGAGCATGGTTTCTTGAATAATGGATAGAGAAAGTAATGTGAATAAAACAGCACATTTTTATAGAAAACATTTACCGTATTTTTCAAAGGAAAAAATTGTCAACGGTATGTTGTAAACAAATCATATCTAAATGTGCATGATCAATTATTTTCCATGCTATTATCAATATGGTAATCTGCATGCTTTCGGGTGTCCATCGGTTTGTTGTGAATTTAAAGTCCTCATTGTAGAAATATTTCGTTTTTCCTTTCTCGTTCTGGCTCTCATTTCTGTTTATTGTGGAATAACCCTAGAAGCCACAAATGTGTAATGCCGAACTGATATTAGCATTGCTGCTTTCCGTTCCCTATTGAATTTGAATATCGTATTCACCTTCCCAATATACAGGATGGAAGGGAAGTCATTGCATTCCTTCTAATATGTACGAAGATAACAGTTTGTTACGTGTAAGATGCGTAAAGTAACTTATTTCTGACATTGCTTCGGTAGTAATTATGGCACATCAAACAGGGTTTCGAAATAATTAATCACTTAAAAGACGTGAAGGAATTTTCCGAGCGCCTTTTTCAGACGTGAGGTATGTCGACAACGTTGCGTTGAGGTTGGTCAGGGAATTGACCTGGTTTCCGGATGTAACCACTTTCTCTTTCGTCTGATGTTTTGGTAGGTAATGATTGAGATTGCCCTACACATGGAAGGAGACCTTCACGAAACGCTTGGTAGTGACACCTGTTTGTTTATCTACAGAACCAGCGAAAGTGACACACAATCTTTAGTCTCACCAGCTTGTTTTCGACAAAAGATCTCCGTAGGAAATGGTCAGAGACAAAAACGCAAAATACAAAATGTGCTCCAAATACCGAGATCTGCCACTGGTTTAAATTAATGCAATGACTTCCCTTCCACCCGGTATGAATCCTCTGGATTGTTTCTTCTGGGGAGACGTGAGAAGCAGGATCTACAGAACAACTACTGCCCTCGAATCTTTGAGACAATGCATTTATCTGGCTGCGGAAGAAATACGCAACAATGAGGGTGTTTTTGTTAGAGTGCGACGTAATTGATTAAAAAGGTGTGAGGCTTGCAGGTGCGCAAATGGTGGACATTTTGAACAATACCTGTGAAGTGGGTGAACCTTTTGGTTCATTGCCTATTGTTTTGCTGTCATCTTAAAAATATTATTTGGTACACTTTGTAAGAGCTTACAAATGTACCTTTGTGTTTATAAGTCAGAGAGATGGTTTGGTTTATTAAGGGGGGATAGGTGACTGACATATGCTAAAGTGTATCCTTTTACTAAATACTAAGTTTCTCTAAACCTATTGCAGATAAACTAACCAAATTTCATTTACATGTACACTACTGTATGCCACATACAAAATAACACATTTGGTGTAAATATAATAGGTAACTTTCACAAATCAGCTGTTTTTATCCTGAGGTTATATATTATTTTTACTAGAACTTTATGTACAGCTTTGGAATTTACCACAGACACCCTTAGTAATAAGTTATTTAATGTGACCTAGAATGAATTCAGCTTTCAAAAAAAAAAAAAAAAAAAAAAAAAAAAAAAAATATAATTCATGAAAAAATATGCTCGAAGGAAAAATGCATATTTTTTTATTGATAATATTCACTAATGTCCATATTATTCAAGATGCATTGATGATTCTAGTTCACATTAAACATACATTACATTTACATATTCCTGCAAAGTTTCACCAGTGGCGGCTCGCAGTCAAAATTTTAGGGTAGGCAAAGTGTAACAGCAACAACAACAACAACAATGATGATGATGATGATAATAATAATAATAATAATAATAATAATAATAATAATAATAATAATAATAATAATAATAATAATAATAATAATAATAATAATAATAATAATAATAATAATAATAATAATAATAATAATAATAATAATAATAATAATAATAATAATAATAATAATAAACCCCGTTTATCCGAAATGTAGGGGGCGAAGTCATTGCGGATAACGCAAACAATATATTGTTTGGTTGTTTAATAAGAGCAGAGTGAATGAGTGTGACTTACGGACGAATTACCGCCAAAACTAAAATCACGAGTGTCGGCAGACTTTTTTCCAGGGGGGGGGGGGCACATGTTGGAAATTTGCAATCATATAATATTAAATCATTATTTTACTGTCAAAATTTATAGTATTTGTTGCAGATAACCGTATTAATTTGTGCTAAACAAAAATTGTTCTTTACGTCAAAATTAAAATAATAGTTTAAAAGTCAGTAACTGACTGCACATTAAGTTCACCAACTTCCAAGGGGGGGCCGTGGCCCCCCTTGCCCCCGTTTCGCGACGCCCATGACTAAAATAGATTAAGAAATTGAAAAATTGTCTGACTGCAGCTTTGTGTTAAATAGCTAAAACACTCCTCTTTTCATTGTCAGTGCGCCGCGAAAGCGAAATTTGTAATAGTTCACTAATTAAGTCGGTCATACTGGTAGTACACAGAGATTCAGATCTCTGAGATCTTCGTTCGTGGAGTATGGCTGTTCGGAAAATGTCGCATAAATTCGGATTTGGGCAGGCAAGTGTTCGGACTGCTGGTAGACGCGTCTACGCATGCTCGGAGTGCATATACAGACCGAATGTTTCCTTATCCCTGTTCAAGGGCCTCGTACTGAGGAAATGGGGCCGGGCAGGCAGAGGTTAAGCTAGCCTGCTCTCCACTACCCAGGTACCATGCGTATCATTTCTGCCGCGCGTTTCAAACACGCAGCGCAGTTTTGATGAATCGGAATTGAGATTAAAGGATTTGATCATGCGCTGGTCATTATAACCGAGAAAACTTTTCTTGAACTGCAATTTAGGGGAAAATGACGGTTCAAATGATAAAATGCAGAATCATAGTTAAACATTATTTGTTGATGTATTACGATAGGGTAGGCAATGCCTACCCTGCCTACCCTGAGGAGCCGCGCCTGAGTTTCACTACGATTGGCCCGCTACTTTCAGAGGAAAAGAGAAGTTTTGAGAAAATTTAGTTTTGAGAAAAACCAACTTTAAGTTTAGAATACAATAAAAGTCACTTGTAACATATTCCTGTTTACCTCAAAATTGTCCAGAACTGTAGTCATTCTCATTTTCTGCTTCCCTCTCATCCAGTTTCCTCTTTTTATTGCTTTTTATTGTTCTTGCCTCCTTTGTTGCCTCTAGAAATGAGACTTCTGCTTTCTCCACCCTTTTCTTGTCCACTTTAATGAGAGCCACTCTCATATTGCTACCACAACCAACGTTCATATTTTGGATAATATTCACTCTGCCAATTACTCCATCATTAAATGAAACTACAGCATC
This sequence comes from Tenodera sinensis, assembly GCA_030765045.1. Classification (NCBI taxonomy): domain Eukaryota; kingdom Metazoa; phylum Arthropoda; class Insecta; order Mantodea; family Mantidae; genus Tenodera; species Tenodera sinensis. Next base: position 182,105,076 of record CM060962.1, on the reverse strand, counting down.
CCTGGCTCCAATTTTTAACACAGCTGATCCAACAAATACTGTTTTTGACACTCTGCTCCAAATTAAGTTATTAAAACTTTCATTTGCATTCTGTGTTTGTCCATGCAGACATTTTTTTCAGAAGATCATCTTAAGTTAGGTCTCTAAACACTAGTTTGATTATATCCATAACAGATAGTGGCAGTGAATGTGTGTGATTATGTGCTGCGCCAGCTTCCTGAGCCCTTCGGTAGCCAAACCAGGAATTCTCCCCTTCTGGACACAGTCCATGTTGTGGTACTTCATCAGCAGAAAGTTTGTGAAAATAAATGGAACATATGGCTCTTTTCATTGCAGACAGATTATTGCAATGGTTTCTTATTTTCTGAGCGTAATAAAATTGAATATTATCAATTTCTGCATCTGTGAATCTGCCTTTACCACCCAAACCTTTTCCATCTGATAGTGATTTCTTTTGCCATTCTTTCCTCAGTTTCCTGAGATGAGCGCCCATCCTTCTCTGCACATGCCCTATGCATTCTGCATTTTCTCTTTCAATGTTCCCATAAGGCTTAGCTGCATTTACAGCTCAATGAACCCTTGAATCACCATCACCAATGTACTGCACATATCGTGCGTTACGTGAGTGCTCTGATCTCTGAAAGATTTTAACAGCACCAGCTACCTCCATTCCACCACTTGTACCCTCATAACTTTTGGAGCACCTATGCTTAGGTTTTCTTAGTTTACACCCAATGCAATACTTAGATAGACACTGTAAGTCCAGAACCTTTCCAGTTGCTACTGAAGTAGCTGTAACAATCCCATTCATAGAAGTATGGCCTCTTTTATGCCATGAGCCATCTACAGCTACAGCAATGTCTCTAGAGTTATTTATCTCCACTGCTTCTCTTACAGCATTCATCATTGCTGCTTCACTCACTTCTTTGATTGCATTATGCTGTAAAACATTGTAATTCTGAAGTGAGTCTGGTGATGGTGGAAGATCCAAGATAGCACAAAATGTTTTAGTTGCTTCTGCACCCTTCCCTATGCACCTCATGCCATACACCAACTTCACATTTATGTCATAAAATTTATGTCTGTTAAACCTAGATCTTTTTGATTCACTTTTTTCACACTCACTGCATTTTATAATTATTTTACAAGCAAGACCACGTCTGTTTTCAGTATCCTCACATATATAAACTATATCTTCTGAATTGCAATTTTACACCTTACATTGTTTTTCACTAAGTCTGAAACAATACTTATGTTTAAAATAACGTTATTGTGACAACTGGAGTCTAAACCTACATTATGCACTTGATGTATAGCCTGCAAACTTATTTCGTAAGAAAGTTATGAGGGCAAAACGAAAATGAGCATAGCAGCGAAAATTTTAGGAGGCGTGGCAGACAGTTAAAAGTGTACGGTATCCTTTTAAATTGCCATTTAAGGACGTACATAACATCGCAACCATATAAATCCGTACATCATTCTGTTCAGGAGGAATTGTACTTTTTTTTTTTCAAAAATAAAAAGAAAATTGGATTTTTTGAGACTTCAGTCACCCAACTCCCCAAAAATATCGGTACACTTTGTAAGAGCCTACAAATGTACCTTTGTGTTTATAAGTCAGAGAGATGGTTTGGTTTATTAAATTATAGCAGTATCAACTACGAAACAGTTTAAGTTTGATGTTGGAGGAAATGATAAACAATATCCTTAGATTGTGAGTTTAGGTTACAGTATGCGTTACTGGAGAATACAGATGTAGTTATTTATTACAACGTAGCAGACACGACATGGTATGTCCTTATGTTTACACTCACGAGCCGCGCGGTTCCATGACACGTATTTGTTTATGTACTGACCTAGTGAAAGTGAAACCTGCAGTGTTGCCAGCTTGTTTTCCATGAAACTAAAATATCTCCGTAGGAAATGGTCAGAGACAAAAACGTAAGATACAAAATGTGTTCCAAATACCGAGATCTATCACTGGTTTAAATTAATGTAATGACTTTTCTTCCACCCTGTATGTAATGGGCTAAAATAAGCACGTTATGAGAGACATGGACATCTGTTTGTTACATTCATTCATCGCGCATTATTCCCTTTGATATCCCAGCGCTGCATTTGAAATCTCCTTTGCCAGAAAGCGCGCATGCTACGCTTCCTTAACCACAGAAGTTACAAAAACTTATCAAAAATTGATAGAAACAAACTATGTGTTGCATTCATACTGACTTTCTCTCCTTGGTCTTCTACGAAACATCTTTACAAACGCTTATTCTTCGATCTATTTCTTGTTAATCGAAATAAGCTTTCATAACACATTTACGTATTTCGCTGCGTGTCGTGACTGAAATTCTTCTGCTTGCATGACGACGTAAAAACAAAAAAAAAAAAATGTTAACATTCAGATGACTATCTCTATTCAGGACCGAGTGGGATGGTTCATTCGGGAGCTTGCGGGTTCGATTCCCGTGGCCGACCTTCCTGATCTTGGGCTTTTTTTTTTTTTCGGGGGGTTTTCCCGGGTCACTCAGGCGAATGCTGGGAAGGATATCTTTCGTTACATCCCCTGGGCTTCATTCCCTTTCATTTCATTCTCTCTGTCCTGCCTTTCCTGGTTGTGAGCGTCAGCAGGGTTGACGGTAGGATGCGCTACGCTGGAGGTTGCGCTCTGGAAATGCGGTGCTCGGCTGAGGGGAGGCGCTCCGGTCAGCTAGTCGCCGCCAGGGGGACTGTCTACCCAGCCGGTTGGTTGGTGGCGCATCTTACGGGCGGGGGAGGGGGCCTGGAACTCAGTCGGGCTGAAGAACTGCCTGCATCTGTTAGGGACCCACCGAAGTAGCTCTGCCTGCTATCCGCTCTGGCCGCCTGCAGGCTACCCTCATTCGTCCTTCCTCCCGGGGTCCGACGCTTACTACGCCATCGGCAGATGTGTCGGAATCCCCTCCATAACAAGACAGACAGGTAGACAGATCTCTATTCAGGCCGTGTCGTGACCGAGTGGTTAGACCATTCGCTTCTCACCAAAGTGGCCCAGCTTCGATCCCAGTCGACTGCACGTGGTATTTGTGGTTGACAAAGCGGCACAGGAGCGGCTTTTCTTCTTTTTCTCCGGTTTCCCTCGCTATTCCGTTCCACCGGTGCTCCATCTTCATTCCATATATCGTCAGTGCCACCGCATTTAAGTAAAAATCTGATGTGTTGCACTCACAAGACTTTCTCTACTCTTGCACTAACCATTCTTACAAACTCTTATTCCTCTATCTTCTTCGTGTTAGTTAAGATAAACATTTGTACAAATTATCTTATTGCTTATTTCCTTGTAGGTGCAAGGAGAATGTTAGTATACAGTAGGCTTTGTGCGATAGTCAAATGTTTTAAAGCTTTGAGATTCCGCTCTCTTTGTACACGTAACATAAAAAAATGAGCAACGATGTTCCATTTCACGAAAGTTTAAGTTTTCCGAAACTCACACACATAACAAGGAATATCTCCGAAATGGTTCACCCTACAAGAAAATTTATTCAGACATAAATTGTGTATTTTAGCAAGATCTACATTTTTTTACAGAAGATTTTGTCTATCTCTAACGGTTTACCAGTTATGCAAAAGTAGTCCAGAGTAAATTCGACTACAGGGGCTATAGCCAGAAAATTCAAGATATGCATTTCATTTGTAATAAAAATATTTCAAACATGTGACATTTTAATCAAAATCGTTAGAGGCATTTTCAAGAAAATAAAAATTTTCGAAAAATTTTCCATGCAAAGGGTAGTTCAGGGTGGGGCTATTTTCTTCAAAACTTTCATGTTGCATCCTTAAAAGACATTAAACTTATACCAACTTTGGTTTTTAACCTACTTTTCGTTTTTGAGTTATGCTGTCCACAGACACACACACGGACCTTTTTCTAAAAATGCTTTTTTTGGGTTCAGGGGGTCTCAAAACATATATTTCCGGTGAAATCTCGACATCGAATTTTTGGGTGGAATACAATACTTCCCCTACTTACCAGTAGAGAAAGTAAAAATGAGAAGAAAAAAAAAGAAAAGTATAACTATTTTAAAATTCAAACTAATAACAAGGAATGTTTTGGAAACAGTTGAGTCTACTAAAAATTATGTGCGTTAACCATATCTACAGTTTTGGGTAGTATGAGGTATGCGGTATATGTTTCGGAAGGGGGCTTAGTCCCTCGACCAATGAAATCTTTTGTGCCTAAGTCCCTGACGGGACGACCCCGAAGGAAGGGGGAGGTGAGAGGATACTAAGGAATGGTCGGAGTGAGGAGGCACAGGGCAGGATTCTTAACGACTACAGACTTAAACTCCCTGGTGGCGGCTCGTTCAGCTGACTCATCTCTCCCCCACGGGCTGAGGGGCTCGGGACGAGCATTTACAGAGAGCAAGGGTGTGACACAAAGATTTTGAAGAAAATTCCTCCACCCTAAACTACCCTTTACATGAAAATGTTTCAAAAATTTTGATTTTCTGATAAATGGCCCCAACGATTTTGATATTTTTATGGTAAAAGAGGTGTATATTTTGAATTTTCTTGCTACAGCCTATGTAGTCTGTTTACTCTTGATGACTTTTGCATAAGTGGTAAACTGTAAGATATAGACCAAGTCTTACTACACAAAACATGCAGATCTCATTAAAACAAACTTTATGTCCAAATGAACTTGTTTGTGTTATGAACCATTTCGGAGATATTCCTTGTTATTTGTGTGAGATTTGCAATACTTATGCTTTTCTCAAAGGGAAGGTCGTTATTAACTTTTTTAACTGTTAGCCGAACAAAGAGAACGGAATTTCAAAGCCTTCATATAGCGACCAACTTTAAAAGATTTGACTATTACTCAAAGGCTACTGTATTCCCATATTCCCCTTGCACTTATAAGGAAATAAATAATAAGAAAATTTCTGCAAATATTTATCTCAAATAACATGAAGAAGATAGAGGAATAGGAGTTTATAGGAATAGTTAGTACAAGAGTAGAGAAAGTCATGTAAGTGCAACACATCAGGCCTTTTTTTTAACCTTTTAAGGACTTATGTTGAAAGAAAAGTTTGCCGGAATAATGGAGTTCGGCTATAGATTCCTTTGCCAGAATTACTGACAAGTTACGAAGATATTTAAACGTTATGGAAATGGAAAATATATTTAAATGATAAATCTAGAAGCTTTAGGCATTTTTCTTACTAAAAAGGTATAAAACGATGTTTTAATGTTTTATCAAAAGATCAATGGAGTATTTCCATTTGCACATCTCTGATGGTAGGTGGTCAGGAAATAGTGTTCATCGAGCCCCCCTTGTTTACACGACAGAGATATTCTGCTTCCTGTTTACCACAACTACATATTTTCGCATCTGCAGACATAACCATGCTTGTAATACTCGCTTACTTACTTAATTATTAGGAATTTATGGTAATGTTTCAAGTTTGGTTGATATAGTTGACATTTTTACCAGCTTCAGTTAGCAAAATATTGCAACCCATGAAAAGGAAAACCCCATTTGTCATTAAGTTCATCCATGTTATGGATTCAAGAAATTCGACAATAGAACTCAGTAAACTAGGTAGAATAAAGGATCTTGAATTTTGTTAATTTCGTGTAATTATGTTTATGTAGAGTTTTGCTAAACTGTTTGCATCAATGCACATCTGATGTTCTGGTTTAGTTGTCCAGGTAAAAATGTCCCCCACTGCTTTATACTTCAGTTCGTTGCACTTTTTCCATATCACGCGTTGTTTTATTTTCCACACTATATGCTTACAATAAGTAAAGAAATTATTGTATTTTACCAAAAAAATTATGTCGAGATTTCACCGAAGATACATGTTTTGAAGCCACCTAAACGCCAAAAAGCAATTGTATAAAAAGGTCGGTGTATGTGTATGTGTGTGTTTGTGTGGTGTTTGTGTTTGTGTGTATGTGTGTATTTGTGTGTATTTGTGTGTGTGTGTGTGTGTGTGTGTGTGTGTGTGTGTGTGTGTGTGTGTGTGTGTGTGTGTGAACAATATAGTTTACTCAAAGCGAAACATCGGCTAAATCTGAAACTAGGTATTTGTATTTAAGATATTCCAAGAATGCAACACGAAGATTTTAAAGAAAATCCCCCACCCCAAACTACCATTCACATGGAAAAATGTTCGTCATTTATTTTCTCAAAAATGGCTCTAACGATTTTGATTAAAACACCATATATTTAAGCTATTTTCATGAAAGGTAAAATTCACATTTTGAATTTTTTGGGAATATCCTGTGAAGTCCTCTTTATCTTGAATGACCTTTGTACGATTGGTAAACCGTAAGAGATAAAATCTTACTAACAAACAACGCAGATCTCGTTAAAGCACACAAATGTGTCCTTTTTGGCGTTAAAAATTTCCGAGATGAGCTTTGCTATTGGCTTGAAATTTCAAATATTTGTACTTTTGTCAACCGCAAATCGCTATTTTTTCCTTGTTTATGCAAAAAGACCGTAATTTCAAAGCTATCGCATAGCGACCAGCATTTCAACGAAATCTCTAAATGAGTAAGAAAGGTTTATGTGTATTAGTAAGAGTTAGGTAGAAGAATAAACTGTTGTAAGAATAGTCTGTACAAGAGAAAGATATGATTTTTTTTTTTTTTTTTTTTTTTTTTGCAAATACACAATTTTCAATCGTTTGAATGACACACATGCATTTTATAGTACATAAGCATCTTTGTATTCCGTTAATTTTCTTGTGGAAAATACACTTATACCCAACAATGAAGTGCAACTGTTGACCCTTTTCACTCAACGTATATTCAACATCAATTATGCCCGAACACGTAAGTGGATGATGCACACTATGTAGTGCACCTTCACGTATGCACAATGAAACGACGTCATTTCAGTGGACGAATAAGTAGTACTTTGTGTGTGGTTTTGGAGATCTGACGTCCAACAGCCGTGGTCCCCAAATTGTAAGGGAGGGCATGAGTAGGGAAGCCAAGAAACCTACTCACAAATTAAATTGTCTAAAACACACCATTGTGTTGATAAGGTAAAATCCAGACAGGAATTTCCAGGCATTAACGCCAGAACGAAGGGAAATGAGGCTGAACTGTAAGCGGACTTGACGCAGTGGTGCCGGACGAAACAAACCACTCGCCATCCCTTGTACAGCCTGTTAGCGTGTGCCGGCTGCTCACGAGACCGTGTTTTACCTTACCTGCCGTCAGTCATCCTTGGCTATTGTGTACGTTCTAGTGAGTGAGTGAGTGTGTTGGGTTTAAGGGCCCGTCGACAACTTGGTCATTAGGGTCCCGTGTACGTTCTATGTATTGACAATATGCACACTTCTTAAGAATTACTATTGCTGATAAAAACATTATATTACATTTAATAAAACGCATGCACATTTTCTGATATTGTTAATGGTGTAAATCATATAAAACATTCATACACATATTGATTAAAATTACCCTAAAATGTACCAAGGAATACTCTGGATTGTTCCACATATACTCTTTGAGTGTCTTTTAAAATGTTCCTATGTTTCAACTACATAGGTATGCGTTTGTAATTTATTGAATAGATGCACTTCGGTGGCATAAGGATTTCCATTATTTGCCTAAACTAACGCTAAAGATTACAATACAAACAGTATGTCACGTCTAATATTTATAAGCATGAGTATAACCTTAAGTTTTACTCACATCACTGTTTTTTATGGGAGAGTAATTAGATTAATATGTAAATAGCATGTGTGTTGCTATATGCTTCGAAATTCCATCCTCGTTGGAAACAAAATAATGATAACTTGGCACATATCATTTAATAAATGTGTATGCATACATCGAGCGGTTCACCTGTCCCTTATTTGGTTTTATGCAACTCGTAGATTACAGTCTAACCTGAAAACATCGTTCCCAGATCGCATTGAGGATTAACAAAACGATACTAGGTGTGACGTGATAGAATACACCAGTATGTAAATCGTCTGCTCATGACGTCAATATTTTGAAGGGAGTTTATTACCAGTGCCTCTGACAGAGAATTAGAGAAAGACGAGTGGAAGGGGTGGTTGTCAACAATTTCGAAGTCATTTTAGTGAAATGATACTTGTATCAATTGATTACATCCACGTACGGCTCGTAAACTCACAATCTCAGCGTGTATACTGGTATGTAACTTAAATATTGGGCAGTTTTTGTAGCGTAGTGTCTCAGCTTTAATGTTACAACAGAAAATCGTGTTCATATTCTTTACAGCAATAAATGAAAAACTTGGCAACACAGAATAAATTAAGTGTTATAATTAAAATTTGAAAACAGTTGGAGCATTACAGGGATTCATGAAAATTTAACGTCATATTAATAATCCTAAGCATATCTAATTTTTAATCCTGTGTATCACATTTTGTCTCAGGAGTTGATAAAATTCTCATAACGGACAATATCTTAACGATAGACTCCCCCTCGTATCATTCTAATTAGGAAGTACCATTCAACCATGCAAATTCTATGATCGGTGGTCACTTCCATATCGCACGCAAAGAATGCATAAAATGTGAAAAACAGTTTTGCATCCCCACAGTACATTACCCTATTTACGAAGTTGGAAACGAATGCAGTCCGAGGTACACTTCTTCACCTTCCCTTTGAAACAAGGGGTTCGCTGAACGTCATTCATTCAAACCGAATAAATCTGAAGTCCCGATATAAACTGTGACGTGTCCTTCCATCTAAATACAAAATACTACAAAACTTGGCCGGCAGGAGCACGACCCGTGTGACCCTCACTGCATGTGTCTGCGCGCGAGTGCTGCATCCGTTCTAGTCGTCACACGTGCATCTAGGCGGCCCGGGTTCGATCCCAGGGACCCGCATGTGGTATTCGTGGTGGACGAAGCGGCGTCAGGGCGGGTTTTCTCCGGGTGCTCCGGTTTCCCCCGCCATCTCATTCCACCGGTGCTCCATCTTCATGTACCATCAGCGTCACCGCCTGCGGTGCCGTAGTAGTAAAAGCGGGCGTTAAACACTACAACAACACGTGCATCAATTTCACTTCTGTTAGGTAAGTGTTATGTGCTGTTCTAGTCCAATTCACACGTGAATAACATTAGAAGTGTTTGGAAGTGTAATTTTGCTTGAAGTGTTTTCAAAATTAATCGAATGCAGTACACAGTGCAACAAAGAGTGTTTATGTACGATATGTATGTGCTTACGACTTGGAGGGAAGTCGTAAGGCAATTTGAAACTAAATTTCCTGGCGTGCGTATTCCGAGTACGGAGACCTCTCGTTTGCTTGTAAATAAATTCAGGGGGACGGGAATAATTTGAGATAGGAAAGGAAAGGTAAAAAGGCGTGTGCTTACAGAACAGAAATTACACGAAATCGGAGAAAGCTTAGAACGGTCACCTCGAAAATCTCTTAGACACCTTGCACAAGAAACTGACATTTCAAAAGCTTCGGCATGGAAAGCAACAAAACTTAAAACTTAAACCATACAAGGTTATTGTTGTCCAGAAATTGCTACAAAGTGATCACCAGAGTCGGGTAAATTTCTGCAACTGGATTTTGAGGAATGTTAATGATGAAACAATCGATCCACGATTAATACTGTTCAGTGATGAAGCATGATTTCATTTACATGACCATGTGTCATCATAACGCAATCAATATTTTGCAACAGACAAACTCAGTTTCGTTCATAAAACTCCCTTACATGATCAAAAAATCGGGGTATGGTGCGCAATAAATGGATACAGAATAATAGGGCCTATTTTTATGAGTGTAGCATAAATGCAGAAAGATACAAAGATAATACACTGGCACCAAGTTTGGAACAGCTGACGGACATTTAATGTCGGTCTGCATATTTCCTGCAGGACTCTGCCACCGCGCATATGGATGATGAGCCTTAGAATTTATTGAGGATAGAATCATTAGTAAGAGTTTATGGCCCACTGGGTGCCCTGATCTTAGGGCATGCGAGTTTTATTTAAGGAGCACCTTGAAAAATAGAGTATAAATACTAATGCCCACATATTAGAAGAATTAAAACAAAATATAAGGACAGAAATTAACGCTATTTCGAAAGCCAAACTAATGCGTATTAATGAAAATTTCCTCGGAAGATGCTGTAGATATATTGATGCAGATGGACGGCATTTCCATCTCCGGTGATAAGACATCTTTTGTGTTTATTCTGATAATTGTTAATGTGATTTGAGATTTCATTTGACGTGCATGTACGTGTGGCTGGGAGACGGGCCGTGCGACCGCCCGCCAAGTCGTGCAGTACGTGATCAGCAGACGGGCCGGCCGCCTGTCGGCCAAATTTTGTAGCATACGTACTGTAGTAGCGCAATGGTTAGCGCGCGATGCAATAAGCATGCCCCAAAAATTAACACATTTCATACACCTAATTGTCGTGGAGAGGTATATATTACTTCAGATCTTGATTTCATCAGAAATTTAAGATGAGTTTCAAACGGCAGGAACTACAGAGCTATTTTAGTAATATTTTAGGAATGAAAACTGAGGAAATACTTTTTATTTTAGTGACAAGTGTACATGTGATTTGGATGATTAGCCATTGTGAGGAAGATCTGTCATATTTTAGGGAACTTATTTGCAAAGAATCACAAAAAATCATAAACAAGAAAACTCTTTGTGCAAGTAAATACAAGATAATGCACAATAATTCTGCTAAAGTCTTACTATATAAAGCCAACTAGATGTTTACCCCTCATTTCATTTCAAGAGTTTCTTGTTAATGTTGTTGAAGTGCACGTTATATGTGAATTTTACATGTTTTAACAGAGTTTGTGTTCTTGAAGGCGAGAGCTACGTTACTTTATTCCCTGCAAATAGTAATATTGATATAGAAATCACAAACTTCGTATGCGAGATACGTTAGCTCGTAGCACTCCCGACGTGATGTCACCAATCCTGGCGTCAAGCCTGTACTATCCGGGAGGAGGGAGGGAGAGAGGGAGAGGGGGAGAGAGAGAGAGAGAGAGAGAGAGAGAGAGAGAGAGAGAGGCACATGTAGGTTTAAGGGCGCTCAACTAAATAGTCATCAGCGCCCTTAAAGCAATTCATGGCAAAAGCCAGATATGAACTTCAATAAAATATAAAATTACTAGTAAAAAGGGAAACAAATACACATAAATATGCAAAACAGAGAGGTAAAAGCCAGCGTTAAGAAAAAGGATGATAAAGGTGTCAAAAGAGTATAAAAACTAGTTCTCTAACGTTTCAAATTCATATTACTCTCCGCTAGAAACTTAAAAACCCTTTCGATCGCCTGTTTGCCGTCCGCCAAGACCTCTGCAAGACTGATAGGAAGTTGCAGAGAGTCTCAAAGGTGCGCTAGGGAAACACACTCTAGCGGCACGTGACGGACTGATAAAACGTTGTTGCACAGTCGACAAAGAGGGGCAGGATCCCGTTTAAATAGGTAACCATGTGAAAAATTGCAGTGACCAATTCGCAACCGAGCCATGTTAACCTCCTCGCGACGAGATATGCGAGAGGAGGTTACCCAGTTTATCGGAAGTTCTTTCACTTTTCTAACCTTATTACCGCGGAGAGCTGACCGATATGTAGAGATCGAAACTGGCATTTCGCAAAAGTATGAAGTTATAGACACTCAAAGATTTCTGCGGTTCACAGCTTTTGGGTTGTAAAATTATGAAATGTAGTTACGTTATACCAATGGCATTAATTTTGAAATACAGTTTTTAATTTCAAAGCAAAGTTGTCTAATTCCAACTCACCGGCCTTCACCATCCATTTTCCTTGCGAATTTCCTCCTCTTCGCTGCAGCAACATAATTTTTTATGTTAAATGTTTTACGAATTTCTTCTAGCTTCTTTCCTTTGATCAAGTCGGCTACACCTTTACACATGAGATCTAGAAGACCCTTAATATCCAGGTCGTAGGCTTCATTAGTCAGTTGACATAATGTCTCTTGATCATCTGTAAGAAATTCTTTACCCCAGCTGCACATATCATCTGTTCGCTTTTTCTATTTCTCCTCTTTCTATTTCTCCTCATCAGTTGGTGGAGGATCATCCTTATGGAGCAAAGTCCATTGAATCACTTTCTTCAGGATAGCTGTGTTAACATCAGGAAGAGGAACAACTTCTTCATCATGTATGCTTGGATTTTCCAACATAGTTTTTATGGTGACGGAACATTTTCCGATTTCTACGTCCACTTGGACATCTCCGTCCAAACTTTGTAATCTCATGTTTGGCATTTTCATATAATTATTTTTTCTACTTTCCCTAAGCCGCAGTGCTAAGGTCGTTGCCAGAAACCAAATTATCTTGACGAACGGGCCGAATCAATAAGGCCTGTGCTTTAGCAAAGTAACAACTGAGCATCGTTCTCCACACTCCAGTGGACTCCACTTGTGCATTTCATGTATCGCGTTACTTTTGTTACCATTCTCTTGCCTTATCATACATGTTTACTTTTGTGTGTTACTTTCGACTTTAACCAACTCAAATAGTAATTTTAAGAACTACATTCCTGAAGCGGATCCAGCTTCGATACCGTAGTTTCCCGTAAATATTAAAAGAAAGAGCTATATGTCTAGCCTTTTGCTTAAGTCTTTGGCTAAACTGAAAACAAGAAAACTAATTACAAAAGATGTAACTCATCGCCTTTTATGATATAATTTGAAGTACGACTGCATAAAAGACATGAAGAGTTCTGTTTTGTCTTTGACATCATCTGAGAGCTAAAAATAAAGGGTACGTTTCCCGCTTACCTTGCCTTGAGAAAGATTTAAGTTTATTAATGAATGCGAAGTTCAAAAGGTATTGACATTTTATCTCACTGCTATAACGATTCTAAAAGCGTGAACTAATACCTGATAATTATAAAAATATCAGTGAAAATATTATAGTATATTCAGTTTTTATTAAATATACAGTAAATTGGAGTAATTCACTTATGTTCTGAAGTATTGGTCTAATTTGGAATTAGTGTAACAAATCTATTATTTTTATGCTAATTAATTATTGCCTTTAATCATACATTTATTTATCCTTATATTACTATTTATTTCCTTTCAGAACTTTTTCAATAAAAATTCGTGGGTTTTCTATATTTTCAGATTTGTTTTTGTCCAAATAATTAACTTTGCAGAAAAATAATAGTCGAGTAGTGAATACGCTTCTGAAGATCTAGCCTGACTGTTTTCAATAAAATTGAACAACAGCTGGGATGCTCAAGGAAACCACGAAAATTATTTCAGCTTCTTAATAGATATTTAAAAATGGTAGAGTGCAATACTCCATGACATAGCATTTCAAAAGCTTCTTCCTTAGCTGCAGATCGAGTTTTCTTGACTGTAGGATTCTCTTTTGTTGTAAACAGTTATCCACTGGGGGTGCCCCGTCAGGAGCATAGGCACAAAAGATCGCCTTTCGGTCGAGGTGCTAAGTCCCCCTCCGCAAGTTGTCATTGAGTCAATATTCGTTGATCTCCTATTCCTATCTGATATCAATCATGGAGTAAAAACACAGTCAGATTTAGTCTTTCTTTTGTTTGTTTTGAATTTCTTATCTTCTTATCTTTTTATTTACATTTTCTGACGTTGACAGAAGCTTGCTATGATAAATACAAAGTATCATAACACTAATTTAACAGAAAAATTATATATTTATATGTACACACACATACGCACAACCTAAGGCTACATGTTACAGGGACAAACCGTTAATATCCGTAGGGATACATATTAAAAACATTAATACAGCAGCCAAAAAAAACTACTACCTAAAAAAATGTTAACGAATACAAACCAAGAGGACATAGAAATGTCGGCAGAATAAGATGGTTGGACGATATTGCCTCTGAAGACGGAACAGGCCTAATCCTTGTAGATGAAGATGATATTATTTGTATAAATTTTAGGGCCCTGGGATGACATTAGGAAACTAAGCAAACTGACACACGACACATAACAGCTGCTGAATGAATGGTATCCAAAGCTGTGTTTGTTATACTTTATGTGTTTCTGCAAATAATGATCATTCGACTAAGCCATTATACGAGTACCTGCTTCAGTTTGTAAAAGTGGAGAAAGAGTTGAGACATGGCGTTATAAGTAGCTGGTTATTAATGGCCGGAGTAGATGTTGACCTCTGATAACACCGGACCCTGTGATCCCTTTCATATACACAAGTAACCTAGGCGTCGTAACCAATATAGGATAAATTTCAATAACACAGGACCCTGTTACTCCTTTCCTAGAGGGCTGTGCGGGCTCGAAAATTAAGAGATGCAAAACAATTTATCATATTTTTTGGTCACCGATGTCCAAATTCCAAGAGTAGCATAACTATCGTATTATTTCTTAAGTTGGAGTTCTGTTGTATGATTATTCCCTTGACAGGTTTTAAATAATATTTTTTATTAAGGAATATTCCACAGTACAACGTGTTTCCTTCATCCCAAAACGATCTTCTGCCTCCATAAATCCCTATCCATAGCATCTTCCTCCTTTAACCCTCTTCTCTCCATAATCCTTTTCATCCCATTCATCCAGCATTCCTAGGTTTCCCTCATCTTCTTTTCCTTTCTACTTTCCAATTTAGAATTTTATTGGGTGCCTATTCGGTACTCTCACATTCTAAGCATGCGTTCATACCATTTCAGGCGTCTTTCTTCTACAATTTCCAAAATGTTTTTGTCAACTTGCATAATTTCCCTTATTCTATTATTCCGAATTTTATCTTTCCTGGATTTTCGTGCTGACCGTCTCCAAAAATCCATTTCTAATACAATTAATTTGTTTGCTTAATGTCTGCTTATGGTCCAAGTTTCAGCGCCGTATAATGCTGTACTTTGGAATAGCGCCTGATATAATAATAAAAATCTTATGTGCTGCACTCACATGACTTTCTCTACTCTTGTACTAACCATTCTTACAAACTCTTATTACTATATCTTCTTTGTGTTAGTTCAGATAAACATTTGTACAAATTATCTTATTGTATATTTCCTTGTAGGTGCAAGGGGATTATGGGAATACAGTAGCGATAGTCAAATATTTTAAAGCTTTGAGATCCCATTCTCTTTGCACGCTTAACATATAAAAAATTTACAGCGATATTCCATTTCACCAAAGTTTTAAGTTTTCCGAAACTGACACAAATAACAAGGAATATCTCCGAAATGGTTCAGTCTACAAAAACGTTTATTCAGACATAAATTGTGTGTTTTAGCGAGACCTATATTTTTGTACAGTAACATATGACATTTTAACCAAAATCGTTAGAGCCATTTTCAAGAAAATAAAAATTTTCGAAAAATTTTCCATGTAAAGAGTAGTTTAAGGTGAGGCTATTTTCTTCAAAATCTTCATGTCGCATCCTTGAAAGATACTAAACTTAAATACCAACTTTGGTTTTTAACCGACTTTTCGTTTTTGAGTTATGCTGTCCACAGACACACAGACGGACCTTTTTCTAAAAATGCTTTTTTTGGGGGGGGGGGGGGATTCAGGGGGTCTCAAAACATATATGTCCGTTGAAATCTCGACATCGAATTTTTGGGTGGAATACAATACTTCCCCTACTTACCAGTAGAGAAAGTAATATGTAATAATAATAATAATAATAATAATAATAATAATAATAATAATAATAATAATAATAATAATAATAATAATAATAATAATAATAATAATAATAATAATAATAATAATAATAATAATAATAATAATAATAATAATAATAATAATAATAATAATAATAATAATAATAATAATAATAATAATAATAATAATAATAATAATAATAATAATAATAATAATAATAATAATAATAATAATAATAATAATAATAATAATAATAATAATAATAATAATAATAATAATAATAATAATAATAATAATAATAATAATAATAATAATAATAATAATAATAATAATAATAATAATAATAATAATAATAATAATAATAATAATAATAATAATAATAATAATAATAATAATAATAATAATAATAATAATAATAATAATAATAATAATAATAATAATAATAATAATAATAATAATAATAATAATAATAATAATAATAATAATAATAATAATAATAATAATAATAATAATAATAATAATAATAATAATAATAATAATAATAATAATAATAATAATAATAATAATAATAATAATAATAATAATAACTTTTAAAACAAAATTACACAACCAGGGCCCGATGGTATACTATAACCTCTTCTCCCGCTCGGGCCCGGCTCGGCCTTGGTTGAGGCCGGGCCGAACCTAAGAATGTCGGCCCATGCAGACCTCTACTATACACACACTAACCTAGACATCGTAGCCTAACACAGGCTAAATTTCGATAACACAGGACCTTAACTTCACGTTCATATACACACACTAACCTAAGCCTCGTAGTCCAAAACGAGTTAAATTTCGATAACAGGACCCTGTCATCCCGTTCATATTCAGACACTAACCTAAGCCTCGTAGCCTAACACGGACTAAATTTCGATAACAGGACCCTGTCATCATGCTCAAATACAAACACTAACCTAGGCCTCGTAGCCTAACACGGAAAATGAAAAATGGATGGTAATAGTGAATGCTGTGCCATCGATCGACAGATGACGAAAGCAGATAAATCGAATGGGTATCAGTATTTCCAAAGCTTGAGTGAACTGTTCTATTGCACACCTAGAAAGAACACAAAATAATCTCCTGTATTTCCTTTCACAAATTAGATAAAAGTAAATGGCAATTACATATAAACATATACTTAATAACCTTTTGTTTTCTTTTATACTCGTTGACACATTAAGAAATACAGTCATTTAACTACTTTGCCTCATATGACATTTTATTTGGAATAAAATTGAGAAAAAATAATCTACATCTCTGAGCAGTAGTGAATAAATGCACTGAAATTTTACCTTAACTTATACTCATTGTAAATTTAATATAAACATAGGAAAGATTTAAATAATAAATACAATTACCCTTCTTCTTCTTCTTCTTCTTCTTCTTCTTCTTCTTCTTATTAGTATTATTATTATTATTATTATTATTATTATTATTATTATTATTATTATTATTATTATTATTATTATTATTATTGTTATTATTATTATTAGTAGTTAACGAACACTGCAATCACATATTTTCTTTCAATAAATACTCTTTTTCGACTCTAATCATTATGCACCGAATAAATGGTGTACTTATCATGTGTGGTCCCATGGTGTAATGGTTAGCACTCTGGATTTTGAATCCAGCGATCCGAGTTCAAATCTCGGTGGGACCTGATAAATTTTACTTCGCTTCAAAATGCTTTAAATGTCAATAACAAGAATTTATATACCCCAAATGACCATACGAGGTCCCCTGGTATAATGGTTAGCACTCTGGACTCTTGAGTTCAAATCTGGGTGGGACCTTCAATATTTTAGTTTAGATAGTGTTAGATTTTCGAAATTACGAATTAAACAGTGTCCGCCAGTTTGTCTTTATAAAAATAGATTATTTGTTCCGCAATACCGACATGGGGAAGCATAAAACTTTAAGCCATGGAAAACGATTCAGATCCCACCAGGGCTACCCTCTCTGATCAAGAGCTTTTTCCTAGTCCTCATAACTAAAAAAATTCATAGAGATACCTTGAATTATCACATGTTTAAGATATTTTTATGACAAATAAAATGCATATCTTGTGTTTTAGGGGAATGCCTTCTAAAGTCCTCTTCAATCTGAACAACTTATGCATTGGTAATTGGTAAACCGTAAGAGATAAATGTCTCCTTTATCTGATTGACTCCCCGTATGGAGGACTTACAAGTCAGTGCCTAGGGTCAGATGCATTTTAGGGAGCAGGCCAACCTATTGACAGGACAGAGTGAAGACCTGGAAGCGGGTGGTCAGCCCAGCACCAGGTATGAGAGTGAGGAAGAGGATGATATGAAATACATGCGAAATAGATGATTGGAAAGGTGATAATGGAGCAGTTGCTGCAATGAGTGGCGGGGGAAACCGGAGAAAACCCTCCTAGACACCACTTCGACCACCACGAATACCACATGCGGGTCCCTGGGATCGAACTCGGACCGCCTAGGTGATAGGCGAACGGTCTCTTGGCCATAGAGTGAGTGAGCGAGTGAGTGAGTGAGAGTGAGTGAATGAGAGTGAGTGGGTGGAGTTTAAGGGCCCGTCGGCGAGGTCATTTGGGTCCGGCCGCCATGGATAAATCAATCTTCCTACACAAAATATGTAGACCTCGTCAAAGCACGCATTTGATGTCAAAACTTTTGCGGTGTAACCATTTGAGGGATATTCTTTTTATTGATTTAAAGTTCCAAATACTTTATACTGCAAATCCCTATTCTTTTTAAATTTTTTTCCTGCATTTATGCAAGTATGTAATTTCTATTTCATAAAAGCCATTACATAGCGGTCGGCATTTGACTATCGCATGAATTTAATGACTTCTACTTAATGTGTTACGAATGTGTATCTAGATTAACAAGAAGAAGAACATGTTTTATTTTTTCAGAATAATTTGTAAACGAGTGAGTCGTGTGAATAAGTTTTTTAAGCATCGGCACGATTTCGTGCTCCCGAATGTACTGTGAGAAACTGCGGCACACTTGCAAAACAAAGTCAAATGTCATCACTGTGTTGTTCTGGTGAATAATGTGTTTCAAAAACAATACGCAAAATGCTTCATGACGTCCGTAGTCATCAGACAACAGCTGCAGCCTGTAATATCACTTAACGGAGGCCAATCAAATCAGCTCAGATTTCTCTTTAATTCTAAGACTTCCAGACGGCTTAGCAATCACATCAGGGTTTGATCTTACCAATTCCGCACTCTATTAGCAATGATGAGATACGTTTTTGGCAGTGGCAGCCAGTGGTCCCAAAAGAACGGCGGATCAGTAGTGAACGCCCACCCCAACAAATACATGTAAATTTAGATTACTTCAGAATATACTTTAAGAAATGTGTCATACGTAACGAATTAGTTCCTTCATTAATTAAGGAAAGAATTAATTCATGCAGTCACGTGAAGCAATGCAGACTTACAATAACCCTATGAAACGCAAATATTACTTACATAACTAAAGTTATGCTTGTTTTATAATAGTACGTCAATTGAAAAACTAAGTTTTATAAACAATACAAATTAAAATGTCGTAAGCACAACAAACATCTGTCAGTTTTCAAATAAGCGGAGTACATATAATACAATAATATAGAAACTAAACTAAACCCCCAGCGCAGCAGCCCATGAAGGGTCAAGACTTACCACCAGGCCGCTGCGTCTCGCACCTCTGCCCTCTACAGGCGTCATGAGTGGGGTACAGTACTGGAGAGTGGGACATGGTCAGCGCCCCGAACCCTCCCAGCCAGTTATATAGTCTTCACGACCTGGAGTCGCCACTGGTTCATCAAGTAGCTGCTCAATTAGCATCTCCGGGACCTAATGAGGCTGAGTGCGCCCCGTGCCAGACCCCCCAGCAGGGGAAAAATCCCCTCGCCGGTACCGGGGATCGAACCCGGGTCCTCCGTGCCAGAGGTAGGAGCGCTAACACTGCGCTACGGAGGCGGTCGCAATAATATTATTAACTGTTTATTTTCTCTACTACGCACATCGTTGGTAGACAAAGTATTGCAGTGCACCCAAAAATATACCGAAATGTAACTGAAAATATTCGTTTTTACATTCTCTACCATGTATAGAATCATCCAAACCATCCAAAAATGCAATAGGTACTGAGATTTCAATGAAAATACACGTTTTAAGGTCCCCTGAATCAAAGATACTATTTTTTTTTTTTTTTTTTTTAGAAAAATGTTCATGCGCGCATGTGTGCGTGTCTTTATTTCTGTGAACAACATAACTCAAAAACGAAAAGTCGGGAAAATACCAACCTTGGCATTTAAGTTCAAAATTTTCCAAGGATGCGATACGAAGATTTTCAAGAAAATCCTACCACCTCGAACTTCCCTCTACATAGAAAGTTTTGAAAACTGATTTTCTCAAAAGCGGATCTAACGATTCTGATTAAAACAGTTTTTTGTTTAATACATTTTTATGACAAATGAAATGCATAATTCTTGAATTTTGTGGGAATATCTCTGAAGTCCTCGTCATTGTGAATGACTTGTGCAACCGGCGCTAGGCACACAATTTATGTCAAATAACATTTCTGGTGGAGTTCCATTTCCGAGATATTGTTATTGGTTTTTTTAATCCACCTGTTCATGCAAAAAGAACGGACTTCCAAAGCCATCACTTAGAGACGAGCTCTTAAAGGATTTGAATATCGCTTACACCTACTGTATTCCCCTATTCCCGTTGTAACCATAGAAAAATGTATACTAATATTGTTTGTGCATGTAGGGTAATATAAAATGACTCAACCGATTTTGATAATTCTTTCACCATTGAAAAGCCCAACACGTTATGACGGACATGGGTCTATAAGTACCGTTTATTTTTATTTCATAAGTTACTAACAGATTAAAAAAGATTTACAAAGACTTTGTACTTGAATACGAACACTTTGGAGATTCTCGGTTCGGGAGTGCGACTTTTTTTCTAGTCAAGACTATTTCCTGTCCTCCCCAGAATGTGGAACTAGGAATGAGAGTGTAAGTGTCTGAATTTAATGTACACAAAACGAATTTTGTAATATGCACTGTTTGGGACCATCTCTGTTACTTATCGTCTTACGAGGTCTAGCAAGGGGTGAGGCATAACTAGTGACCGATGACAGTTGCAATAGGGGGCAGGAGGCGTGGCGCTGTAATGAGCATACATTTTCTATGATTGAAATAGAAATGCAACACATATTCACACGATTTTCTCTACACGAGTTTCTTTCATGAGACACAATTACACTTCTTTCTCTACTCTTTCTTCTACAAAATTCATACAATTTTCAACATGGTTGACACAGAAATGGAACGTCTAATTTTCACACAGCTTTCTCTACTTGCTTTTCTTTGTCGGTCTGGGTGGCTCACTTGGTTAGACGCTGGCCTACTGGTCCCAAGGCCGCGGGTTCAAATCCGGCCCAGACCGATGGTTTTTAAGTGTGCTTAAAAACGGCAGCTCTATGTCAGTAGATTTACTGACATGTAAAGGAAGTCCTGCGGAACGAAATTCCGGCACACCAGCGACGCTGTTATGATCCTGGCAATCGACAGTATCGTTAAAATACGTATTATTTATTTACTTTTCCTCCTGTGGTATTTCGGGTTGTTCAGCAGTGCTTTTACCCAGCGTTTTCCCCGTATTTTTATTTATTTTGGGTTCTTTGTAGTATCCAACGTTACTCTGAAAGTTGGAGTGATAAAATAGTCAAACCACGAACAACGCTGGGTATTTCAGATAGTGTGTAATAAAACTGTTTCCACAAATGCCTAACTCAGTTAACATGAAGTAGATAGAAGAATGCGCATTTGTACAAGAGTGAAAAGTCATGTGAGTGCAACACATCTGACTTTTTGTTACGCAGTTTTGAGAAATGAAAGAAATACAATTTAATGGGTGTTTAAATGCCCTGCAATCTATTGCTTAAACAGTCGCTGAGATATTTAAAAATGGCGCAAATAATAAATTACACTATTTTTACTTTCTCTACGTAAGTAGAGGAAGTATTGTATTCCACCCAAAAATTCGATGTCGAGATTTCACCGGAAATATATGGCTTGAGGCCCCCTTAATCCAAAAAGCATTTTATAAAAAGGTCCGTGTGTATATGTGTCGGTGTGTCTGTAGGCAGTATAACTCAAAAATGAAAAGTCGGTTAAAAATCAAAGTTGGTCTTTAAGCTTACTATATTTTAAGGATGCGACACGAAGATTTTCAAGAAAACTCCTCCACTCTTAAACTATCCTTTACATGGAACATTTTTCGAAAATTTTAGTTTTGTCGAAAACAGCTCTAAAAATTTTGATTAAAATGCCATATGTTTAAGATATTTTTATGACAAATGCAATGTATATTTTGAATTTTCTAGCTATAGCCCATGTAGTACTTTTCACTCTGAATGACTTTTGAGTAACTCGTAAACCGTAAGAGATAGATCAAATCTTGCTATACAAAAAAATATATATCTTGCTAAAACACACAATTTATGTCCAAATAAATGTTTTTGTACAGTGAATCACTTCGGAGATATTCCTTGTTATTTGTGTGACTTTTGGAATACTTAAACCTTTCGTCAAATGGAACATCATTATTAATTTTATTTATATCTTAGCAGTGCAAAGAGAACGGAATCTCAAAGCTTTTTAAATTTGATTTTTGATTATCGCTCAAAGCCCATTGTATTCCCATATTGCCCTTGCAAGAAAACGCGCAATAAGATAATTTCTGCAAATGTTCATCTCAACTAGCTCGAAGAAGATATAGGAAGAGTTTGTAAGAATGGTTAGCACAAGAGTAGAGAAAGTCATGTGAGTGCAACAAATCAGATTTTTAAATATAGAAAGAAGTGAAGCATTTTTATTAATGACAAAAAAAGCACATATTTGGTCCAAAACTTCGGATTTTGAGTAGACTATTCGCTTAACCTTTTCCCCGAAAGCCACGTAGGCTCAATACGCCAATTGCTGACCGCTAGCCGAAATTTTCCTCCACCTTCAATCTATATATTTGTCAATCAGTAACGTGGTGCGTAAACTTTTTATTTAATATTGTAGCAGAATATTAAGGCGTTATTAATTGTAAACCATTTGGCCTTTATTTACGACAGTGTTATTGGTAAACCATCGGAATTACATTAAGGAAAAAAAAAGCAAATCCATAACATTTTACTTTTATTATATGTTTTGCTAACGTCGTGAGATATGCTATCGCATTCCCAGAATGGGTTATCTCTAATTGCGGTTAACCGTAAAAAGACCCGTGCTAAAGAAACAGTTTCTGCTTCCGGAAACGTGATGATATAACTATCAGGAACACGTTTCTGTAGTTTACGCAAATCTATGGGTTTCCTTTCTAAATCTCCAATATCATTGCTGCTTATTATTTCCGGATAAGACAAACCAAAATGGCAATTCTAAATAGAATATTTTGGTGCAGTGCACTGTAATAGGTATTATAACACGAGATTGGGTAAGATAAAAGGTTCAAAAAGCGAACAAAGTGAGGTTGAAGTAGGAATAAAGTGAGAGCGCTCTTTAAGGGGGATGGCAAAACATTACATGAAAATTTCCCCACAATTTCGAATCATAGTGTTTTCTCACATTAAAGGTGATTCACATTATACAAGACAGAAGTCAGTTAAGAGAACTACTGTGGTCCCAAGTTATTTTCAACATAGGAATCTGCCACTATTGATTACAGTTTTATATACATGGCGGAAATTTGAGTAAGATAAGTTAATCTGTATATGAAATTAATAAATACCCTCAGGAGAACACTAACCAAATAATGCTAGTGATAGTTACAGTTACTTTTTCTAATAAGTAAGGTTCTTCAAACCTGTCAAATAAGAGCAACTTCTATTTTAGATCAAGTATATCTATGACAATAAAACTTGTAATTTGATTAACTGATATTTAGGAAAAAAAGGAGTCTAAACATTCAAATGGTTTTCTCTATCCAGTACACTAAATTTTCATAATTATCTGCTCTAAAAATTATTCATACAAAAACTTACTTTTTCATTTAGGCTTAATGATTAGTCTTAATGATGACAAATACTTCCCGGAAATGACTTATTTTAGGGTTCCATTTAAAGATGTTTCCAAACCATACATTTTCTAGGCTCAGGCAAGCCGCAAAGCTTTGAAAAATAAAAGATCTACCTACATGTTTTGTGTGTAATCTTCCGTCTATCTCTTGCGGTTTACCAATTATTCAAAATTCTTTCAGAATGGAAAGGCTCCACCGGATACTTGCAGAAAATTCGGGATAGACATTTTCTTTGTCATGCAAATATCTTAAACAGATAATGTTCTAATCAAAACCGTTAAAGACATGTTCAAAAATTTTCACGTAAAGTGTAGTTTGGCGAGAAGGCATTTTATTGAAAATTTTCGTGTCGTACCATTGAAAGATG
Organism: Tenodera sinensis; assembly: GCA_030765045.1. Taxonomy (NCBI): domain Eukaryota; kingdom Metazoa; phylum Arthropoda; class Insecta; order Mantodea; family Mantidae; genus Tenodera; species Tenodera sinensis. Next base: position 182,081,000 of record CM060962.1, on the reverse strand, counting down.
CCCGAATTTAAGTACTAGGTTTGGTATTTAACCCATTTTTCGTTTCTGAATTGCATCATTCGCAGACAGGCACAAGGACGCACGCGCGGACCTTTTCTAAAGATGCTTTTTATTGAGCGGATCTCAAAACGTGTATTTTCAGTGAAATCCGCATATCTAAAGTTTGGGAGGAATATAGTATATACTTCTATAGTGCTGCCGAAGTATGAAAGCTACTTGGAGTACACAAACGCTCGTAGCGGCTGCAAGCACGTAACCGAAGGAACGATTGGTTCCTGATCGAAGCTCTCTGAGGAACAAAATTAAATAGATCCATTTTGTAACGTCACTGCTCTTTTACTGCTGGTTCATTGCCGGTGTTGGCGTTTAGTGGCTTTCTTAGGCCGGATTTACTATACGTACTACAGGTAAATAGTAGAGAAAATAAAAAGCATGCATAAACCCATAGCAACATTGCCCAAACATGACTGGCCAGTGACACCGGAAAGCAGATGGAGTGGAAGGTTCAGCCTACTGTGGAGCACATTCAGTTTCACCAGTAATGGACCACACTTCGATTCCCACCCACCTGGAATGCTGATGATTTTTAAATTGTCACCTATAGAATTCGTTCCGCATCTGATCTTCACACCCGTTTTATTTCCATTATAATCGAAAATACATATAGCCTATCCTGCCACTTATAACACATTATATCATATGAATGTAGATCGAAAAATGTATGCTGGTAGATTCCTTTATCAAATTATAGCTTCCGTCATTTCTTCGGCTTCAGTTCTACCATTGACGGCGCAAAGCAAACTGTAACTTTTGGAAATGGATGCATAAAGATTGGAGTGGTTGTTAGAACTCTGTGATAGAATAAATCAGTACATCTATAAGCAAAATAATTTTTGTTACTGGAACTTGTTACTTTAGGTATACTATCGTTTGTTTTAATACCTCGTACCTATCTATAGTACACATTTAATCAAAAAAGTTCAGTATCGAGCATTGTTCAGAAAAATGTCACTGAGTCTATGTATCTCTGTGAACAACATAGCCCAAAAATATGTTGTGTTGCGCTCACATTACTTTCTCTACTCTTGTACTAACCATTCTTGCAAACTCTTATCCCTATATCTTCTTCGTGTTAGCTGAGATAAACATTTGCAGAAATTATCTTATTGCTTATTTCCTTGTAGGTGCAAGCGGAATATGGGAATACAGTTGGCTTTGAGTGACAGTAAAATATTGAATCTTTGAGATTCCGTTCTCTTTGCACGATTAACATATGAAAAATGAATAACGATGTTATATTTGACAGAAATATGTAGTTCTCCAAAACTCACACCAATAACAAGGCATATCTCTGAAATGGTTCACTCTACAAAAAAATTTATTAAGGCATAAATTGTGTATTTTAGTGAGATCTACATTTTTGTAAGGTAAGATTTGGTCTGTCTCTTACGGTTTACGAGTTATTCAAATATCATCCATAGTAAACAGGGCTACGTAGGCTGTAGTCAGAAAATTCAAGATATACATTTCATTTGTCATAAAAAATATCTCAAACATGTGGTATTTTAATCAAAACCGTTAGACCCATTTCAAGAAAATCAAAATTTTCGAAAAATTTGCCATGTAAAGGGTAGTTTAGGGTGAAGCAATTTTCTTCAAAAGCTTTCTGTCACATCCTTGAAAGACATTCCACTGAACTACCAACTTTGATGTTTAACTGACTTTTCGTTTTTGAGTCATACTGTCCACAGACTGACCTTTTTCTAAAAATGCTTTTGGATTCAGGGGGCTTCAAAATATATATTTCCGGTGAAATCTTGACATCGAATTTTTGGGTGGAATACAATACTTCCTCTACTTTACTATACGTAGCAGAGAAAGTGAAAACTAAAAGTCGGATGAATACAAATCACATTTGAGTAAGAAGATTAAGCATGCCAGACGAAGATTATTAAGGCATTTTTCTTATACCAAATTATTATTTACATAGAATTGCATTCATTACTTTTCAACTTCTTTAAAATAGCTCGAACGATTTTGATTGAAATACCTGTTTAAGCTATCTGCATGACAAAAATCTTTCTCTACTCGCTCTTATACGAGCTATTGTTATAAATGCTTGTTATTCTATATACTTCATGTTAATTGAGATAAAGGTTTGTAGAAATTGTTTCATTACATATTTCCTTATAGGTACAATGGGAACAGGAGAATACAGTAATATTAAGCGGTAGTGAAATCTTTTAAGAGCTGGTCACTATGTGATGGCTTTGACATTCATTCTCATTGCATGGCAGAACAAAAAAAGAATAGCGAATTCCAATTTGAGAAAATTATTTGAAAATTTAAACTAATAACAAGGAATATCTCGTAAATGGTTAGTTAAAAACCTTTATTTGACATAAATCGTGCACTTTAACAAGAACTACTTTTTTGTGAGTAAGATTTTGTCTGTCTTATAGTTTACCAGTTGTGCAAAAGTTAATCAGAATGAAGAGGACGTAAGAGGCTATTCACAGGAAATTTAACATCGACATTTCTTTTGCCACGAAAATATCTGTAACACATGGTATTTCAATCAACATCGTTAAAGCCGCTTGTGAGAAAATTAAAATTTTCAGAAATTTTTCTATATAAAGGGTAGCTTCGGGTGGGGATTTCCTCTAAAATCTTTGTGCCGCATTCCTTGGAAGGTGCTGAACCTAAACACTGAGCTTGGTATCTAACCAACTTTTCATTTTTGAGTTATGATGTTCATAGTCAGACATACACGCAAACATAAACATTTTCTACCGGTAAACCATAAGAGATAGACAAAATCTTATTGCACGAAAAACTTGAAGCTCAATAAAATCTAAAATTTATGAAAAATAATTTTCTTTCGAATCTGTGGTAGAGAAAGTCACTCAAATGTCTAATGTATTTATTAAAATAAAAATTGACTTAGAATATGGAAGGCTTGTTTTCTTTTTGTACCTTACGTGCGACCGGTTCAATTGCTTAATTTGAGACTATGTTCAGCCAAAAAATCTTATGAATGCACAACACGAATGCACATCTCATTTGGATGAGATCTACAATATATAAGGGACTATGTGCGTTTATAATGGGTAGAGAAAGTCGTGAAAGTGAGATACGAGTGTCATAAAATGCTCTGTGTGGTGTCTTCAAATTTAAAAGGAAAAAGGGTAACTAGGAGCTGTTTAATGAATGACTTCTTATGTTCATTACACAAGATACATATGTATCTCGTTTTACCATAAATACTGTCACAGGTTGTTAATGAAATAACACAACAATGACAAGAGATATTAACATAATTGCGAATCAATTTCACGCAGTGCTGCGTTCCTCAAAATTCTGAAACGTTCCTTTCTCCCTGGTGTTCCACCAACGTCTTAGTCACGCTTGCTACACAGTGTGATCCCAAAAGTGGGACTTTTAATCGTGTTTAACGCCCGCTCTTATTATATACGGCACCACAGGTGGTGGACACTTATTAAACATGAAATGATATGACATGATATTTCAGCCTACGTTTAGGGCACCTCCCCGATATTTGCCAGTAGTGGGGATTGAGAAAAACCTGCATAAAAGCTCAGTCAAGAAGACCGATCTTGGTGGACATACCTCCCAAACATTTGCGAAATTCTCAGTAAGGGAGGATGGTCCTTATTCGAACCGTACACCTCCCATTCATTTGTCTGCAGCTCAACGACTTAGCCTATCCATCGTTGAGCATCTGTTATATCACCTAGTTCTGCGGTTTTCCACACTATAGAGGTCGGAGATAGAAAACAAAGATGGTGGAAAAGAAGGAAAAGAGAAAAATGAAGAAACAGAGATGAGTGAAATGCTTAAGATTTATAATGAACTACAATTATTGCAAGTTGAATGTATATAAAACGTAAACTGAATACGGTAAATTACTTTATTAAAAGTGAGATAAAGTGAGAAGTGGAAGTTTTAGGTTTAAGTGATGCTGCATAAAAACGATAAGATTATTTAATAAAATCGAACTGTAGCTAAAGACAGTTGTTTAGGTCTTATAAATATGATATGTAATTTAAATGTGAAAATGAACTTATGAGTGAGATTAAGATTTTAAGATACAGTCAGTAATCAATTACACGGAAGTAGTTGTCTTGTAATGTTCGACGCCCACTTTCACTACACACGACACCGCAAGTGGTGATACTGATGATACATGGAATGAAGATGGAGCAACGGTGGAATGATATGGCGGGGGAAACCGGAGAATCCGGAGGAAACCCGCACCAGCGCCGCTTCGTTCACCAAAAATCCCATATGCGGTTGCCTGGGATCGAACCCGGGTCGATTTGGTGAGAAGTGAATGCTCTAACCACTCGGCTATGTCGTGGCCTGTGAAAGTAACTGAATTGGACAAGAATGTTAATAAAATTAGAAATAATATTGATTTAAAATGCATTCAGAGTAAATTTAATGATTATTAAGTCAATATAACAAAGATAACCAGTAGGTAATTCTTCTAACTAGATAAAAGAAAGACAGTGATAACTAAAACCAGTTACCACCTAATTAGTGGTAATAGGTTAATAGTACTGATTGCCAGTACTAATCTGCTGGATACCAGTAGACTAGTTTTAGACAGAAATAGCTGGAAACCAGTTGTTTAGGGAAAATTGCTGGTAATTAGTAATCTGAAAAGATAGAAAATTTTAGCATTTAAAATAGTTTTGCTTAGTCATTACACTGAAGTTTGTAAAACTAAACTCCGGCACTACAGCCCATGAAGAGCCAAGTCTTACCGTCCAGCACCTGCGTCCCCCACCTCGGTCCATTACAGGCGTCCTTGGTGGGGTGCAGTACTGGAGGGTGGGACGTGGTCAGCGCCCCGATCCCTCCTGGCCAGTTATGCGGTCTTCACGACCTGGGGCCGCTACTTTTCCATCAAGTAGCTCCTCAATTGTCCCCCGGGACTAACGAGGCTGAGTGCACCCCGGGCCAGACCTCCCAGAGGGGATAAAATCCCCATGCTGGTATCGGGTATCGAACCCGAGTCCTCCGTGCCAGAGGCAGGCGCGCTACTAACTGCGCTATGGAGGCGGTCATTGAAGTTTTAGTTTATAGTTTTTCTGAAAAAAATAACGTAACTGATGTAATTAATTATAAGGGAGAAATAACAAAAAAAAATGAATAAATGCCCCAGTATATTTATTTATGTATTTATTTATGTATTTATGTATGTATTTATTTATGTATTTATGTATGTATTTATTTATGTATTTATGTATTTATGTATTTATTTATGTATTTATGTATGTATTTATGTATGTATTTATGTGTGTATTTATTTATGTATGTATTTATTTATGTATGTATGTATTTATTTATGTGCGTGCGTGCGTGCGTGCGTATGTATGTATGTATGTATGTATGTATGTATGTATGTGTGTGTGTGTGTGTGTGTGTGTGTGTGTGTGTGTGTGTGTGTGTGTGTGTGTGTGTGTCTGTCTGTCTGTCTGTCTGTATGTATGTATGTATGTATGTATGTATGTATGTATGTATGTATGTATGTATGTATGTATGTATGTATGTATGTATGTATGTATGTATGTATGTATGTATGTATGTATGTATGTATGTATGTATGTATGTATGTATGTATGTATGTATGTATGTATGTATGTATGTATGTATGTATGTATGTATGTATGTATGTATGTATGTATGTATGTATGTATGTATGTATGTATGTATGTATGTATGTATGTATGTATGTATGTATGTATGTATGTATGTATGTATGTATGTATGTATGTATGTATGTATGTATGTATGTATGTATGTATGTATGTATGTATGTATGTATGTATGTATGTATGTATGTATGTATGTATGTATGTATGTATGTATGTATGTATGTATGTATGTATGTATGTATGTATGTATGTATGTATGTATGTATGTATGTATGTATGTATGTATGTATGTATGTATGTATGTATGTATGTATGTATGTATGTATGTATGTATGTATGTATGTATGTATGTATGTATGTATGTATGTATGTATGTATGTATGTATGTATGTATGTATGTATGTATGTATGTATGTATGTATGTATGTATGTATGTATGTATGTATGTATGTATGTATGTATGTATGTATGTATGTATGTATGTATGTATGTATGTATGTATGTATGTATGTATGTATGTATGTATGTATGTATGTATGTATGTATGTATGTATGTATGTATGTATGTATGTATGTATGTATGTATGTATGTATGTATGTATGTATGTATGTATGTATGTATGTATGTATGTATGTATGTATGTATGTATGTATGTATGTATGTATGTATGTATGTATGTATGTATGTATGTATGTATGTATGTATGTATGTATGTATGTATGTATGTATGTATGTATGTATGTATGTATGTATGTATGTATGTATGTATGTATGTATGTATGTATGTATGTATGTATGTATGTATGTATGTATGTATGTATGTATGTATGTATGTATGTATGTATGTATGTATGTATGTATGTATGTATGTATGTATGTATGTATGTATGTATGTATGTATGTATGTATGTATGTATGTATGTATGTATGTATGTATGTATGTATGTATGTATTTATTTATTTATTTATTATTTCGTTCTGCTACATCCGTAAAAGCAAGTTCTCTTGGTGGAAGGGCTAGAGGCAATTTTTAGTCTAGAATGATCCATCTGTGAACATGAAGTATCACACTATCGTTATTACCGTTAGTATTGCGTGACAATTCTGTAGAGCCTCGTGGTTGCCATCTGCACCGTAATAATGCATCAATTCACGTAACCAAAGATGCTAAATGCAGTCAGAAAAAGAGGAAATGTGTGTCATGTGTTTCATACAGCCCAGACATTGGTAGTACATATGTGTCAGCTTTTCTGTTCTTCCCGTCTAAAAAGAGAAACAGTGGAGTAAGCACTTCCAATCTTGCTGTCTAAGGCATAAGGACCATGCCAGGGTAAGCGGCAGTGAAAACACAGACAGACTGGCCAAAAGGTGACCAAGACTCCATTATATGTCCAGAACCTGACCTTGGAATTATCACATTAATTTAAGTAGGTAATATACGTACTGGTTTAAAAGACAGCATATACTGGAAAAATATCCAGAAACAAGGATATGGATAGCTAATGATGCTACAACCATGTCTTGAAAGAAGAATTGTTCTTCTTCAACACGGCTTAGGCCATTTAATCTGTTCCGACTCCAAAATCTTGGTTCTTCCACCTTTTCCTCGATCCTCTTTTGTTCCTTTGCCCTTGTGGTTGATAGTTATTTGCTAATTTGGGAATTCAATTTTCTTGCATTCTATTTAAAAGCTGTTTCCAATTGGTTCTGTATTCTATTATCCTTTTGTTTAATTGTTTTACTTTTTATTGTTGTATTTGATCGTTTTGTTTTTGTCTAGTCTTGTATATTCACCTATGGCTGTAAGAAGCTTCATTTCTACTGTTTGTATAGCTACTTCTTTTAGGTTGTGACATCATTATCCATGTTTCTGAGCTGTATGTTAAAATTGGGACAGCCATTATTTTAGTTATTATTTAGTTTTATTATGGAATAGTTCCTTGCTTCATTCTTCACGGTGCTTTTTATTGTACCACTTATGCAGCTGAATTTATTTAATTTTTTTCAATATCTATTTTTGTTCTGTATGTTCTTTCACATCCAAGGAAATTAAATTTTGAGACTTCTTTAATTATGTTATTTTCTAAAATTATTTTGGACCAAACTGAATGGATACCTTTAAATGCCATTGTTTTTGTTTTATATATATATATATATATATATATATATATATATATATATATATATATATATATATATATATATATATATATATATATATATATATATATATATATTTGTTATATATATTTTGTTATACATATATATATATATAATTTATATGATTTTGCTATTTGATAAGTTAGCTTCCATTCTTTGAAGTTCATTCTCGTTTTTTGCTATTAATATTTGATCATCTGCGTATATCATTATTTGAAAGAAGTATTGTAGTCCCTAATTTAAATAGGAAACAGATGACCCTCGTGGTGGGTCTAAAGTCTGAGCCAGGACGAGACATTTCAGTATCTTTCTGACCCCAGAAGAGCATCGCAGGTTACGATTACGCGGACATTAGTGCAAGGTCAGGGACTGGCTGCGTTACGCACAGCCGCTCCAGGATGCATAGTGAGGTACACAGCAGTAGCTGCGAATAGGATTAATTGTGCATTTGAAATAATTCTTTAAGTGTGTCTCCAATGCAGCGCTTTATTTATAAAATGATATAAGTTGTCGCTGCCCGGCATTTCGTGGGCTACGGTCCGTGTGCACCAAATTTGAAGAGAAAGATAGTGAAATACCTCGCCTTGGTCTGAACATGGGAGTTTAAGAAACATCTGCAGGCATTGGGGCTCATGGGAGCTCATCCAATATGCAGGAAGTGTGGTGTAGGGGGGGGGGGGTGGGAGAGGAGGCGGCCGAAATGCACTCGCGTTGATTAGACAGACTCTAGGATGTCTAACCTTCTCTCTTTGGAGAACCTTGTGTAATAAGCGGCTCTTCCTCACTCCACTCCTCCAGTCAGAGTGACAGACCGTCAGTATCCAGTGACGGACACATGGTCGTTTTAGGTCATATCTTGAGCTATCCGGGAATATCCTCAGAAGACCTCTTCATTCTAGATGATTTTTGCATAAATGGTGAACAGTAAGATAAGGACAAAAGGTATACTAAATAAAAAATGTGGATCCCATTAGAATACACAATTTATGTCAAGTACTTCGTTTTTTCTTTTGAGTGAACCATTTCCAAGATATTCTTTCTTATTTGTTTGAATTTGACAATACTTATACCTTTTTTCAAATGGGAATATGTTATTCGTTTTTTTTATCTCTTGGCCTTGCAAGGAGAACGGTATTTTAAAGGCATCGCATAGCAACCAGCCCATAAAATATTTCACTATCGCTTAAAGCCTACTGCATTCCCACATTCCCCTTGCACCTACAAGAAAATTAGCAATAATATACTTCCTGAGAATGCTTATATCGATTAAAAAGTAGATAGACAAATAAGCATTTGCTAGAATAATGTGTATAAGAGTGAGTATAGCTCTACATATACTTGCATAAGAGTTTCTCTAAGTTGAACTATATTGAAAGTCTGTATCGCAATAGGTTACGCGAAGATCACTTGGTTTATGTTGATAAACTTCTTAAACGCAAGCAATGCCAAAGAAGTCACCAATGCACGGATAGATATTTATCGCATAAAATTTGAAAGTGCTTTCGTAAATCAAACGGAATGTATGTACGAGTACATGTAACCAACCCGCCACTGCAACACAATGCACGATTAGGGGTTAAAGAGGGGCAAAGTCCGCGTATAGTGGTAAGAGGTAAACCCAAACTGCTCTCTTTCGCAAAGGTTGAACATCGCTGGTCTAGAGGACGACACGACCTCGCAGTTAATATTAGCTATAGTACCGAGCAAGATGCCTTCGCGGTATAATAGGGTCGCTGCTTACGCTTCTACTTCGGCCTCTTTGATTTTGGCCTTGATGTAGCTTGACAAATTTATGGCACTTGTGACTCAGTTTTGAGCCATGTTTACTTAGGCGTGTTTCCGCTTCGGCGTCTTTGATTCTAGTTTTGGGGTAGCGGTGTTCACGTGTTTCTTAAAAAAGGAACATACACTCGTAAAATATACGTATAGTAAATTTTCACCACAGAGAAGAAACTGAAAGTCTACGAGTATCTACCCTGACGCGTGAGGCTTAAATTTGGGAGGTCCTGGTTCGACCCCCGAATACCTCCCACTCTGGGTTTTTCGTAGTTTTTCGAGGTCGGTAGGGGAATGCTGGGTGGTTTCTCATGCATCATAATTTCATTTATATCATTCCCTTTCACTCTGTTTCCTTCTCAGTTTTCGGGTGTGTTTCTAGGTTTCCTGGCGTACTGCGATGGCAGACAGAGTGGATGCTTGCACAAAGGAAAAAATGCCTACTCCCGGTGGACACTAGAGGGATGCTTGGTCGATGAGTCGTTCATCGCCGTCTCTAAGCAATTCCAGTAGTGGGATGGATATTCCAGCCTGGAACTGTTAGGGACTACCATGCGTCTCTGCAGTCTGTGACCTGTGTTCCTTCACTTCGTCCCTTGGTCCTGCGGGGTAGTCATAACAGATCTATGTAGGTCACATTGCGCGTGATGTACCTTTCAATTGTATAACCCATGGATGTCCAACCTTTTCTCTTTGAAGAACCTTATGCATTGAGTGGCAATATTCCACTCCACTCCTCAATCGGAGGGTCAGTCAGTATCCAATGACGGACACAAACAGGCTATTCCATCGATGTTTCTATGTCATGCTATGTCAAATGTTTCCTTTTTCTTTAGAGTGAATCATTTCCGAGATATTCTTTCTTATTTGTTTGTACTTTTTTCAAATAGGAATGTTATTCGACCATTGGCCTTGCAAAGAGAACGAAATTTCAAAGGCATCACATAGCAACCAGCTTTTAAAACATTTCACTATCGCTTAAAGCCTACCATATTCCCATATTCCCCTTGCACCTGCAAGAAAATTCGTAGTAAGGCAATTTCTGAAAATGCTTATGTCGGTTAGAATGTAGTATATAGAGAAATATGCATTTGCAAGAATAATGTGTATAAGAGTGAGTATAGCTCTACATATATTTGTGAATAGAGTTTCTCCAAATTGAACTATATTAAAAGTCTGTATCGCAATTTGTTACGCGACGACCACTTTGTGGATCTTCTAAAGTTATACCAAATATTGATTAACTTCTTAAACGTAAGAGGTACTGAAGAAGTCAATAATGAACAGATGTTTATCGCATAATATTTGAAAGTGCTTTCGTATATAAAAAGCAACGTCATGTAACCAACCCGTCACTGCAACACAATGCACCGCTGGGGGGTTAAAGAATGACAAACTCCGCGTATAGTGGAAGGAGGTAAACCCAAACTCCCATCTTTCGCAAGCGTTGGACATCGCTGGTAAAATGTATACGTATAATATTACTGTTTTAAGCATTGGAAGTAAATAGATGCAACCAATTTGGGACTTTAAACCCAAAGGAGATTGTATGTAATAAAAATCTAATTCATAAACTCCTAAAATTCGTGGAAAAAAAAGGAGGTAATTGTTGGAAGAACAGGGTGAAATCCGTGCAATAAACCGCAGGCTTCGTTGGGGACAAGAAATGGGAGATGCCTTTTGTTTGTTTCCCTGACAATCTAATCTAAGCATTTTCAGTTATCGAGATCGTTTTGATGAAGGCGAAGGCGGTTTTTGTCAAAATATGGATTTCAGCCCTTTTTCGATAGACCGAATGTATGTGAAAGAGTTTAATGTCTAGAAATCACACGTTTCCACTTATAAACCCTTATTTTAGTATTCTGCAATTTATTCTTTCGACATACAAAATTTTATTTATTTTTCTGTCATCTACCAATAGTACGAGAAGTATTCTATACTACAAAAAATTCGATACCAATATTTTCCTGGAAATACACGTTTTAAGGCTTCCTAAATCCAAACAAGAAAGCAATTTTAGAAAAAGTTGCGTGCGCATGTATCTGCCTGTGAACAGCATAATTAAAAAACGAAAAGTCGATTAAATCCAACCTTGGTTTTAAATTTTATATATCCCAAGGATCCGTCACGAAGACCTTCAAGTACATCCCTCTATTCCAACCTATCCCATGAAATATTTGTTGTTTTTTATTTTCTCAAAACTATCTTACTATTAAGATATTTGTATTACGAATAAAATTTATATCTTGGATTTTCTGTAAATAGCCATAAACTGCTCTTCATTCTAAATCGAAAGTAGGGTTGCCAACTCTTTAAAGTGGAGATAAGGGATAATAGTGTACAGCAGAAATTAAAATAAGGGATAAATCCAAAAAATATGGGACCTAAAGTTGACTACTCGTCAACCATTTAACAAACGGTAAATAATTGTATTGTATTATTATTCTCTGTAAAAAATTATATCACTACATTAACAACACAAATTACATACATTCGTGCAAATACAAAAAAGAAAGGAAAAAAAAACAGTAGAACAGAGGTTCAGCACTTGACAAATGACACAGTGATTTGAAACCTTATATTTTCATTATGGACAGCTTTCTGGTATTTGGAAACAGATCATGCCTCTTTCTGTATAGGTATGTGTGTCACTTTTTACAAAAGAGACAAATTCCTTACAACTCCATTCAAAATTTACACTAACCTAGTTCTGTTTTTATTAGATCTACACTGCTATTGTTTTGCATGCCAGTCCATCTATTATTCATTAACGAGCCTAAATTTCTCGATAGAAGGTGGGAGGAAAACAAAGGAAAGGAAGTGACAAAGAGCATCAAGCCAATCATCTAATTTAAAAGGATTTTCGTCCAAGTTAAACGAAAATACGGGAATTCCAACGATATACGGGGCAATTGGTAAGAGATAAGACAAAACTATAGCACACAAAAATGCAGATCTAGTTAAAGTATAACATTTATATCAAATAGCGTTGTTTATAGCGTTAATTATTTCTGAAATATTCTTTGTTATTGGTTTGAATTTTCAAATACTTGTACTTTTTTTCAAATAGCAAGTCAATCTCCATTTGTTTGTTCTCATTCTTATACCAGAAGTGTGGAGTTTCAAAGCCTTGGGTTCATTATCCTATATCCTTATACATACAAGGAAAGGTGTTAATGAAGGTTTATCTCTATTAACAAGAACGAGATAGAATAAGCTTTAGTAAGTATATTTTATAGAAAAGTGAGTGGGGAAAGTCATGTGAATGCAATACATCGGATTTTTTTTTCTGTGTACTTCCTGTTCAGTATGTTAGAAATGGTTTCGGTAATTATTTCCTTATAGGTATACAATAGGATATAGAAAACCGTCATATGTGCGTGAATTCCATTCTCTTTAACTAGCTAATTGGGGAAAAAAGAACAGCCACTTAATATTTTAGCGCTGTCAGCATTCATAAAGCAAGCGTTTTTGAGTTGTGCAAGGTCAGGGGAACAGTCATGCACTACAGGGAAATGGGGTAATGCGTAATATTGTACTGGCTCATTTTACAATTATTGTCAATTATTGATACATACTAATGTGTCATAACTCATAACTAGATCTCGGATTTTAGGCTAAATACCTATTTTTATGTGCACGAATAAAGTGAACTAGTTAAATATACCCAAGTTTTATATCAAATATAAATTTATGGAAGGTATTTGTGGTTCCTAAAATGCATATTTCACTATTAGTGTTGTTTCATTATGTTTTTCATGCAACGATGAAAGGTATGATGTCATGGGGTTGTTTCATTAAAAAACTTTACATGGTTTGGTTGTAGGAATAGGATGTCCCCGGGAAGAGACCGGTCAGTGGCGTATGCTCGGATTGTTATTTGGCCTATCACTAGGCTTACCAGATCTGGAGAATAAAGGATTGTTGGTTAATCCTCCGTTAGGCGCACACCCTGGTAGAACCCCGTTGGTTGCGCGGGTCCTAGTTGGCCCGCGCTATATTTTTGTGCTTATATGGCTGCATTTATTTTTTTAACTTCATTTCTCCTTCATTCCCATGATTGGCTTCATTTAGCCTAAATATACACGGCTTTTATTAGCATTATCTTACTAGATAGGTCAAGACAGATAAAATATAGTGTGAATACATATATATTGTAATTTCTACTACACTACATGGAAAGATGATAAATTGCGATCTTCAGGTATACAACTTGTAATTTGAAATGTACATGAAGTGAAATGTGAGAAAAAAGCGGGTAAATCATTAACAGAGACAAATAATTGTCTGGCTCCCTTAATAAAATTCAGACTGGGAAGTATAAGAAATCCATCAATCAAGCTATTCAATCATTTCTATTTCCTTTAATATTTTCGTTATGCAAACGGTCAACAATTTTTTCTGATGGTTCAATGAATGGTCAGTCTATTGAGTGTTGAAAGTTTTTAAAGCTGTAAAAAAGTTTATATGCATTGTTGATCCCTTTTGTTTATCCAAAGCTGGGATTAAATACGCTAAATTTGCGAAACTCGTCGTATTCTAGGGCGTTTTCTCGGTTGCAAACAACAAGCATGGGCAGCAATAGTTTATTTAATTCGCATGAACCAGTCAGCCACACATACTTATAACCGTTTACATTGAAATACATTTTGTAAGTATTGCTTTGCTTCTGCTCACACTGCAGGTGCGGAAGAACTGCTGTAGACCTTCCCTGTTTTACTATCACTAATTTATCCTCGTATGGTCGTTGTATGGCTGTTTCACTAATTGTTTTACTACATATTGTTCATACGTTTCGAAGCATAGCACTAGCAACTGTCTAGGTACACTGTACACTACGAAACAAAATCTGATGTGTTGCACTCACATGACTTTCTCTACTCTTGTACTAACCATTCTTACAAACTCTTATTCCTATACCTTCTTCGTGTTAATTCAGATAAACATTTGCAGAAATTATCTTATTGCTTATTTCCTTGTAGGTGCATGGGGAATGTGGGAATACAGTAGGCTTTGTGCGATAGTCAACTCTTTTAAATCTTTAAAATTCCGTTCTCTTTGCATGGCTAACATATAAAACATGAATAACGATGTTCCATTTGATGAAAGTTTAACTTTTCCAGAACTCACAAATAACAAGGAACATCTCCGAAATGGTTCACTCCACAAAAAAATGCATCTGGACATAACTTGTGTCCTTTAACGAGATCTACATTTTTGCATAGTAAGATTTGTTCTATATCTTACGGTTTACCAGTTATGCAAAACCCATCCATAGTATACATGACTACACAGGCTATAGCCAGAAAGTTCGAAATATGCATTTCATTCGCCATAAAAATATCCTTAACATATGGCATTTAATCAAAATCGTTAGAGCCATTTTTCAAGAAAATCAAAATTTTCGAAAAATGTTCCATGTGAGTAGTTTAGGGTGGAGGAATTTTCTTGAAAATCTTCGTGTTGCATCCTTTAAAGATATTAAACTTAAATGCCAACTTTAATTTGCAACCGAAACAATTTATAACAATTTATATCCGAATCAATTTTTTGTGGAGTGAGTCATTTCGGAGATATTCCTTGTTTTTTGTGTGAGCTTTGCAGTACTTATACTTTTCTCAGATGGAATGTCGTAATTCACTTTTTTATTTCTTAGCTGAGCAAAGAGAACGGAATTTCAAAGCCTTCATATATCCACCAGAGATTTGACTATCGCCCAAAGCCACTGTAGACCATGACAAAGCATTTGATTTTCACGATACTGCTTTAAGGAATTAATATTATACTTATTACTTGGTGACATATTTACATATTTCTTGCTTGCTTAAGTTTAAAAGATATATACTAGTTTGTGGAAATATTAGTAAGAAGATTTTTGTATCCAGGAATAATTAATTACGATTTATTGAAACGTATACATTGTGATGGTTTTGAAATGGCGATATTTACGTTGAACACATTTTCTAGCCTTATTTTTATGAAAGAATATACGTAATTGCCATTGACAGGCGACAAAATAGGAGATTAATTCTTGGCCCTAAAATTCGATTCGAAAAAAACATAGACCAAATTAAGGACTCTGATAAGGGGAATAAACTTTATTATGAACCTTGCATTCCTTATTTAAGAGACAAATACAACATTTCAAATTGGGAACGATTTTGATTAAATGCCATATGTGTAAGATATTTATGGCGAATGAAATGCATATTTTGAACTTTCTGGCTATAGCCTATTTAGTCATGTTTACTCTGGATGGGTTTTGCATAACTGATAAACCGTAAGATATAGAACAAATCTTACTATACAATAATGTAGATCTCGTTAAAAGACACAAGTTATGTCGAAATGCATTCTTTTGTGGAGTGAACCATTTCGGAGATATTCCTTGTCGTTTGTGTAAGGTTTGCAGTAAATTTTTCTCAAATGGAAGGTCCTTATTCACCTTTTTATCTATTTGGCCATGCAAAGAGAACCGAATTTGAAAGCCTTAAAACATTTCACTATCGCTCAAAGCCTACTTATTCCCACATTCCCCTTGCATCTGTAAGAAAATCAGCAGCAAGATTTTCCACTAGGCCATGGCCACGGCCCACAAGCCCGGATAATCATTTTCTATTTTATGACACAGGCCGTGAAAGCTTACGCAATTTGAATTTCTGCATCTCGACTAATTTGAAGAAGATAAAGGAATAAGAATTTGTAAGAATAGTTAGTATAAGAGTAGAGAAAGTCATGTGAGTGCAACACATCTCATATTTACTTTCCTACTGCGTATAGCAAGTAGGGGGAGTATTGTATTCGACCCAAAACTTCGATGTCGAGATTAGTGGTGGCTCGTGACTCATAAATTTGGGAGGGCGGCATATGATATTTTCAGCTTCAGCACGCTTTACATGACAGTTAATTCTGGATTTCACCAGAAAATATGTGAAAAATAAAACGAACCATATAAAGTGAGAGATTATGTATGATCTTCCATCTGTTCATTAAATGAACCCTATTTTAATTCCTAAACTTTGTGCAGTATTCAGAAATAAAATGTGCAGCAAATTGCATCCTGCAAAACAAACTTAAAATATAGTAACAGTCACATTATATACATGTTATTAGTATTTATTGGTACGGATTCCTTGAATAATTTAAACCATTCGATGCTCTCGTCGCCCTTGGTGGTGCAGTTGGTTAAGCGCTGGTTTTCTGTTCCCGAGGTTGCAGCTTCGATTCGGAAATTTTAGTTGTGTTTAAACGCTACAGTGTAGATTTACTAGCTCGTAAAAGAACCTTTGAAAGCCGGAATTCCAGCACAACGGCGTGGCTACAAGCCTTAGATGCAAACCCCGCCGTCATTAAACGATTACTACATCATCATCATCATCATCATCATCATCATCATCATCATCATCATCATCATCATCATCATCATCGTTGTCGTCGTCATAATCATCATCATCATCATCACCACCATCATCATCATCGTCATCATAATACAATGCTCCGTGTCTGTCAACATCTATTAAAATACAAGCACACAATACCCGGATGAGCAAAAACATTTTTTATTCTTCGTTTTTGACGAAATAAATTAAACATTTAATTTTAAGTCTGCGTTTATAAAATATTTCTTCTAACTTCTAAATTCTACCTTACATATTTATTGAGATATCCGAATCAGAACAAATCTTTCTACACAGATAGGTGTAGAGATTATAAAGTGCCTTCGCAACGTTATAATCAGGGCCTGGATATTTGTGACATGTCATAGTTTTGCCTGTGTGTTTCTTTTCATGGAAAATATAGGCGAAGCACGATTTTATCCATGGTGATTAAAATTATGCAATTATCATGGGTCATATAAAGTCACATTTTGGCTTTTTTTAACGTTTCTTGTCATTTTTCTCATTTTTCACATTATAGTCACATTTTCTCTTAAATTTTCGTACTTTTGTCATATTTTTATATTTCTATTTCGTAATGTGCTTGCAGTCGTCCCAAAGACCAAGTTTTCACAACTAATTCTTGTTGTAATACTTCTTACAGTTATCTTGCTTAGAAGTGTAAGTTTCCGCAAATTTGGAGAATAAGTTGTATGTAATTTGCTACTTTAATTCTTCCTTCTGTTCTTTCTGATCACCCTTCAAAACGTGACATTTATTTCATTCTGTGCAGAGCTGAGGGTTAGCTCTGAATTGAGCAATTAAATACATTCAAAATGTAGCAACAAAATTAATATTATTTATTTATTTATTATTGAGTGCGCTAGATTTTTAAAGTATATTTTCAACGTAATGCAAATCTTTGAAGATTTTGAAGAATATAATATAATATTTTTCATATTTATCGTCATATTTTCTAATTATTTTCAGTCATAACTGCTTGCATATTTCTAACATTTTTAGGTCATAAACATCCGGGCTCTGGTTATAGTACTGCATCATTTGCAGTGTCAGATTTAAACCGAATGAGTCACAAAGCAGCTGATATACTTATTATTTGGCAAGCCCCATGACAGAAGCCCCATCGTATGTTTGAGAAATCCTTCATTAGGGAATTTATTTACTTGTAATTTATCCAGCACACTAAATATGGCATTGGTGATTTCCTCGCCGTGTGATCGTTTGGCATTACAGAAGTAATAAACCGTTCATATGTTTTACCTCCCAACTCGTACCGAGCAACAAATGCCAGTTGTGACAGTGTCGCAATGTCGGTAGTTTCATCTACCTCGATTGCTATGTAACCTGTCCCAAGTATTTCCTTACAGATCATATTGAAGCAGATATCATACATGGAGTCTTAACACTTCATTTTGCATGGTTTTACACAACCCCAGGAACCCGATTGCTTTCTTTTTCAATGTGCTCCTTTAATTTACTGTGAAGCTCAGTCATTAAGTTAACCAACCCACAGAAAATGCCATGATTATCAGGCGTGTCAGTTTTGTCATGCCCTCGGAGCGCAAGCTCAAATTTACCGCAAAACTTGATGCAGTCTATGAGTTTACAGCTTTTGTTATTTCTTTATATGTAACCTGTAAGCACTATCTAATCGAACTCTGATATCCACCTTGCCTATCATTTGAAACTCTATGCCAGCATTTATATGTTTTTCACTAAGTTCGTGTTTTTTTTTTCACTTTTTCCTTTAGATGCTCAATGTCTGACACACCCAATGATGTCCATGCAGGATCACCAGCATTCCTTACCAAACAGGAATAACAGAAGCACGCATTTTTACTTTCTCTACTACGTTTAGTAAAGTAGAGGAAGCATTGTATTCCACCCAAAAATTCAATGTCGAGATTTCACCGGAAATATGTTTAGAGGCTCCCGGAAACCAAAATGCATTTTTAGAAAAAGGTCCGTGTGTGTGTGTGTGCGCGCGCGCGCGCGCGTGTGTGTGTCTGTCTGTCAGTCTGTGGACAGACTACATATAGTCATGTAGTTTATTCTTGATGACTCTTGCATAATTGGTAAGTCGTAAGCGACAGACAAAATCTTACTATAAAAAAAAATGTAGATCTAAAACACAATTTATGACTAAATAATTTTTTTTTTATGGAGTGAACCATTTCGGAGATATTCCTTACTATCTTTGTGAGTTTTGGAAAACAAACTTTCGTCAAGTGGAAGATTCTTATTGATTTTTATATGTTAACCGTGCAAAGAGAATGCAATTTGAAGCTTTAAAAGATTTTACTATCGCTCAAAGCCTACTGTATTCCCATATTCCCCTTGTACCTATAAGGACATAAGCAATTAGATAATCTCTGCAAATGTTTATCTCGACTAACACGAAGAAGATACAGGAATAAGAGTTTGTAAGAATGGTTCGTACAAGAGTAGAGAAAGTCATGTGAGAGCAACATAACAGATTTGTACGCAGTAAGATTTTGTCTATCTCTTACGGTGTACCAGTTATGCAAAAGTAATTCAGAATGAAGAGAATTTTAGACGCTATTCCCAGAAAATTCAAGATATGGATTTTATTGTTCACCTATATATATCGTAATTTAATCAAAATCGTTAGTTATTTTTGGGAAAATCAAAATGTTCGAAAAGTTTCCCTTGTAAAGGCTACTTCTGGATTTTTTTTTAAATCTTCGCGTCGCATCTTGGAAGACGCTAAACTTAAATGTATCAGGTTTGGTATTCAACAGACTTTTCGTTTTTGAATTATGCTGTTCAAGTCAGACAGACAGAACCTCACACACGCGCGCGCACTTTTTTCTCGATTAACATGAAGTAGACAGAAACACAAACCTTTACAAGAATTGTTTATATAAGTTGTATAAAAATAACGAATGCCAAAGGAAAGTCATGTGAATATAGTATGTCAAGTTAGTTGAATTAGCCTCGTATGATATATTCGTAGGTTCCGGTACAGCCAATGAATAGAAACCGTTTGCTTGCTGATTGAAAATGAACTGCAGTAGATTTCATGTAGATTATTCTCGTAACTCTTACTTTGAAGCGTGCAGATCTGTTCTTGTCACCCACGTCTATAGCACTTTGGAGGGAACCAGAATCAGGTTTCTTCTTGCTACTCTGCAAATCTCCTTGATTTGTGCTTTCTGAAGATGAGATAAACAATGTTTTTCACATTTTGTTTGTGAGGGCTGTAAGGTTGGAAGAATGACAATGAGGACGCATGTTCTAGGAACATGTTCTCTTTGAACAACTGATCAAACATCTCAACTTCTCTGCAACCAGGACGTTACCAATGTTTGCTACAGTAGGTAATATACCACAACGCAAGTGGTTGAAACAAAAGCACTCAGTTAACACACGTCTGCAAATTAACCGTTTGCCAGATGGTTGCAAAAGTATGGCGCGCACCATTGTTATTTTCTCTTGTCCACTTTCCGTGTATGATCTGTTCTTTAATCTGGTACCTTCTTTTTCCCGAACGTTTTGCCATTATTTACTCTTTCCATTGTCTCTCATATAAGCACTTTCCTCTTTCTGGTCGGTATAACTTGTGTTTTTCTTGGACGCAATTTGTACACTTCGTCACTTATTCCGGCTATCCCACACCTTTCATTCTTCTCCAAATGCACATTTAAAATGTTACCTTTAGTTTTTTCTCACTTCATTATAAGGACCAAGTTACGTAGGTATAGACAAAGATCTCCACGTCCACCTGCTCCTCTTCTTCATCTCATATTTCCAAAAGGTAGCTTCGTTGCTTTTTTCCAATAACCGTAGTATTTGTCCTTTTTGTATTTATCTACTTCAACTCATGCTCTTCATTGTTGTCATTTATTTCCACTGCACGTTCCTAACAATATTTCCTCCTCTGCTAAGAAAGGCATATCATACTCGGATCTTGTGCATATCATATTCCTCTTATCTCCTACTACCATTTCTCCCTTGTTCTGGAAACAATATTCCTCAAGTAGGGAGCAGCATCCCTATCGCACGCCTCACCTTATTCTAGTTTCTTCTGACTTGTCTTCTCCTATCCTGACTCGAATTACCTGTTTCATACAGAGATTACGGATTGCATAAAACTGGAAAATAAGGGTCAGCTGACTCACCTGGTATAGGGTATTGGACAATTTGAAATATAATTTTCCGCAAATTTGGTCATTAGTGACAAAAGTTGTGTTGGAATTTAAAACAGATGAAAGTTGTGTGTAACAAGATTCGCATTGCCAAATTTGAAACCATTTGCCGGCAAACGGGTTCATGATTACTGTAAAGTGAAAATTAGAATAATTTTTTCGTGTGAGGAAAATACAGCATAAAGGAATACTGTGAAATTTTAATTCGCGAAGAAAATTATGTGAACGTTACTTTGAACTCTTTTAGACTTTGTGTGACAAAAAATAACACAGTCTTTAATGGTTAAGCATTACAGATACAGCTTTAAACTTATTGTGGCATACATTGTTTTCTCTTCCCGATTTCATAATATTCCTTTCTCAACTTGGCAAGTACAACCGCAAAGAGGCATATTACTGCCAATCAACATAATGTTCTTGTGATTTTAAGCGTCTTAACGTTTAGTGGTTAAGTTGTCATCAGCTCCGTTCTGAGGAGTCTTTTGCAACTTAGTCCAAATCAAGAGCGTTCTTCGGTGGGCGTCTGTTGGGAACAATTTCTAGCTGCGGTGTGACAGTGTGAATTCTCTTTTTCTCCTCTGAGGTACAGTCTCGAAGATGCAGGGTTGGGTTACATAGAATCATAGGAATCTATCAGGTTGAATCTTAATAGATTACCTTTATTGGTAATAATTTCAGTTCCAAAAGTGTAATCAATCAGATTCAACTTGGACAGCACAAGAACAATGCTGTATCTTCTCTTTCTTAGATTATTGAATCTCCACTGCAACACATTCGCAAAACATACACCTATGGCCATACATATACACCTATTAACAATTGAACATAGCTCTTATTACTATTAATAAATTTAGTATTATTGGCTTATTTTATGGGTATGACAAATATAATTCCCAAAATTTAATATAACGTAAGATTTACTTGACTGCCACTGTGGTCTCGTGGTTAGCATATTAATCTTCAAATCCAGACATTCCGGGTTCGATTCCCGGCTGGAGGGTGGGTATTTTTCTTTAGCCAGGACTATTCCCCATCCTTCCTAGAGTCTGCAAATATGAATGAGAGTGTGAATGTGTGTGAATTTAATGCAAATCAGCCCAAAAGATTAACGGCACTGTAAGCGAGTGAACCTCATTGTTTTTCCAAAGAAAATCTGATGTTTAGCACTCGCATGACTTTCTCTACTCTTGTACTAATTATTTTTAACAAACCCTTATTCCACTGTCTTCTTCATGTTAGTCAAGGTAAACATTTGCAGAAATTATCTTACTACTAATGTACTTGCAGGTGCAAGGGGAATATGGCAATACAGTAGGCTTTGAGTGACAGTCAAATCTTTTAAAGCTGGTTGCTATATGAAGGCTTTGAAATTTCGTTCTATTTGCACGGCCATTTGAGAAACCTTCAAGTATTTCAAAATTCACACAAATAACCAGGAATATCTCCAAAATGGTTTACTCCAAAAAATAAATTTAGACATAACTTGTGTGTTTTAACGAGATCTACATGTCTTGTACAGTGGAATTACGGTTTACCAGTTATGAAAAAGTAATCAAGAGTATACAGGACTATATGGGCTATTACCAGAAAATTCAAAATAGACATTTCATTAGCCATAAAAATATCTTAATGGCATTTTAATCAAAATGGTTAGAGCCATTTCTGAGAAAATTAAAATGTTCGAAAAATCTTCCATGTAAAGGGTAGGATAGGGCAGAGGAATTTTCTTCAGAAATCTTCCTTTCACATCCTTGAAAGCTATGAAACTTAAATACCAACTTTGGTTTTTAGCCAAATTTTTGTTTTTGAGTTATGCGGTTCGCAGGCACACACACATACACGGAGCTTTTCTAAAAATGCTTTCCTTCTTCTTCTTCTTTTTTTATATATATTTATTCAGGGGCCAGAAAACATATCTCTGGTGAAATCTCGACATCGAATTTTTGGGTGGAATACAATAGTTCCCCTACTTACTATACGTAGTAGAGAAAGTAATAAAATTAACTTAAATTGTCCATGTAAAGTTTAAGTCGGGGGATTTTCTTGATTATTTTCGTGCCGTTCGTTAGACAATACCAAGTTTGGTATTTATGCAAGTTTACTTTTTACTTTCTCTACTATGTATAGTAAAGTAGAGGAAGTATTGTATTCCACCCAAAAATTCAATGTCGAGTTTTCCCGGAAATATATGTGTTTTGAGGTACCCTGAATTTAAAAAAAAAAAAAACAAAAAAAAAACAACAACATTTTTAGAAAAAGGTCCGTGTGTGGGTATGTCTGTGTGTCTGTGCCTGTCAGTCTGTGGACAGCATAACTCAAAAACGAAAAGTCGGTTAAAAACCAAACTTGGTATTTAAGGTTAATGTCTTTCAAGGACGCGACACGAAGATTTTGAAGAAAATTGCTCCACCCTAAACTATTCCTTACATGGAAAATTTTTCAAAAATTTTGATTTTCCTGAAAATGGCTCTAACGATTTTCATGAAAATGTCATTATGTTTGAGATATTGTTATAACAAATGAAATGCATATCTTGAATTTTCTGGCTATAGCCCATGAAGTCCTATTGACTCTAGATGATTTTTGTATAACTGGTACAAGAGATAGACCAAATCTTACTGTACAAAAAATGTAGATCTTGCTAAAACACACAATTTATGTCAGAATATATATATATATATTTTTTTTTTTTTTTTTTTTTTTTTTTTTGTAGAGTGAACCATTTCGGAGATATTCCTCGTTATCTGTGTAAGTTTTGGAGAACTTAAACTACTGTCAAATAGAACATCGCTATTCATTTTTATATGTTAACCGTGCAAAGAAAATGGAATTTGAAAGCTTTAAAAGATTTGACTGTTGGTCAAAGCCTACAGTATTCCCACATTTCCGTTGTACGTGCAAGAAAACGAGGAATAAGGAAATGTTTATGCAAATGTTTATCTCAACTAACATGAAGATATAGGAATAAGAGTTTGTAAGAATGTACTTGTTGGTTAGTACAAGAGTAGAGAAAGTCATGTGAGTGCAATACATCAGATTTTTTAAGTTATCTTGGTGGAACACGCTGACGGACACACAATCAGGACTTTTTCTAAAATTTCCACCTGGCTCAAATTTAGTGTTATACTGTAATGGCAGCTCAGATAGAGCAGCGGCTCGGTAAGCTGAAGATCCGCAGTTCAAATGTTGGCAATGAATATGAATTGTTCGGTCTGATTCAACGTTTACAACTTTCACTATACACGACAGGTGTAAAAGAACAAATACTTTAACGCGTATCTAATTTATAATGTGAGGCATGCTAAAAGACAAGTCTAGCCCTGATTCTCTGCTAATACAACTAAAGCATCCTTCTCGCGAAAGTTGAATGATCTCGTACACCTAGTAGTGTAAACCAGGAAACTCAGTGATGCACAGTGCTCCAATTTAAAAAGAAAGCAACGGAAAAAAATGGGGTATGCTTTAACAAAGCTGTTGTAGCGCTACAAAAAATACATAATCTATCGACCGCAGGCCGCATACCTGCTTCTGAAGCCGCGACTACCGGAGTGTCGCAAAAACGGCAGGGAAAGCCATGGACAAGAAAGCACGTGTTCTGCTTGCGTCAAAAGAGAGGAAAACCTACAACAGCGATCTCCTCGAACTGTACTACACGTTACCGGAATCTCCTATACTTCAACATATGCTTGGTTTTCCTCACGCTCAAAGACCTTGACAATACCAAGCCCTAATTGTAAATCAGGGACACCGGTATAATACTAACAATCTTATCCTTTTCACACTACCGAAGTGCTGGAGTTCCATTTTCGGCGAGAAGTTGTTGGCAAATGTCTTCAAATTTCCGGACGCCACCTAAGTCATAATGGCGGGAGAGCAGCGCCAGGATATTTATGCGATCTAGTACTCAGAAATCATACATTTTCCCTTTTCTCTTTTAGTAGCGTTTGTTTAATGGCCATTCTTACTACATACGGCACCATAAGCGGTGAGCACTGATGTTACACAAAATGAAGTATAATTGGGAAAGGAAAATTGGGTAAGAAGTGTTCCAAGCCTAAGTTATGTTGCCTTCCCGGCATTTGCCAGTTGTACTGGACTGAGGCAAAACTGGTAAAACTTCAGTCAGGGAGCACATTCCTGTAGGAATGTGAGTCATTCACAAGGCCTTACTGACCTCGGCTGCTTGTTTCGCCATACATTTTTTTTTTAAATTTATTTTTGACTATGTAAACAAGATATCTTCGACCTTTCGCAACCTTAGCCATTCCAGGAAAACTTGCAATGCAAACACCAGTTTTACTTCCCTTATCGCTTACATGCGGAAGTATAGCATTCCACCTAAAATTCCCTTATCTATCGATGTTCCAGCACGCGTTTAGGAAAATACTTGCAGATATGTGTGAAGAGCATAACTCAAAAACGAAAAGTCGGATGGATACTATACTCTGTATTTAAGCGCACCATCTTCCAAGGATACAACACAGAGGTGTTCATTGGATTCCACTTGTTTCTAAACTATCCGTTAGAACAAAAAGTTCCGTTATTTTTTTATTTTCTCAAAAACGGTTCAGACGATTTTGATTAATATGTCATAATATATTTGCCATCATTAACGTGAGGACTAAAATTAATTTTCTGTTAGTTTCTTATCATTCGGATTTAATAATGTTCCAAATTTTGTTTTTGGCTTTTAGATATACTAGAATACGCGCACACTGGAATTATAAAACAACTTGGTGTCTGCTTTTATGATTTTAACATTCAAGAGATCCTGAGTTCCATTCTCGGTTAGCGTGAGTTACTCGGATAAGGTTTTCTCCGTGGACATTTTTATCCTGAAAAAATGAATGTAGGGTATATCTAAGCTCAATAGTCCCGGACTCATATGCTATTAAATAATTATGATATCACAGAGAGGGTACAAAGGTTTAACATGTCAGCTAGTGTAATAAATTATTTAAAAAATTACTCGACCATTCCGGCCGATGTTGTTCCAATGGCAGAATGTACTTATACAATATTTATGCAACTTATGCAACATTTTTAGAAAGTCAGACGTTCCGCCGATGTTTCGGATTCTTTGGTGTGAATATCAGGGGATTTTCATCGGTTATTAGGAACAACTGGCGCTGTACGAAATTATAATTATATAGGCTAACGGGGAGGATTCCCCATA